>OZ026596.1:40472342-40507342 GCA_964020085.1 Micromussa lordhowensis | reverse complement strand
GTTCAGCCACCAGCCATGAAGCAGTTCCGAAGCGGTTGTTGGCTTCCATTCGATTTTGACGCAGATCGCAATTGCAGGCAGAGGCGATCGTCATGCAGCTGAAGGAATTGAACTTGGACTTTTCCTCAAACAGTTTTTTGAACTTTAAACAGCCTTCTTTGAGAAGCTTCACATCTGACTCACAATAAGCCACCAGCTCCTCAGCAAAATTGGAGGTACCTGTTTGTTGAGCATGCCAAGTTTCAAACGCTTTGCTACCACTCACCGACATCACTTCAGGCATGTAATAATGCGGCGCGGGGAATGGGCCGACGTATGACTGATTCTCTGGCGTGTTGAACAGATGCATGAAATAACCTTTCTTGAGCTCTGTAAGTCCAAAGGTTTTTGGAAAGGCAGACAGCGGCATTTGAAAGAAAGACAGAGTCAATAAAACGTATTCGGTCAAAGTTCAGCTGCATAATTTTTCCACTGTTATGGACTTGCTCCTCTATTTGATTCTGTCTGTGATATTCGTCTACCACAAAATAACCATCGTAGCCTTGGAAATTGTGGGCGATGACTGTGATGGAGCGGGTGTTGCCAGCTGTCATAATATCCAACCATTCTAGAAATTCAGCCATACAAGTGTCACCCTTGAAATGAAAAGGACATTCGTCTTCCTCGGTTTCTGCCACAACTAGATTTGCCATGTGCGTTTTGGTGTCAAGCACAGCATAACTTGTCTTTGTTTTAAAAGAGGCCTTATGTGAGGTTCGCAATGGCATGGGAGTGGAGGGACTTTCACTAGATAAAAGCTCAGGCCATGGATTCTCAATGGAGCTAATAGAAGACATCACAAGCAACTGTGAGACCATATTTACAGTTCAAGACGTAATCTCCAATTTTCCTGTATTTTCCATTTCAAATTCTTTAAGAATTTTGGAAGTAATCCAGGAAGTATTCATGGACATTCCAAACTTAGAGGAAACTTTAAGTTTTATGAACTTGCATTCAGTTCCTAAGGTACTGAATGTCAATTCAAGAGTACAAGAGTGATTTGACTTTGATGGGATTGAGTTAGGTGTAGAAAGTGACTATGATTCAGTACTCTTAGAAATTTAACTAGTATTGACATTGACCCTGTTCTCTGGGAACTCTCAGTGACTTAACTGATAACATATGTAGTTTAATTATTAATTAAATCTTATTTTGTTATCATTGAGATTTTTTAAAGTATTTTTCAGACATTGTACAGTAGTATACATGTAGATCTTGCATTTGGTGATTACACATGGCCCCATTTTCCTTGAGTCACCGTTCATCACAGTTCATTGAAAACAGATCACATTTTTGCAATGGGCTTTTATCATTTAAAAACGCTTTTCTCTTTGCCAGAAGCAAGGCTACTAACATATGTTAAGTAAAAGACAGTGCAATTTGAGATGCAGTCTGTGTAAAAAAGAAATCCAAATTGTTCTCAAGATGTCCAACATTCAGGAATCTCAGTAATACTCTGTGTGATAAGAATTGAACTTGTCCATAATTTTGAGGTAATTTCTGTGACAAGCAAATGAAATTAGCATTAAAATAAATACTTTGTACCTAGCAAAGAAAGGACAAAAAGTATTAAACATCAAAATTGTTTACAGCAGAAACTTAACACTTAAAGTCAGCTAAGGAAGCTCTGTCGAGAACGCAACTTGCTTAGACGTTCCCAGTGATGGGACAAACGGTTACGCATTTATGTCTGTGATATTTGGTGACTTGTTGCTGTACCAGAATGAGAAGTCAACCGTCAGCAAGTTCCACGACATTGCCTGCCTTGCTGAAGAAGTCATCATTAAGTCCCCTCTTCAATTCAACCCTATTCGTTAAATACAGTATTGTGCAAAAGTGATGCAAACGATAATCGCTGAAATCGCTAAATATCGGCGATATTTAACGCTAATTAACTTCAAACGATATATCAAGCGATATATGGTAACAGTTATTGTTTTATTTCTAGGTAAGATATCGCGAGATATTGTTTATACTTTTCGATAAATCGTTTCCGTTCAGTGATATATCTTTCTCGCTTAGCGATATATCATTCTCGTTGAGCGATATATCGTTTTTGCATAGCGATATATCGTTCCCACCTAGCGATATATCTTACTCGCTTAGCCATATATCGTTTTCGCTTCGCAATACATTGTTTCTGCTCAGCGAGATATTGTTGACTGCTTGTGAAACAAATGTACATTTCTTCACAGACCATTTAAGCTAATGAAGAATCCTCTTCATTACAAGCTAAGCTTTTAAGATGGTGAGTTCAGATAAAATCATAAATCAAACATGTTAGCTAAAGTGCATGAATCGATTGTACCTGTCCAGGTTCCATTAAAAAAAAAACTCACTTAAGCACTCGTGAATTCCTGCAGCAAGTTTTATACCAGAGAGGGCAACTGTATCACCACAGAGGTTTAGACGGGCAAAAACCGGAAAAATAGATTTTTTTTTTTTTTGCTGTTTGTTCTTGCCGTGTAATTTATTACGATCCAGTCTCCACACAACGTTTGAGTATTGATTGGCATGGCAATGCGAGTAATGATTTCTCCCTAACTTGGCAAAGTCTTGTCAAAATTTGTTTAGCCGGCTTTCATTATTTTATTTTTCAAAGTCTGTATGGCAAAAATGTCTTCTAAGAGCGCATGCAAATAATAAGCTAAAGGTCTGTTTGCTGATGCATCGCGCAAACAGCACGTTAAAACCCCTATCTTTGTTGGTCTTCCAGAGCATGGAAGATTCGCCACGGAGCCAGTGATTTTCAACTTCTTCATAATGCAAACGATGCTTGAAATACTGACAAGTAAACCATCAGCTTTCAATGACCTGAAGAGTTCAGCTGGGAGCAGACCTTGTTTGTGAAGGAGCTCCATTTGAGTTCTTGCATAATTTGAAACTTTAGCCATGATAGCCTTCAGTGAATGACAAACATTACAACACTTGGCTCAGTCTATAAAGAAAGTGTTACCATGGCAGCAAATACAACCAGACTGTATTGAGCGAATCACATGCGAGGACACAGGAAACTGTTGGTATGACCGCGCAGAGGCTGGGGTTTAATCTGGAAACTTTGTACGAGTATGAATTCAGTGAGGAAATCATTTCCAGCCATCGAGCTTACTCAGCTTGTGCCAGAGAGGAGCTAATTGCAGCTGTGTGTCAACTAACAACAGAAAGAGAAATGAGGGTTGCCTTTTATTCTTGTGGTGGCTACATCTTCACGATAGGATGGGCATTTCAACACCTATTTATTATGGACACGCATTCCATAAACCAAGAGCTTGGCGGTAATGGTAAAGGTTTGGTGAGAGTTTTTGCTCGCAAAAACAAGCAGTTAGCTGCTGAAAGTCTGTGTGCGTGGGTATGGAAGCGACTCTGTCAAAGTGGAGTTAAGAGCTGTGCTCAGCAGTCTCTCGCTGAAATGAGGAAGTCCAGGTAATAGCGCCATGAAAAAAAAAACAACTACTTAAATATCAAACCTCCCACAACTTTTGAGGTGATTGTCTATAGAAGTTAGACACACAACTAATAAGATTTTTTCTTTGTCTCTTTCTGCAGCCACAAGACCAAAACAAGTGAGGATATTGAGGCATTTTCAATTAAGTAACATTTCATACCTTTCAGCTAGCATAATCAGTTTTCCTGTGCCAGTACATAAACTTATGTGAAAATAAATTATTATATATATGTAAAAAATTCAGCTTCTTTAATTATTCTTTGACCCACAGTGTTTGAACTTTACACCCGGGTAAGTGATGACTTGAAAGAAGAACCACATTTTTCACAAGTACGTACACTTATTATGACATCTCTACAAGTTTTGATCAAACCAGTTTCTGATTAAATTTGAGACTAATTTTACCAGAATTTAAGAATGCAAATTAGTGGTCCATAAAGTACCAGAATTTAATTCCTTTACTTGTGTGTGCATAGCCTCGTCCAGGCGTTCAGGTAGTTGATGCAGAGTGCAAAAACGGCGAGCGATTAAAAAATAGGGAGGAAGCGCCGCACCCCTCCCCTATTGTTTGTCTCTTTTTTCGCGCTGCGTCCCATTTACCGTATTGATTATATTAATAGATGTAATAGTAATTTTATTTATGTTCAACTCTAAAGGTGAACGATTCATCCCTATCACCCTCTCGATCTCCTCTGAAGAAAAAAGTGAAGAGGTATTGTTTATTTTGTTTCTTTTAAATTTCCTTTGTAGTCTTTGGAGTTTCTTTGTATCTATGACCACGTACTGTACGATAAACGAAACAAATAAAACTATAATAATAAATGCTTTATTTATACTTGAAAAAATCTGAATTAAAATATAAAGAAAGCAAGTATACATCTATATGCAGTAGATAAAATATTTCAAATCAGTCTTTAGTTGTTTTTTTTTTATCTTATTCTTTCTATTCACATAGTTGTACAGCGCTATGAACTCTGGGATGGGCGCTATAAAAGCCTTTGTATTATTATTGTTATTAGCTATAAAAAATATTAATTATTAATCCTGCTTAATGAAGAGTGTCTTTCTTAGGATGCGAGATGTTCCTAGCAGTGCAATCTTTTGTAGTTCACTAATTTTGATATTACCTGGGATTTGTTTGGTGTAATTTTTTTGTGTATTATTACTATTATAATCGTTATAATAATAATAATAATAATAATTATTATTATTATTATTATTATTATTATTACTATTATTATTGTTAACAACTACCGGGTATTAACTAAAACATTTTCAAAGTATTCTGTCTTGCTCTAACAAATATGTAATGGAATGTTTTATTGTACTCTTTGGACTTCTAGGTGTCAACCTGCTGTCCGGATTAAGGTGATTCCCGAGTTTTGCATTGCGCATTCCTACTGCGCACGAATTTTGCATCATCAGCGCGCGCGTGTACAAAACATAAGAGATTTCCTTCAAACTAAGCTCGATAGCGAGATAAAAGCTAATTTCCTCTTAAACGAGCACGGTGACCCCCACTTTTTATTTTATAAATTCAATGAGAACAATATCCGCAATAACTGAGAAAAAATTTGGCAGAAATCTATGGCTACCCGTGTGGTATTTTTGAGAAAATGACGTCATTTTCTCAAAAATACCACACGGGTTAAAATTATAATAACAAGTAACGTCGAAAATTGCACGAATATATGAGCCAAGTTTTTGTTTTTCTTTATGCAAATTGCTGTGCTAATTGTTATTATAATAACGGCGGCCGTAAATTCTCGGAAATAAAGGTCCAAAAACCGTGAGTTCTAATGTTTCGTAATAGATTGAAATTTGGCAAGATATCTAGGAAAGACCTGTTGTGTACGAAAATGTAAAAAAATGGGTATCGAGAATTTGATCATAGTGGCACTTTAAATAGCTTTTATTTCAGCAATTTTGCAAACGGCTCTGAATGGCAAGGGTTATCCGCATTTACCAGCAAGTTTCCATCATCGACTGCAGGTCTACATTTAGTTTTGAACACAAGTTTTCTCAGAAGAAAATCACGTTTAGTCCGCGGAACGGTGGAATGGCGGAATGGCAGAATGGCGGAAAATGACCCGACATCCTTAAAGACGGAATCACGGAATGGCGGAAGATCCCCCAAATTCATAAAAGACGGAATGACGGAAAATCCCCCGAAATCCTAAAAGACGGAACGACGGAAAATTACCCAAAATTCTAAAAGACGGAATGACGGAAAATCCCCCGAAATCCTAAAAGATGGAATGACGGAAAATCACCCGAAATTCTAAAAGACAGAATGACGGAAAATCCCCTGAAATCCCAAAAGACGGAATGACAGAAAATCACCCGAAATTCTAAAATACGGAAAATCACCCAAGGCACGGTTTTGTGAGACTCCCTCCCTCTCAAACGAGTGAGATATCGAGTTGAACACGAAACGATAAAATTCATATCTACAAGCGGGCATGTAATATTTTGTCTATCATAAAAACACCAGTGGAAAAGGTACGATTTATTATGTAACCATAACGACGCCGATCTCTTCACGTGTGAAGATAACATATTATGTTCGCATGTGAAGATGAACACGAGATTATGGATACCTCCATAATGTCATTTATGTAGAGGCCGGCTTCAGTTATACCCATCAGAGCAATCTTATCTTATTTACACATGGCAGTTCTGAAAGCTGGAATTCTGAGATTATCCGTTTATCAATAATGTGGTTTCGTTCGTTAAACACTGCGAATTCCACATTTTTCCTTGGTGCACTTAAATGGCCATAGCACATCCGTCCGTCCACTTCGAGTAGTTTACTCCTGAGAATTTTCCCACCTCCATCCCCAATCACTCCGCCTACAAAAACTCTCTTCTGTATTTTTCCTTTTTGTTATAAACCCAGGTGGCCGGTTTCCTCGCCCACCTATGCTAATGATCCGTCGATTGACGTAATTATTTTGTCATCAACAATTGACAATTTGTGTCACGTCGTCACTCCGTCACACTTTGTAGACAAAGCGAGATAAATCCTAAAAGTCACAGAATGGTGGAAAATCACCACAACTCCTAAGAGACAGGAAGCTGTGAATTTGCTGCATTGAAATATATGCCAATTCAGTGGGAATCTGATAAAATTACTGTGAACATAACATCTGGGACATGTCAAGCGCGTGACAGATTTGACAGCTAGCGACAACACTCGGCCACATGCAGATGAAAATTTGAAGGCAACAAAGCGCAAATCCTCGATTCAGGATGAGCTAATATGCACTGAATATGACGTTTAAATTGCCCCCCAAAAAAGGGAAGTCTAATGCAGACAAATCTCTTGTGAGCCATGTTTTGCCACTATTTCAGTGGGGAAATTTGCAGGAAAAAGAAGAGCCGATCAGCCGCAGATCTTTTGGTTTGGTTTTTGTTGCCAGGAACGGGCATGGCGAGAAGGTCGTGATTAAAAAACTTCTGAGTGAGGACGATCAGGAGAAGCGTCTTTTCATCAAAGAAGCAAAAATTCTCCATGGCATTGACAGTGAACATATTGTCAAATTTAAAGCTGCACGCATGGAACCATGTGCAATAATGCTGGAATATTTGTTTTTTGACTTCGCTCCTTTCGGCGGCTCAGCAATTGTTAGTAATCTGGACAGACTTCTACAACATCTTCACATGAATGAGGCAATTGACTAATTTCCTTTTCAAGAAAAGATCGCCCTGGAGACGCAGCCAGGCTAGCACATTTGCATGACCTTGGGATAGTTCATCGAGATATTAAGCCTGCCAATGTACTTGTCTCCAACCAGCACTACTGTACTTTGGACGACAGACAGGAACTTGAGCATGCGTTTCAAACTAGGCCGATAATTTGCAAGCTAGCGGATTTTGGAGAAAGTCGATCCGTGATTAACCAAACAAGTAATGTTTGTCGCATGGTTACGAGCAATATTGTCCGTGGAACACCCGCCTATCAAGCCCCGGAACTCTTTAGCCACAAGGAATCAACGCTGTCTTTACAAGACCTAAAGGCAGTAGATATCTGGGCCCTAGGAATGCTATTGTTCGTCTTAATAAATCTGGATTGAAATAACCTTATCAGATGGAGTTGGAAAAGGTTCATACCAGAATTAGTCTGTCTCTGTTAGAGAGGCTAATTTCTAGAAATGAGAAGCCGGCTCACTCGGATCACTATTGCATGCAGCATGCAGTAAATTGCCTCCGGCCACGTAAATTATATGATCATTGTACGCGTTTCTGTCCCAAAGACAGGCCCGATGCGAAATACATAGCTGATGTCTTAAGCAATAAAGAACTGTTAAACACCGCAAACAGCAGAAACTTAACACTTAAAGTCAGCTAAGGAAGCTCTGTCGAGAACGCAACTTGCTTAGACGTTCCCAGTGATGGGACAAACGGTTACGCATTTATGTCTGTGATATTTGGTGACTTGTTGCTGTACCAGAATGAGAAGTCAACCGTCAGCAAGTTCCACGACATTGCCTGCCTTGCTGAAGAAGTCATCATTAAGTCCCCTCTTCAATTCAACCCTATTCGTTAAATACAGTATTGTGCAAAAGTGATGCAAACGATAATCGCTGAATATCGCGAAAATCGCGATATATCGGCGATATTCAACGCTAATTAACTTCAAACGATATATCAAGCGATATATGGTAACAGTTATTATTTTATTTCTAGGTAAGATATTGCGAGATATTGTTTATACTTTTCGATAAATCGTTTCCGTTCAGTGATATATCTTTCTCGCTTAGCGATATATCATTCTCGTTGAGCGATATATCGTTTTTGCATAGCGATATATCGTTCCCACCTAGCGATATATCTTACTCGCTTAGCGATATATCGTTTTCGCTTCGCAATACATTGTTTCTGCTCAGCGAGATATTGTTGACTGCTTGTGAAACAAATGTACATTTCTTCACAGACCATTTAAGCTAATGAAGAATCCTCTTCATTACAAGCTAAGCTTTTAAGATGGTGAGTTCAGATAAAATCATAAATCAAACATGTTAGCTAAAGTGCATGAATCGATTGTACCTGTCCAGGTTCCATTAAAAAAAAAACTCACTTAAGCACTCGTGAATTCCTGCAGCAAGTTTTATACCAGAGAGGGCAACTGTATCACCACAGAGGTTTAGACGGGCAAAAACCGGAAAAATAGATTTTTTTTTTTTGCTGTTTGTTCTTGCCGTGTAATTTATTACGATCCAGTCTCCACACAACGTTTGAGTATTGATTGGCATGGCAATGCGAGTAATGATTTCTCCCTAACTTGGCAAAGTCTTGTCAAAATTTGTTTAGCCGGCTTTCATTATTTTATTTTTCAAAGTCTGTATGGCAAAAATGTCTTCTAAGAGCGCATGCAAATAATAAGCTAAAGGTCTGTTTGCTGATGCATCGCGCAAACAGCACGTTAAAACCCCTATCTTTGTTGGTCTTCCAGAGCATGGAAGATTCGCCACGGAGCCAGTGATTTTCAACTTCTTCATAATGCAAACGATGCTTGAAATACTGACAAGTAAACCATCAGCTTTCAATGACCTGAAGAGTTCAGCTGGGAGCAGACCTTGTTTGTGAAGGAGCTCCATTTGAGTTCTTGCATAATTTGAAACTTTAGCCATGATAGCCTTCAGTGAATGACAAACATTACAACACTTGGCTCAGTCTATAAAGAAAGTGTTACCATGGCAGCAAATACAACCAGACTGTATTGAGCGAATCACATGCGAGGACACAGGAAACTGTTGGTATGACCGCGCAGAGGCTGGGGTTTAATCTGGAAACTTTGTACGAGTATGAATTCAGTGAGGAAATCATTTCCAGCCATCGAGCTTACTCAGCTTGTGCCAGAGAGGAGCTAATTGCAGCTGTGTGTCAACTAACAACAGAAAGAGAAATGAGGGTTGCCTTTTATTCTTGTGGTGGCTACATCTTCACGATAGGATGGGCATTTCAACACCTATTTATTATGGACACGCATTCCATAAACCAAGAGCTTGGCGGTAATGGTAAAGGTTTGGTGAGAGTTTTTGCTCGCGAAAACAAGCAGTTAGCTGCTGAAAGTCTGTGTGCGTGGGTATGGAAGCGACTCTGTCAAAGTGGAGTTAAGAGCTGTGCTCAGCAGTCTCTCGCTGAAATGAGGAAGTCCAGGTAATAGCGCCATGAAAAAAAAAAACAACTACTTAAATATCAAACCTCCCACAACTTTTGAGGTGATTGTCTATAGAAGTTAGACACACAACTAATAAGATTTTTTCTTTGTCTCTTTCTGCAGCCACAAGACCAAAACAAGTGAGGATATTGAGGCATTTTCAATTAAGTAACATTTCATACCTTTCGGCTAGCATAATCAGTTTTCCTGTGCCAGTACATAAACTTATGTGAAAATAAATTATTATATATATGTAAAAAATTCAGCTTCTTTAATTATTCTTTGACCCACAGTGTTTGAACTTTACACCCGGGTAAGTGATGACTTGAAAGAAGAACCACATTTTTCACAAGTACGTACACTTATTATGACATCTCTACAAGTTTTGATCAAACCAGTTTCTGATTAAATTTGAGACTAATTTTACCAGAATTTAAGAATGCAAATTAGTGGTCCATAAAGTACCAGAATTTAATTCCTTTACTTGTGTGTGCATAGCCTCGTCCAGGCGTTCAGGTAGTTGATGCAGAGTGCAAAAACGGCGAGCGATTAAAAAATAGGGAGGAAGCGCCGCACCCCTCCCCTATTGTTTGTCTCTTTTTTCGCGCTGCGTCCCATTTACCGTATTGATTATATTAATAGATGTAATAGTAATTTTATTTATGTTCAACTCTAAAGGTGAACGATTCATCCCTATCACCCTCTCGATCTCCTCTGAAGAAAAAAGTGAAGAGGTATTGTTTATTTTGTTTCTTTTAAATTTCCTTTGTAGTCTTTGGAGTTTCTTTGTATCTATGACCACGTACTGTACGATAAACGAAACAAATAAAACTATAATAATAAATGCTTTATTTATACTTGAAAAAATCTGAATTAAAATATAAAGAAAGCAAGTATACATCTATATGCAGTAGATAAAATATTTCAAATCAGTCTTTAGTTGTTTTTTTTTATCTTATTCTTTCTATTCACATAGTTGTACAGCGCTATGAACTCTGGGATGGGCGCTATAAAAGCCTTTGTATTATTATTGTTATTAGCTATAAAAAATATTAATTATTAATCCTGCTTAATGAAGAGTGTCTTTCTTAGGATGCGAGATGTTCCTAGCAGTGCAATCTTTTGTAGTTCACTAATTTTGATATTACCTGGGATTTGTTTGGTGTAATTTTTTTGTGTATTATTACTATTATAATCGTTATAATAATAATAATAATAATAATAATAATAATTATTATTATTATTATTATTATTATTATTATTATTATTATTACTATTATTATTGTTAACAACTACCGGGTATTAACTAAAACATTTTCAAAGTATTCTGTCTTGCTCTAACAAATATGTAATGGAATGTTTTATTGTACTCTTTGGACTTCTAGGTGTCAACCTGCTGTCCGGATTAAGGTGATTCCCGAGTTTTGCATTGCGCATTCCTACTGCGCACAAATTTTGCATCATCAGCGCGCGCACATGAGCGCGCGCGTGTACAAAACATAAGAGATTTCCTTCAAACTAAGCTCGATAGCGAGATAAAAGCTAATTTCCTCTTAAACGAGCACGGTGACCCCCACTTTTTATTTTATAAATTCAATGAGAACAATATCCGCAATAACTGAGAAAAAATTTGGCAGAAATCTATGGCTACTTTTTTGGCAAATGAAATAATTTTTTTTTTTCTTTTTTTTTTTTTTTTATTGTATTGCTTTGCACAAACACAAGAAACTATACCACACACTACTGTCTTAAAACTATCCTACTGACAATCTAATTGGAGCAACTAAAAATACTTAACCTACATGTAACTTATATGACTACAAGAATACTAATACTAACAAACAAGGTTGCAATAGCCCTAGCACTAGAATTTTAAAAAATTAAACATATATTCTAGGTGTTTTAATTCACATTATTCCCTTGTCATTTAAATTCTACATATAATAAAAGAAATAAGAAGAAGGAGAGGAGGAACTTTATGTTTTAAAATATTAAATAATCTTTTCGATTTTATACTTGTATTTTATTTTATTGATAAAATCAACGATCTGCATTGGTGGTGAGTTATTTTGGAGCTTACATCTATAAATATAATAACGCAAGAAGAGAAGAGTATAATTCAATTTCTTTGTTGGTGTGTCTGATGCAGAGAAGAGGCCAAAGAGGACGTCTTCAGCATTTAAAATAAAGTTAGAGCTATTACTTTCATTAAACCATTGTAATACTTCTTGAGTAAAGGTTTTTGTGACCTGGCACTCAATAAAGGTGTGGTCTATGGAGTCTGATTCCCCGCAATAAACGCAATTGCTATCTGGTTTGATGTTAAATCGGAACAATTCCTTCTTTGTAACAACTACTCTGTGAATGAATTTAAAGTGGAATTCTCTTAACTTGTTTTCCTTGCATACCTTTCGAACCGACCTAAATATGGTTTTCCAGTTTGTTTTATCCTCTGTAATAGTTTTATTCCATCGCCTTGGGCCTGAATGCTGATCATTATATCTACGCTGAATAATTAGCCAATAGAAGTCTTTTGACTTTGCCTTAAGCAAATTTATATTCACATTTTCAGTTAGGCAGAAGCATTCCAGATCCTCATGACTAACACCTTTAGATCCTGAATCCTTAGATTTTGCTTTTGCCAAGAGGTGACCTGGAATAGCGGAAATAACTTGGAAATAATGCAGGAAGGAAGTTTTCTTCAACGAATATTTGCGCTGAAAGACGGGAAAGGGCAGGACTTGCCCCCTCTCATCGAAAAGATCTTCAATTCTTTTAATTCCTTTCATGAACCATTCCTTCCAGAAAAACGTTTTACCATCGATACGGATTTCCTTATTGTTAAATAAGATTGTATCTCCCACATCACATCCATAAAGAGTCTTCAGTTCATGAAAGTACAGGAGGATGTCCCTGTAAAATAGTGGCATATTTTGGAAGTCTATAACGTGATAATTGCACGTCAACAGAAATCGAAGTCCTCCATAAGATTTTAGGAAGTGATCTGAAGCAAATTTCCAATTTGATTGGCCATTTTTTAACAGTCTTGGAATCCATGCTAACCTTAACGCTTTTATCATTGTTTCAATGTCTGTCATACGCAGCCCACCATTATCATAATCCTGGTATAATCCCTCTCTTTTTATTTTATCTCTTTTATTTTTCCACAGAAAAGAAAACAGCCTTCTCTTAACGTTGCCGGCAATATCGTTTGGTACATTGATATTTGAAGCTGAATAAATTAAAGATGATACCCCAAGCGTCTTGATTATCATGGTTTTACCAAACAGTGTCAAGTCTCGTGATCTCCATATATCTAACTTTGCTTGCAGTTTATTTATCTTTAGGTCGAAATTCATTTCATTGTTTCCTTTCTCATCGTAAGAAAAGTAAATGCCCAAAATTCTTGTTGGGCTGCTGACCCATTTTAAATGTAGCGGCTTGTCCTTATTATTTGCCCATTTCCCTAGCCACATAGCTTTAGTTTTCTTTATATTCAACTTGAGACCAGAGATTGCACCAAAATCTGCTACAATTTGCAGTCCTTTTTCAACCGAGGACAGATCGGCACAAAAAAGGTTGGTGTCATCAGCAAATTGGCTGACTTTAATTTCCTTTTCAAACACAGAAATTCCCTTGAAATCAATACTTTGACGAATTTTGTTAGACATTAGTTCTGCAGTTAGAATGAACAAATATGGTGAAAGTGGACATCCTTGCCTCACTCCAGCAGATGGTTTGAACCAATTTGTTGCGAAACCATTGTTTAGCACTGTACTCTCTACGTTCGTGTAAAGTACCTCTATCCATGTTCTTAAGCAATCACCGAAGTTATACATCTTTAATACATTACTTATGCATGACCATTCTAAAGTATCGAAAGCTTTTTGAAAATCAAGTGATAGTAGTATACCAGAGCAATTAAGTTTCTTAGTTTGCTCCATTATGTCACTAATTAACCTAATATTTTCACCGATGTATCTATCTTTCACAAAACCTGTTTGATCTGGGTGAATCAAGAGTGACAACAATGGTTCAATTCGTTTTGCTATAGCTTTAGAAGCAATCTTATAGTCAACATTCAGCAGAGTTATTGGTCTCCAATTTTCTAGTTTTAGTAAAGAAGAGTCTTCTTTTGGTATCAAACTTATGACACCCCTACGTTGTGAGATTGATAACTCTCCATTTTGGTATGCAGAATTAAGACTGTTCACTAAGTCCTCTCCAATTAGGTCAAAAAAAGTTAAATAGAACTCACTTGTGAAGCCATCTTCTCCAGGGGATTTGCCAGGGCTGAAGGTATCTAAACTTTCCTTACATTCTTCATATGTCAAAAGGCCTTCTGCCTTCAAACTCATTTCATGTGAAAGGCGAGGGAATTCTAATTCCTCTACATAACTACTGAAGTGTTCCTCACTCACATCTGTTTTCGATGAGTATAAGTTCATAAAATAGCTTTCTATCTCTGACAATATTTGTTTTTCGTTCGTTATTATATCACCCTCTTCAAGCTCCAGTTCAGAAATTACCCTCCTACTATAGTTCCTTTTCTCAAGATTGAAGAAATATTTGGTTGGCCGTTCCCCTTTTTCAACCCATAGACATTTTGACCTAAATTTTGCCGCTTCACCCTTTTTTTCGTATAATTGTTGAAGTTCCTTTTTCAGATCCTCATACTGCTTCAATTCATAGTCAATATTCATTAAATCGCGAGAGTTACAGATTATGTGATCTAGTTTTTCCAGTTCATCTTTGATTGTGTATTCACGCTTACTTGTTTCTTTAGCTTTCCCTTTGGCATATGAAATAGTTACAGATCTAAGTTCCATTTTAAGAAGTTCCCAAAGAGTTCTTTTATCTTGGATATATTCGTACTTCGCCCGAATTTCAGGATACGTTCTGCGAATTTGCTGTAAGTAATTAATATCATACAGTAACGTGTTGTTGAACTTCCAAAAGCCAGGTCCTCGCGGAACTTCTTTTGTCCATTGCAAAGATAGAGAAATTGTCCAATGATCAGGTGCAATCGAAGGGAGGATGTCAACTTTCTGAACATATTTGGTTAAATTTTTGGCTACTAGAAAGAAGTCTATTCTTGATCTCACTTTAAGTGCTTTCGATTCATAGGAATATTTGTTTACGTTTGGATGTTTGACTCTTTGTATGTCTACAAGATCGAAAATATCCATTGTTATTACGATTGAATTTCGGAAGCCACTTGGTCTCCAGGGTAAACCACCTTTTTTGTCTTTCTTTGTTAGTGTGCAATTCCAGTCACCTCCTACAATAAGTGCTGTTAATTCAGACTTGTCAATCAGATAATTGTTAAGCTCTGTAATAAACCGCAGCTGATCGGCATGGTCATTCGGTGCATAAATATTGCAAAGAGATAATTCCATACCATTATAATTCAAGTTGATTAACACAATTCTTCCTGAGTTGTCACTTAGGAAATATTTAACTTTGTTTACCTCAATAGACGGATCGAAAAGTATGCAAACACCTTTGCTGTGACGAGTGCCATGTGAAAAATAGATTTCACCTCCCCATTCATTTTTCCAAAATAACTCATCACCGGTTTCGGAATATGTCTCTTGGAGGAAGTAAAACACTGCTCTCTGATCTTTAAGATATGTAAAAATACTGCTCCTCTTAATCGGATTTCTAATACCACGGACATTTAAGGAAATAATCTTACACAAATTTTTCTTTGACATTATTACAACGAGACAGCGTTCACACTAAATTCTAAAGGCAAAAGGGCGAGAAAAGAATTTATATTTGAAAAAAACAAAAAAAAAACAATAACAAATATTTAACAATTCGTAATCTGTATAGGGAAACTTACCTCTTCCTAACCCAATTTAAGCCTATCCCAATCCCTTCCAAGGCAGATAGTGAAGAGGCACTGAGAAAAATGTGTGTAATATACTACGTTGTACATGATACCCAGGATTAGAGAAGTTTCAGTACTTTAAGTTAGATTATTCTAAGCAGCAAATTTAGAGTTCATCTAAGTCGGCATCACAGAAGATCCTTACGGGTGCTCCATCTGGGGAGGTTTTTACAAAAACTTTTCCATCAATTGTCCACGCACTCAAGAGCAAACCATCTCTTTTCATACCGTTTGCTCTCCCTAGCAGATGGCGTCTAAAGTTCGTTAAGTTCTCGTTTATAAATAGACGACTTGTATTAATCGCCGACGCATAGCTTGGATATATGTCAGTCAGTTTGATGTCTTTTAGCTTTGTCCGTCTTTTATATAGTTCACTTTTTGCTTTGTGACTTACAAACTTAGTAATAATTGTGTCGGTAGCTCCTCGGCGTCTTAACTTATGTGTAATTTCTATGTCATTAGGTGTTATGTCGACATTTAATGCTCTAGCAACATTTAGAACTACCTCTTCCGTCGACGTATAACAGCTCTCTGGAACTCCTGATATCTCCAACGAATTCTTTCTTGTATACTGTTCTATTTCGTCCAGAGAAGACCAGAGAGATTCCATTTCTTCCTTCTGTTCATTAAGTTTTCCTTTGGCACGTAGGAGTTCGTTCTTTAGAGACTCATTCTCCTTTGTTATGCGTTCGACTGATTCTTTCATCTTTTGAAATTCGCGGCAAATGAAATAAATGCTACAGATAGAGACGTAACGGGCCCATTAGAGCAAGTCCAAATTATGTTTCCTTTAAAGGATAAAAATATCAGTTAATAATGCAGGGTATTTGAAGCCATTTCTTCTGGGACCTAGATGAATAAGCAATCAAAGACAGTCAAATTTTGTGTGATATAACATGCTGCATTGAAAAATAATCGAGCTTATTTGTTGCGCACTGAGATAACCAAAAGTCACCAAAATAACCATATTTGTCAGCATCGTGGCATGAAAACAAGCACAGTGACCCCCTCTTTTTATTACATTTTTAACATCTCCTTGTACTGTAATGACACCATACCAAGTTTCATCGGAAATCTTTGGCGGGTTCTTTTACCCGGGAATCACCTTAAACAGGATTTGTTTAAAAGGTTAAAGCTTGGCATTTCCAGGTAAAGAACTGCGTTACAGAAATAAATCACAGTTTTCACTATAACAGCTTACCAAGTCAACTGAGAACATTCCATTCTAATTCTTGTCCATCATCGTTTTCTGTTACAGCCCAACTAACAAAAGTCGCAGATGCTACCCCACTGACATTTCTGAAGATGAGTACTCGTATCACGCAAATAACAACTAGTAAGTACCAATTCTTGTCTTTTCTACTGTAAATGTGTGCTAGTCTCTAGCGTGACTGTGAAGCTCAGATAAAAGATGGTACAAATCTGTTTGAGGCTCCGGGCGGAAAAGAACAGCATCCTATTGACCCTCAATTAAGGGTCAAAATCCACAAATAATGTTACATTCATCTTTGAATCGCTTTGTTTACTTTCCTTAAGGCAATTCTAATAACGTAACCAAAACTGTGAAAGTGGTAAAATACTGCTGTTGCTGACTACTTTTAATAGTAGAGTCTGGAGACTTTTCCATCTCTCTGCATAAGTGAGCACAGTTTGAAAAAAATGGTAAATAGGAGCTAATTATTGTGTCATTTGAAGTTCTTAACATAGTCCTATTGTCATATTTATCTCTCATCGACCGCTTTCTTGTAAAGCAATTAAACACTCCACAAACTTGAAAATAATCTAAGAGAGGCGGAAACGTCATTTTCTAGCTCTATTTATCCTTAAACACTTTTAATTATAATTGATATATTTCCATAAAATTTATTGTGTTGAAATATAGCGCCAGCTCCCAAGTCACAGAAGCAGCCACCCCTGTCAACTCTGCTAAAGTTGATGATGACGCAGTTGACCAAAGTCATGAAAGCATTGCAAGCCGTGGTTTTGTAGACAGGTAATTTTCATGCACGCTAACCTTGAACTTGACATACTTCAGAGATTTCTAAGAAATTGACTTCATGTTATTTAGGTTTTGTACGACTTTATGCATATTTACATATCTCTATCGCTCTTTTGCAACAATTGCAATCACTTCTCTAAAGACTTGAAAACGAGCTCAGAGAGAGGGTAATGTTGTGTTTTAAGGTCTAATTTTATCCTGAAACATTTTAAATTGTCATTGAAATGTAGTGCCAGCTCCCAAGTCGTTGAAGCAGTCACCCTTGACAACTCTAAAGATGATTATGACACAGTTGACCACAGTTATGAGAGCATTTGAAGCGGTTGTGATAGAGACAGGTAATTTTCATACATGCTAACTTTCAACTCGACATACTTACGAGATTTCTGGGGAAATGACTTCGAGTAATGGGTGACCTGCCCTTTGACATTATCAGAGGACAAACAAGTTGAACTGAATTGTGCATTTCACTCCATACCCAGACATTTTCAGAATGGCCCATTTAAAACCATGCCTTGACATCCGGGATGCTATGATGCTCCACTTAAGAGTACCATTTCTTTAACATTGTGGAAGACTAACTTTAGATGTGAAGTCGTAACGTAAAGTAGTAAAATAAAAAACAAAATACATAGATTTATTACACTGTTTGAACTATTTCGGTTTCGAAGTGTACTAATTTTCATGTAATATACTGTAGGGTTGAATCTGATGAAAACGATTCTAAAACATCTTTGAACGGTTCCGGCTCCCAGGATCAGATTAAAGCTGCTTTCTTTTATCTTGGAGATAAAGACATCCCAGTTTACGCCACAGAAATAAAGGAATTGTCAAACATCGACATTGCACGGCTATTGCTGGATCCTCCTGAGGATAAGGTCGCAATTAAACCACCCGTCAAGTGTCAAGAAAACAAAGTTTTCGTCATTGATAAAAAGGCGCCTTGTTTTCGTAATCCAGATGACTGGAAAGCAGATGGTCTTGGAGTTTTTAAAAATGATGGAACTCATGTTGTTGCGTATTACGAGGACAAGGATCCAGAAATCTGCTTCATTTCCAAAACAAAACCAGAAGATTGTAAACGCTCAACAATTCTTCTCAAGAGGACGTACTGGACGCATGCTAAACATCCCGATTTCCGCAGAAGAGCTTATGAAATATTGAGATATAATGGGCATGTCTTCACGCCTGAACAATTCGTACTTTTACAGTAGTTTCTGTGGCAAAACCCCATGCAATCACTACCAAACCGCATGGTAATTCTAAGTCGGGGAAGGCGTTTACTCGCACCAAACCTGGAGTTTTGGAGAGCATAAAAGGAAAGGTAAAAGGTTCTGTTCCTCCGTCACAAGTGTATGATGAAGTGTTTGTAGCCTCAACGTTTGTAGCCTCTCGGATGTTCCCAGAAACAGAAAAGCAAGTGGAGAACGCAAAATATAAAGGAAAGGAAACCCGAAGTCAAGACGAGTTATATGACCCGACCCTTAAGTCAAAAGTAGAAGAGGAAGCGGGAAAAGTTTACATTCGACACCTGCAAGTTGCTCCTAGTCCGGCATGCGTTTTAGCGTCTGATAGGCAAGTTCAAGATGTCAAGCGATTTTGTGCCAATACTACCAACACATTTTCTGTGCTGTCCATCGACACAACTTTCAACATTGGTGACTTCTACGTGACACCTACAACCTACAGGCATTTGCTGCTGGAGGACAGGAGAACTGGGAAGCCCCTCTTTTGCTTGGGCCAACACTATTACACGCTTCGGGGGTATATGCTTCTGGTTTTATATTTATAAAGAACCAAAAAATGTCAATGACATCATCTATACATCTGTCTTCCAGTTTATTATAAGTAACAAATGATCAAAATGTTGTGCAAAAGTAACGCAAGCAAAATGCGCGAATTTCGTTCTTTGTTCATGCGAACTTTCCAGGAATGTCCGTGCAAAAGTTCAAGTGACAATTCAAGGCCTTTTGAGCAAAATTTCCCTAGAACAAAGAACGGTAATTGTCGAACTTTCGGTATGAAATGAAATTTCACAATGACAAGCATCATTTCACTAACTCAGTGCCCAAAATTTCGTGTTAGACAGACACAACAATTCCTCACATGATCTATTTGATCTACACGTGACGTAACGTTCGCGAAATGTCCAGAAGGTTTTCAATGCACTGGAGTTCAGTCACGAACAGAAAGAATGAAAATTACAAGTAAAACGTACCACGGGTGAAGACTTCAGAAGAGACAAAACATAAGCCCATTTTGATCAGTGTAGTCGTCAGATATCAGCTGTGTAGAGGCTCTACCACGGGGCACTTCAAATCAGTACACATGCTTTTGTCCATGAGAGTTTCCAAATTGGTTCTTTTGTTTTCTCAGATTGACTTCAGTACTCCGATATTTCGATAAACATGAGTGTGTTTAATGCTCTGAACGTTTCAATAAACATGATTTCGTGGCTGTCAAGCGCTCGTGTAAAATGCGTTTGTTGTTCTTGGTACCAGCCCCATGCATTTATGCTGGATAGCACGCAACAACCTTGTTCCTTGGGTCTCTCATCTCTGAAATAATTGATTTGTAAATAGATACACACGACGGTAAGTGACGGTGCTCGGAAAGGTCATATGAAAGGTACTAATGAACTATGACCCGACCCCAACACCGACACCAAGAGGTTTCTTGAATATTACTTTTATTTGCGAATGCAAAAATAATACACAGAGATTTAAAATGAATACATCAAAATTAAAACAACTACGAAATGTTTAAAGTGCATATGACTCGAAATTTCATCGGGTTTTTTTCTTTGCCAATCAAGTATTTTAGTGAAATTGTTAGGTTGTTTTCATACCGAGAACATATTTTAAAATACGATCAAAGTTCCGTCTTTTACGGAAAAACATGAGACAAAAGCCTGGTGACTAGTGGGAATTTGTGACATCATCGGTTGTGTAACGCTTTTGTGAGACTTGAGAGGCTTGGAGACATTCAGAGGATTTTGCCGAGGTTTTCCTATTCTTCGTCTTCAGACGAAGTAGAATCGTCGTTAAGCGACGAACCATTGGCCACCTCCGATGATGATGGCGACACTATAAATGTTGAAGATGACAAAGACACGGATGAAGATGGCTTAACTTCTGCCATGTTATTGCGGCATTTTGAAAACACAGAGCCTGTCAGTACATGGCGAGTGCGTTTCTTTGTCGTTTTGTTTAACTTAGCTTATTTAAAGGTTTGTTTACCGCACTTATTTATACTTTATAATTAGAATAAAATAAATAAATCAAAACAAATCGTTCAGTTGGTTGTCATACGAATTAATCTGAATTTTGATCACTCATTTTATTGTATCTTTAATACAGGTGCTCCTGCAAGCAGTGCAGCGATGCAGTTCTTGTATCGGCGCGCGAGTATACAGTATTGTGCAAAAGTAATGCAAACGAAATGCGTGAGGTTCGTTCTTTGTTTCCGCAACCTTTCGATGAAAGTTGGCACGAAAGTTCGAGTGAAATTTCACGGCGTATTGAACGTTAATTCGCTTGAACAAAGGACGATTTTTCTTCGAAGTTTCATTAAGCTAAAGAAAATTCGTAAGGGAAAACGATAATTCGCAAGGCAGTTCAGGAAATTTCACAACGCATTGAATGGCAGTTCGTCGGCGTTCGAACAAACTGTCGCAGTACTTACAAGCGATAAATTTGTAAGTACATGTACGTGCCGATAAGCCATCTGCAGTCATTGATCACTGATGAATGGGCTAACATTATACCAATGACAAATACGTAACTTAAATCTTACTCACCTAAAATTTGAGAAAGGTTTTCAGCCAGCTTCGCTTTCTCAGGTTCAGCTCGGGCCCAAATTCATAGGCAGAGAATTAGAATACGTGTTACGATTTCTGTGGATAGATGATCCGTTTAGCGAAGATCCTAACATTGTTCTAAAATGTTTCAACCATGTTGTGTTTGGAGTCACCAGTTCTCCCTTTCTGCTGAACGGGATAGTTAGACACCACGTGTCTAATTATGAAGCCGAGGATCCGCAGTTTGTTAACGATTTCCTGAGGTCACTCTACGTAGATGACTTCAATGGGGCGAAAGATAGTGTTCCTGAAGCGTTCCAGCTCTACACAAAGGCCAAGTCTAGAATGAAAGAGGGAGGTTTCAATCTGAGAAAGTGGATTTCAAACTCCAAGAAGCTGATGCAGTGGATTGACCACGAAGAAAGAGTGCCTATCATGGAGGCTTCTACGGTATCTGAAGAAGATAAAACGTACACACAAACTCAGCTTGGAGCAAACAATTCCACCATTTCATGCGAGAGGAAGATTCTGGGTCTTAATTGGGACATTGTAAAGGAAACCTTCATGTTCTATTTTGATTGGCTTTTTCAATTTGCAAGGGAACTGCCGTTAAACAAGCGCTCTGTTGTAAAGGTTGTTGCCAAACTGTTTGATCCTCTTGGTTTGATTTCACCACTATTCATTACAGTTAAGGCTCTGTTTCAAGGTTTGTGCAAGTTGAAGACTAACTGGGACAAACCCCTCGGTGAAGAACTGGCCCACAGGTACTCAAGTTGGCTATCTGATTTACTGAAAGTCCAGTGCATTCCAGTGAAAAGGTGCTACATACCAAATGTAGACGAAAACTTGGTCTCTCTTCAAATTCGTGGATTTGGAGACAGTTCAGAAGTGGCGTATGCTGCTGTTGTGTACCTTACAATTGAAACGAGCAAGGGGGCTTACACACGACTCATAATGAGCAAGACAAGGGTTGCACCTCTGGCCAAGCACACAATTCCGAGGCTTGAGCTTCTAGCTGCTTTGATTTTGTCAAGATTGGTTTATCGTGTCCATGTGGCACTTCTCCCGGTGATCAAGGTTGACGAAGTTTTTTGCTGGACTGACTCTATGACAACACTGCACTGGATAAAGGGAGTAGGAAGAGAGTACAAGCAGTTTGTGGAGAACAGAGTCCAAGAAATTCGTCAAAACGTGCTGCCTGAATCATGGAGTCACTGCCCTGGGATTGAAAATCCAACCGACTTACCTTCTAGAGGAATGAAAGCCGAAGCATTGAAACAGTCTGAAACGTGGTGGCATGGTCCTCCTTGGCTGGTTGAAGGAAAAGACACATGGCCTGAATTTGCGAATACCACTGAACCCTCAAGTGTCTACTTTAAAGAAATACGCATCAGCGACAGACCGAAGCATTGCACTGGTGTGTTCCACCCACAGAAATATAGTAACATTAAGAAATTGTTCCGAGTTACAGCATTTGTGTTAAGATTCCTGCATAATTTGAAGTCGCGGAGAAATGGCGTGGCAGCAGCTGGACCGCTGAGTACAGAGGAATATGAAGCTTCTGTGGTTGTGCGAGATGCAATAAGCAGTAGTAGAATCCCCTTGATTCAAGATCTTGAAGAATCAGTTGGGACTGTACACCGATGACAATGGTTTGCTCAGATGCAAGGGCAGATTGCAAAATGCACTATTCCATTTAACGCTAAGTATCCCGTTCTTCTACCCGCCGATCACTATCTGACAGCACAGATAATTGATGATTGCCATAAGCGAGTCCTCCATAATAGTCCAAGAGAGACTCTAGCGGAACTAAGGTCGTGGTTCTGGATTGTAAAGGGGAGACAAGTTGTTCGGAAGGTGATTTCAAGATGCGTGATTTCCAAGAGGATTGAAGGGCAACATTACGCCATCCCACCAACTGCACCATTACCTCAATTTCGTGTAGAAGAAAGTCCTGCTTTTACTAGTACTGGAATAGATTTTGCCGGACCATCGTTTGTGAGGCGTGGTGCGAAGGAGAAGGATGACATACTAAGGGTCAACATTGCCCTGTTCACTTGTGGAAGTAGTAGAGCTGTCCACCTTGACGTTGTACCAGACCTGAGTGCAGAAACACTCATTAGAAGTTTCAAACGCTTCATTTGCAGACGAGGAGTACCAAGATTGGTTGTGTCGGACAATGCCAAGACATTTAAGACTGCTGCAAGATTCTTGTCGTCCATTTTTGAGCTCCGGGAAGTGCAGAGTTTTCTTTTAAACCACAAGATGAAGTGGAAATTTAATTTAGAACGAGCCCTGCGGTGGGGTGGTTTCTTTGAGCGCACGGTTCGATGTGTTAAACGCTGTCTGAAGATCTTAAAGAATGCCAAGTTGTCTTATGAAGAGCTCTTGACTGTCGTCATAGAGATCGAATGTGTGTTGAATTCCAGACCACTCACCTACATTCTTCAGAGAATAGAGTGGAACCTCTCACCCCCTCTCATTTGTTGACAGGAAGAGGATTACTGCCCATTCCTGATGAATCTATAGTCGCCAAAGAAGAGTCAATTGAAGTTGAAATTCTCACCAGGAGAAAGCGTTACATAACATCATTGTTGTCCCATTTTTGGTGTTGATGGAAACGAGAGTACATGGTTGAACTGTGAGAACACCACAGAGTATTACAGAAAGGAGCTGTCAGCAACTCACCATCAGTTGAGATAGGTGATATTGTTACTGTGATGGAAGAAGGAAAGTCTAACTGCGGAATATGGAAGCTTGGAAAGGTCCTAGAAGTGTGCCCAGAAAACGATAGTCTAGTAAGAGGAGCCACGATAGAAGTTGCCTCAAGCAATGGCAAGCGAAAGCGTCTTAGGAGACCTCTACAGAAACTGTTTCCGTTAGAAGATAGCGAAACTAGTGTTGCAGATGGAGAAGAGCCTGCGAGGCCTATTGCCTGCACTTCAGAGAGACCAAGGAGGCAAGTCGCCATTGAAGGAGAAATGAGAAGACGTCAAGTCGATCAGTGTCTGGACGAACTGAAAGACTATGATGAACACTGATCGAGGGGGGAAGATGCTTTGAACTTTACAAACGCTAAACTCACCCCTCTCGCCTTAGTATAAGTTTTGTCCACGCGCGTAATTTCAGGTGATTCTTAATTAGCCAATCATGGCCCACAATGTGCTTGCACGTACATTTTGCACTTTCACTGTCATAATTTTCTGATTTTTTTATCTTGTTTTTCTCTTGCCCTGTTTTAAGATTTAGGGCAGCCTTGCCGCTGTTTGGAGTTTGAGTCTAGCTTCTTCACCGTTTTTTATTGTATGTTTCGGATTACGTGTTTTTGGTTGATTAAATTGTTCATTTATTTGGAGAACAAATCGCTGAATGTAATTGTGAACATCATCTTCATATGGCGTTATTTGGCCGTAAATTTCTTCGACATCTTCCTCATCTTCCTCAACAACATCATCGTCAGAACTACTCGATAAATTAGCGAAACTACTCGATTCCGAATCACTTGACATTTTCTTGACCTCTTAATTTCTCCTCAAAAGTAATGTGTAAACAAAGCCTGAACACACAAACTGACGTCACAATGCAATAAATTTGGTTCCAGTCTCCTGACCATTTTTGAAGGTAAAATAGCTCAACTTTGTATGCTCATAAAACGAACAATTTTTATCGTAGGCATCTCAAATTTTGGAATTGTGTATTTCAAACGTTATATTTTCATTTTAAGTGGAAACAATTTTCGCTTTATAGGCACTTTAAGGGTGCACATTTGACCATTATGTTATTGAAGGACCTCGTTATTAGAAGTTGAGTACCTTTTATTGATGTTTTGATGTTATATTATGCTTGTTCATGTTGTAAAGGAACCGTTTGGTGTTGATTTTTTTGAAATCAGTTTTTTTTGTTAATTAGTTATGACATCATTTGTCTGGAAATTTTACACCTTAATAACTTTGCGAGGTTTTAACTATTTGGCCAACAAATTCTGGCGTCTGATAGCCCTAGACAAAAGCTATGTGCATGCCAAATTTTGTTGCAATTGATGAACTCCTTGCAGAGTTATTAACGTCTAAAGTTTCCCCACAAAATTACCCTAGTGTCCTTTGCGGCCTTGGTTTTAGCGTGTGAACGAGGCTCAACTTTGACCCTTAATAACTCAAAGAGGATTTAACCGTTTGACTTCAAATTTGGAGGATCAATAGAATGGATTAAGGGCTATCTGTTTTGCTAGAAATGTTGGTTTTTAGGTGTCACTATAATGTCTGTAAGTAAGAAAAAATTTAACTGCTAAGAACTTTAAGAGGATTTGGAGGGGGGCCTTCAAATTTACAGACATTATAGAATGCAAAAGCAGGTATATGTATTTATCATGGGTTATGTAACCTTTTCTTTGGGGTGTTACATGGCATGCTGTTCTGTTGCTTCATTAGCGGTAGGCTATATATATTTGAGTTGTTCTCATTTATATTCATTCGCGTCTTACGACCGTCCCTACGCCCTCAAAATTATGTCTAATGTTGAAGATGTTACTCCAGCAAACACAGATTTTCCTAGCAGCGACGTTTTGCTGCCTTCGCTTCCTAAACTACCTTTGTCTCAATCTCTCGGAGCTTCAGTACCAATCCAGTCTTCAGAATCCAGTGATATTGCATCCGCGTTCGCTCTATTTAAGGATTATTTCGACAAGAAGAATCCAAGATCACGTTTAGATTCAAAGGTAATAAGAAACAGTTTCAATTCAACTCCGACCTTGCAGAGAAGGTGAAGTCGGCGTCAGTTGCTCTCGGGAAGAGAAAATTAGACCTTGATAAAACTCACCTGGAAGAGCTAGACTCTGACATCAAGAAGCGCAACAAACTTATCAGACTGGCAGACAAGTCCGCCGCCGGTTGGGATTTGGTGAACGAGTATTTATCAGACGAGCTGGCTAGCGGGTCAGAGGACGAAAAGCGTATCTGCCGTGCCGAGTAGAGGGCCCTTCGTAAACGCAACCAACGCCAACAGAAAGCGAAGCCATCCAAGCAAGGTTATTCACAACTCCAATCATCTACTGCAACCACCGCGTTTGCTGGCCAACATTCATCATCCTCCAGACCTATTTCCCGTACCTTTGGCGCTTTTAGCAAACCAAGACCAAGTGACATTTGTTTCGCCTGCGGCCAGCAAGGTCATTGGAGATCTCAGTGTCAAGTTAATCCTCAAGCCAGATCTTCAAGCTCGGGGCAGTCCTTTCCTAGTTCTTCTGGTCTTTCGGGCATTGGAGGTAAATAGGACCACAAAATTAAAAACTTGTTCTCCAAGGTTAGATATTAGCTTTAGTCAATTTATCAGACATGTATCCTTCTTATTTAGAGTATTTCAGGGAAAGGGACTCTAGTTTATTAGTCGATTTCGATTACGATCGCAATCTATTTGAATTTGAACAGAATTCCGCATTGCCAGTACTTAAGGGTAGACTTAGATCCTGTTTAAGTTATTGGCACACTATTGGTGCCAATAGTTTTGTTATCGATACTATTAAATTCGGTTATCGGATCCCATTCATTAGCACACCTTGTCAGGCGCGTTTTTCTAACAATCAGTCAGCTCTTTATAATGTGTCTTTCGTGGAGTCGGCTATCGCTGAATTAGTCCACACTCACGCTGTCGTTGAGGTGCCCTTTATTCCACATGTCGTTAATCCGCTCTCTGTCTCGATACAGTCTTCAGGCAAGAAGAGGCTTATTCTGGACTTACGTCATGTCAATCATTTTGTTTGGAAACAGAAGTTTAGGTGCGAAGATTGGACACTTTTATTATCATATGTTAATAAGGGCGACTACCTTTTCAGTTTCGATCTCAAGTCTGGATATCGATATTTTTCCGGATCACCAAACTTTTCTGGGTTTCTCCTGGGTTTTTTCTGGTACCATTCGGTATTTTTGTTTTGCATCAATTCCGTTCGGTCTAAGCTCAGCCCCATACGTCTATACCAAGTGTCTCAGACCACTTGTTAAGTTTTGGAGGTCTAACGGGATTAAAATTGTTCTGTTCCTCAACGATGGATGCGGAAAAGGGGATTCACTGCCTATGACCAAGGAAAATTCATTGTTTGTGCAATCATCCTTAAGCAGTGCGGGGTTTGTTGCCAACTCCGCCAAATCACTATGGAACCCCATTCAGGTGCTTGTTTGGTTGGGTTTAAACTGGGACTTAGTTATCGTTACCATTTCTATTACCGATAGACGTATTTGCAAATTTGTCGCTCTGATTGACAAATTTCTTCTATCCGCACCTTATGTTACGGGATTGTGCCTTTATCGCAGGTCATGTTATGTCCATGTCGCCAGTTTTGGGTAACCTCACTCGTCTCAAAACCCGTTTCCTTTACAAGGTCATAGAATCCCGCCAGAATTCCCGTTTTAATATCGGGCTTCATAATGATTGCCTCTCTGAAATATTTTTCTGGAAAAACAATATACGAGAGCTATTTTGCCTTATAATGCTCCCCTTTTGTTTAGCTATTCGGACGCTAGCAACTTCGCCTGCTGGGCTTTTGTTGTGGGCACTAATGAGGTGTCCCATCGTATGTGGACTGCTTGCGAAGCAACTAAGAGCTCTACCTGGAGAGAACTTAAGGCTATACAATTTGCCTTAAGTGCGTTCAAAGCCTCGGTTCGGGGTAAGTGTGTAAAGTGGCATTCTGACAGCCAAGGGGCCATTCGTGTTGTGGAGATAGGGAGTCCTAGTGCAGAATTGCATTCTATTGCGCTAGACATTTTCTATTTTTGTCGAACTTACAATGTTACACTTATTCCCCAGTGGGTTCCCAGAGAACTTAATGCTTGTGCTGATGCGATTAGCCACATTGTAGACTTCGATGACTGGTATACAACCCCCGAATTCTTTACACACTTGGACTGCCTTTGGGGCCCACATACAGTTGACAGGTTCGCGAATGCTGCCAATGCCCATCTTCCCAGATTCAATTCTAGGTTTCGCGTACCCGGCACTGAAGTTGTTGACGCATTTTCAATCTCATGGAATGGAGAGAACAATTGGCTAGTCCCTCCCGTCCACTGCATTACTAGGGCGGTTCAGCATCTCCTTGTATGCGGTGCGGTTGGTACTTTAGTCGTCCCTTATTGGCCGTCTAATGTGTTTTGGCCTTTCTTGTTTCAACCGTACGTCCTTGAGTACATTCATTTTCCTGACCCCTCAGGGATTTTTGCCCTCGGGTGTCACAAAGATTCACTCATCGCTTCCAACAGGTTTAACAGCGCGGTGCTGGCAGTCAGAATTGGCGCTAAGGGGTCTTAGTTTTTTCAGGCCGAGTGACTCTACGTTGGCCCACATGTTTTTAATTCCGCTCGTCGGTTCATTTGTCCTCGTTTCGCATGAAATTAGCTCGCCGAGTGGCTCGTTTACCGTAGTTTTTGAGTTGGCCCAAACGGCCTTAAATAGTTTTCCATCCGGTCAGAGGCATTCCCAAGCGTCCATTTTTTATTGCTGTATTGACCCCCAGTGCGTGTATTGAGGAACTTTGCCATATATTTTTGTTCTTATCCTCGTAGAAGTTCTATAAGATGCCTTGCAGCCTAATTTTCAACAGGTTGAAGACGGGCGACTCTGCGCACTGGTTCAAGATCTCCCCCGCAGTTCTTCTTAAATCCAAAGCCGACAGTACCGTGAGGAAGTACGAAAAGGGCTTCAATACGTGGAGAAAATGGGCTTCTCAGTTTAAAGAAATTGTTATATTTCCTGCTTCTAGTGTGCACGTTTTATTGTTGTTTCTTAGCTTGATTCAAGAATCTGCTTCTTGCAGTGCTATTGATGAAGTTCATTATGGGCTCAAGTGGGTGCATGATTTGGCAGGTCTACCCGACCCCTGTAATTCCTCGTTAGTTTTACCTTTAATAGAATCTGCTAAGAGGCTTCTCAGTATCCCTGTTAAAAAGAAAGAGCCTGTGACCCCCGAGGCTATTCAGCTTTTATTTTCTAAGTATGAATCGTCTTCAGCTAGTTTGTCTGATTTACGAGTGCTTATTTTGTGCGTTTTAGGTTATGCAGTGTTTTTTCGCTTTAACGAGTTGATTCAGTTACGCAGGTGTGATTTTCAGTTTGAAGAGTCTTTTATGAGAATCTTTGTTCATCAAAGTAAGACTGACGTTTACAGGGATGGGGCTTGGGTTTTTATCGCTAAAACTTTCAAGCATACATGTCCTTATTTATTAGTTCAACGATATTTTGTGGCCGCTTCTTTTTCAGCAGACAGCGAAGAGTTCATTTTTCGCCCTGTTGTTTTTCTTCGCAGTACCGGAACTTATAAATTGCGCGGGTCTGTTCCTTTGTCTTATACTAGAGCGCGGGAGATAGTGCTTAGCGCTTTAGATTCCATCGGCCTTCCCAAGCAACACTATGGTCTCCATAGTCTCAGGGCCGGAGGTGCCTCCGCTGCTGCTAATGTTCGAGTGCCTGACAGATTGTTTAAAAGACACGGCCATTGGAAATCAGACAAGGCAAAAGACGGTTACATTAAGGATAGTGTTTATTCATTGTTGTCAGTTCCGTTATCACTGGGTATTTAATTTTCCGTATTTCCCGTTCTTTTAGTTCGCATACGGCTCGTGTTGACACTCCCCAATTGAGGTTGCTTGTTACATGATAAATGTTTTATATTCGTTTGAGCGGGGTAGCGAATTAGAATATAACTGCATGTTCTCTCTGTTCAGGGTGTTGGTTTCATTCTGCACTACGATGCCTGTAAATACATGGTTTCAAAAGCTGTGTCAATAGCTATAGGTGAATATTGTGAATCGCCTTGGAATTCACACACATTGTAGAACCCTGGAATAGGTTTCTTTTGTATGTTATTTCTATTCACAGTTTCCTTGATTGATTGTTTACGATAAGGTGATGAAGATAAGACATTATTGAGAAAACGTGACCCAAAGTAGATATACCGAGCAACGTGAAACAAACCAAGATGCAAAGAATGATCGAAAGGGCTATCGATGGGGATAGACAAGCTCTCAAGTACTTGGACCTTGCTACTCAGTACGTTACCTACCAAAAAACGACCACAGTGTCATGGGCGGGTTTGATGGCTGACTACAAATTGGCAGCATCAACGTTTGTAGCCGCGCAACATCTACGATTGAGCAAGCGGCTATTGCATTATATCAAATTTAACAGCAAAGGCTTTAATTCGGAGATTGACAGAGAAGCGACAAGAGTCTCCATACCAGAGCAATTAGAGATGCTGCGATTTATTTCCGCCGACCTTCCCTTGGCAAGGATGCCAGATATATCAGACAAGCAAGAAGAAGAAACGTCGTCAGAGGACGACCGTTATGATCAGTACGGCAGCGACAACGACGACCAAGAAATAGAAGACAAAGCACCGATGGCTAAAAAGGATGTCATCAAAACGAGCCATAAGAGAGAGCTCGAAAGGAAAAGTCCCGAGAAAATAAATCAAAACAAAGAGGAAAAAGCCTAGATTTAGAACAAAAGAGCTCAAACCTGGAGAACTCTGACGATGAGGAAGATGACAATGATGATGATGATGACTCAGACTCATCAAAGGAAGAAAGCACTGCAACAAGATCACACCATCGTAGGGTAAAGTGCAGGATGCCAGGCTGGAAGGCAGTGGTGGGTGACATTAAACGCCACGTCCTGACACGCGCCAAGAAACAAGACATAGAATACGACGTTGTTTTAAGAGCAGTTGCAATCATGAAAGCAGGGAAGAAGAACAGGGGAGCATGGCTAACAAGCAAAAAGTGTCCCAAAGGAAGGCCTGGACGTTTGAAGTGGTGTCCAGTTTCGAACTGCTTCTTTATCAGTCCTCAGATCAATGTACATCTAAAATCTTCCCATAAGCGTAAACCAGGTTCGGCACTCTGCAACAACATGCTTAAGGATGCGAGGGTGTACACTGGCCTTCAAGAACTAGATGTCTTACTGCGAACTCCACCTCCAGTGGCAGTACCGCTGTCAGTTTTAGTGCCAGCAGCAACTCTAGATTCAGCGTTAGCATCAGCTTCAGCGTCAGTCTCAGTGTCGGATTCAGCGCCAGTGGCAGCTCCAGTGCTAGCGACAGCTGTAATGTTGGCTTTAGCATCAACTTCAGAAAATAAACAACAACACGATAATGAAGAATCAAGCTATGGACCAGGTGACAAATCCTCTGAAGAATCATCTGACGGTGCATCTGAAAGCGAACAGAGCCAACCTGCTAAATTAAAGAAGCAAGAGTATTACTCTTCAACTACATACAAGAGCAATCGACACCAGTGGCTGTGCGGCTACTTCTGCTACCTGCAATTGCCAGATGCTGAAACTCTCCAACTGGCTGCAGCACGTAGGTCAAATGAGCAACCTCTTAGAAGTCGTTGATCCAGCTGGGCGAGACATCATGGTCCTGGCAGAAAATGATGGGGATGCTGTGTGGCTGAAGTGGGTGCATCCCCATCTCACGGATCACACAAAGGCACCCGGCACTATTATTTTGTACCTTACCAGCTTCGAGAAGTTTTTGAAGTTTGTCACATCCAAAACATTACCAGAAATTACTGACATTTTGCGCCCGCGGTAACCTTGACCAGTTTTTGTTTTGCGCATGCTCATGGAAGTGTATCAAGATGGCGGACCGAGAGAGGAGAAAAAGAAAACTAAGAAATTACAAAGCACTAAACGACTTCTCTACGGTGGATATTTATCATGTGGTCGAAAGAAAACAGTATTAGCCCAGATCTAAGATTTTTCAAGTAGAGAGACTGCTTGCGAGAAGAAAGAGTGACAAAGTAAGTACTAAATGGTTTGTTTTGGTTCATTTTATTGTACATAAATTTTACTTGCTTCAGTGTTATGTTGATAAAATGTAGATTTTTTGGTGTAGAATGGGTCTACAGAAGTAAAAGAAATCGAATTAAATCAAATTGAATGTTAATAGACTCTTGTCGAGCATTCCTTAATGTTGTTTCTTATTGATACTTTTACCACCATTTTATTTTGTTTTCCCCTAGGACTTCGAGTACCTTATTAAGTGGGAAGGATGGTCAATGTCTTCTTGCACATGGGAACCGTCCTCACACCTAGCTAAAGAGCTTATAAGGTGAGAGAAATTTTTCTTACGACAGCTTCATTTTGTTGAGCGACTATAATAAATCAATTATTGTTTTGAATGCAGATGGATTTGTTAGTTATTTGACTTCCACAATTAAAAATACCTTCTCCTAAAAATACTAATAATAGTGCCAATAATAATTATATTTTTGGTTAACCAAAAATGCATAATACTTCTCTTAATATAAACGTTTGAATGTGTCCTTTAGCAGCATGTCATAATGATGTGGGATATAGGTCAATTGAAGCCTTTAAGTGCCACTGTGGTTCTTTGTTGACTCCGAGCTTTCACCGATCTATGGCATCATCAGGGAGGACGATAAAATATTTGCGATATGGTTTTAAATGTTAGAGGTGACACTATAAATTAACATAGTGTAAAGCTAGCCAGTAGGACGCATGAAAACCAATGGTGTGATAAAATGTTCAAAAATATGTGTTAAAAACAGTTAATTAAAATAGAAGATCGTTAAGTTCAGTGCATTCCTCACGGGAGTTCAGTCCCGGCTTTTGTTTTCTGATGTAGTATGCTTTGTACAATCGCAGATTGGCGGGGTCATTTTCACGCATCATTACTTTGACTTCAATGTTGTGGCTGTTGTTGCGATGGTGTGTTGTGAGATGTTTTTTTACCAACGAGTTGTTGTTGGTCAAGTGTTCTTTTGTTCGATCATGTAGGAATTGTGTCGTACTTCCGATGTAATATTCGCCACAAGCTTTGCATGTGAGCTGATAAACGGTGTTTCTATGTAGGCACAAATTGGTGTCTGCGATGGGGCAGTTTGGTCTGTTGCACTTCCTTTCTGTTGTGTTGTGTGGTGTGAAAGGGCTTGTCTCAGAGTGTAGGACTTGTGGGTAATTCACACTGGGATGTTTTCTCTCTTGAAGATTCCCGTGATTTTTCGGTTTAGCCAGTCTGAGATGAATGGGATTTTGAGGTAATGCCACTCTTTTGTCTGTGTTTGGGGGTCTCTTTGGTGTTTCTGCAGGTGTTTAGTTTCATCTATGGTGCATTCTGGGTATCTGTTGAGACAGAGAATGTTGTTGAAGTCGCGGTCGTGTTTGTTAGATGTTATTTGGGTTAAACATATCTGCTGTGTATGCCTCCGTTCGTTGCAGATGAAGTTCGTCTTTGAGCGCTTTGGTAGGGCAGACTGGTGGTGTACGAAAAGCGGCTTTTTCTCAGGTTTCTTGTAAAATTCAAAGGAGCTTTCGCCGTTTGTTGTGATAGTGACTTTGAAGTCAAGTAGTGATAGAGATAGGCCTTCTGGTGATGCAGTGGGTTTCTCAATCTCAAATTTTAGTCTTGGGTGTAGACTGTTCATGGCATCGTGGAATTCATTTGCCTTCTCTTCATTGGCTGTTTGAAGATATATGTCATCTACGTAACGTTTGTATAGGCTGATGAGGGGGTAGGATGAGAGGGCAATTTGTTCAAGTTTATCCATGTGGCTTGTAGCATATTACAAGTACTTGTTTACACCTGCAGCTGGTTTCCATAAGGAGAAGAACCGTCTCCAGAATGCAACAAGTGAAAACAATCCTGGAGGACATTGACCCTTCAGGAGACAACATTCTCATACTGGCAGAAGAAGAAGGAAACCATGTATGGGTCGACTGGGTTATACCAAATCTTAAAAAGAAGGCAGCAGGAACAATCAAATCATACTTGACCAGTCTCCAAAAGTTCCTGGAATACGTGACGAAGAAAGGAAAACGTCCTCACCTCCCTGTGCTAGACGATGACACTAGAAACATGCTCTTCGACTTGGCCCTTAGTCTGAAGGGGTGGAGGCGCTATATCACGAAAGAGACTTCCTCAGAAAGGCGGGATAAATATCTCAATGAATGTGACATGTTGCTTACAAATCCGGACAAAGGTACCATTGGCCGACAAATCTCAGCCTTTATTGTCAAAAGTGGCATCAGATCTGATAGTCATAATTAGCCACTAACTTTAGAAAGTGGATTGTGACGGAGCTAAAGAAGAAGCGATTGGGACGTCCAATAGACGAAGAATTGTTGAGGAGACTAATGTGCCACTCTGATAAGACCGCCAAACAGTGGTACCTTGGAGAGAGTTTAACTGAGCAGTCCGCGTACGTCATCTAGTAAATAGCCAACCCACTGTGGAACCCTTTGAACTGCCACAAGAAAGCTCCTCAGAGAGGACCGCAAAATATGTTCTGTCTGCACCATCAACATCTACCTTCCACTCGGTAGAATCTGGAAGGGTACCCGTACGAAACGGAATTCGGGAATTCTCAGGAGTTGGAAATATCTCGAGAATTCCCAACAGTTCCCGAGAATGCTCTGTATTTGTTGGAGTCCTTGACCTGTGCCCAACAATTTTCGGGAATTCTCGGGCGCTCAGAGGTTAAAAAATGTGTACTCAAAATATTTCCGAGAATTGTGAGAGTTCTTGAGTGATGTTACCCGTGCTCAACAATTCTCGGGAATTCTCGGGCGCTCAAAGGTTAAAAAATGTTTACTCCAAAAATTCCCGAGAATTGTCGGGATTTTTTGAGTGATGTTTGGTTAATTAAATAC
>OZ026596.1:40464842-40467342 GCA_964020085.1 Micromussa lordhowensis | reverse complement strand
TCAACCTCGCAGTATACGTAATCGAAGTAAAATTGAACATTTTTTGAACGATACTCAGTTCGGGCAAAGTAGGATGTAAAGGGTTTAGACAAAATGTGTGTGACATATGAATTCGTGAATTTCTTTTTATGGTTTAAAGCAGCCAAAAGTAAGTGGCAATTTACAATTTGTAACATTTGTGCGTGAAACGCGAACAACCCCCCCTACCTCCCCTCCAAAGTAACTTTGCCGCAGTTGTTGATTTCACTTCACCTCATTTTGAATTAATTTGCGTTCTTTCACCAAACGAGAGACCGAGGTCCTTGAAATAACGAAATTTTTGCCTGCATCTGATTCGCTGTTCGGTTCAAGACTTAAATTTAAACAAAGTTTATCTTACGTGGAGTGATTACATCTTAATTTTCAACGAAATGGGAACCGAGAAACCTCGAATTAGAAATCCCCAAATATGCTGTGTAAACAACTCATGATCAAGTATTCTACCAAGTTATATTGCTTTTATGTGAACGATTGAACAATTTCAGGACTGCAGCCCTCTCTTAAGATACAGCAACATGAAGGTAAGAAGATGTTACGTTAAATAAATTGTAGATTGAACTTCATGATCAAATGCGAGAGTCTGCGCGTGTATGTGTACATTTCCGGCTAATTAACGCCACCGTCGAATCGACGCATTTTATCCAACTTTCAAATTTGATTGAATCGTACCGAATCATTTCCCCAAAAAATCCTTTGGAGATCGAAAAGAACTACTCATTGCCTTCCAAAAGCCAGACTTTCAGTCAATTATTTTGTGTAGCACATAGTTAAATGACGCGTTTCTTTTGCCCTACTCTAAGTCTAGTTAAAAGTAGGTCGGATAATTTTAATTAGGTTTTGTAAGTAAATGGACAAGAATGACTCAAATTGCTGTCAACATATATTTTGTTGTTGGTTTTGAAGATTTGATAGTTTTTATCGGTCTAGGTCGTTTCATTTTGTGACACGAAGCTTCGAGACTCGTCTTAAATTTTGAGCTCCAAAAGCGGCATTTTGACGGAATTCGGTTATTATCGATTTTCTCGTAAACAGATCGATATTCAGCCAAATGAACTATCTCGTGATTTGTTTCTCACTAAGGCATACCTAACCTGAGAATATGAGCAGAATTAATTTTTTGGCTGTTGCCGCGATATTTTGAAAATCTTTGATTTTTGGGCACATTCGCTCTTAACTCCTAACATATGGCTTTCTTTATGCGACAGGGTGAGTCTAACCGAAATAATTACAACACACCACAATATAAGGCTTAATGAAGATTATCCGAATAATTCACATCTTATGGCTACACAACTGGGTAGTGATTTTAAAAGTTTTCTGTATTATTCACATAATGGAGATTGCATACCACTTTTGGAAATCAATGAATGTTTAGCTGAATGTTTTTATACATACAACAATATTAATTCCCCATGCAAGCAAGCAAAAGATTTGAATTTAGAACTGTACATTGTCATTGGCTAACTTATTTCTCATGCATTACAAGTATCTACCGAATAAGGCATTTAAAGTAACATTTTAAGTGAATATTTACAAGCTAAATATTTCTAATCACACACAAAAATTTACTTGTGTCAACCACTTGTGAGTTTCTATTAAAGTCATGTATATCAGTATGCATCAAATTATAGCGGAGCTCCGGCGGCCCGAAGGGCCGCCAAGCGGAGCCCCATAACCATATAGGAAAAAGAAACCCATGTATGGATTTTCTCATGGTTAATCATGGACAGCGGTATTGCTCGTGGGCGCGTACGCACGACGGCGACGACAACGACGACGACGACGACGGTGGAGTCGCGCAAGATGGCGGCCATAAGGGGACCTCTAAACCAAAAGGAGGCTTAATTTTTCGCGTGCTTTCTGGAGCTCAACGCGGCTACACAATATGCTAGGTCAGCTAAAGGAGTAACGTTTGTCGTGTTTACGTGGAAACTGGAAGATTTCCAAACTGGAAGATTTCTGGCTAATTTATTTAACTACAACTAGTACTACGCAATAGGGTCAATGCAATGATAAAACCTTGGAACAATGCTCACATGTTAACATCATTCAGATAATATTTTAGCCCAATAGTTTTTGGCAATTCTTTATTAACCCATTGTCTCCCATGCCGGCCGTAGGAAAAACATAAATCGATGTTTTGGTGGTCTCAGAATGGAAGACCAAGGTGAATGGAGTCCTCAAACCTTTCTGGAGGAAAATTTTTCCTTCCTTCAACCGCGGCGAAAACAAGACGATCGTTGCACTTTCAAGTGAGTTTTGAATACAGATCGCGGATTTAAAGCAGCTGCCTGGACTTAAGAAAACAAAAATGGTAATGTAGAGTATTAGTTCTAAGTCGAATTTAGCATTTACCACGAATGGCAAAGCCACGGCCGATAAAATAACTTCAAAACTTGTAGGGAAAAACTCACGCTTTCGCTTTAGCGTGAATAATTAATTCGAACACGCGGTCATGCGG
>OZ026596.1:40429842-40459842 GCA_964020085.1 Micromussa lordhowensis | reverse complement strand
TACAGTGAGCTATAAATTCACAGATTCACATTTTTCTGTGGAACGGTAGAACATTTTAAAGTGAAACTTGACAAACTAATTCCCAGCTAAATTGCTAACAAAAGCAGCACTCACTCTGTATGGGTTACTGACCAAGTGTAAGGTCAAGATAACTGGATATTGAATTGGCCAAGTTCTTTTTTGCATATCTATGGACAGAGTCAAGGTCCATAAACTCCCCAAAAAAGAATGAGGCTAATATCTGACCATCAACATAATGACCGGGCTTAGCTTGGTCAGTAAGGATTATAATCATAAAAATTACAATTTCCTCGATTTTGATTGGCTTTAAAAAGTCCTATTTTCCACTAACTGGCTTGCTAAATTGTTATCGGACAGTTTGTTATCGGACAGTTTGTTATTGGATAGTTTGTTATTGGACAGTTTGTTATAGGACAGTTCAATAAGCCAATCACATTCAAAGTTATAACGACGTGCAACGTGCGCTTGCTTGCTTTTGTGTTTTTGCCGGTAGCCTCAGAATGTTTACGCGTTCTTTCTCAGTATTTTAACGCAAATTTTCCCTTTTTTCATAACTTGCCTATTTTTCTTTTTCTCGGAAGTTGAAATTTTTATGATTAATTGATAATAGGACTTGTGTTGTCCAATTCAGTCTTTAATCATACTCGTAATAAACAAATCGGACTCCTGATTAGTGGTGGTCCGATTTTGTTATCACTCATATGATTACAGACCGAATTGGATTCCACTCAGTCCTATTACCACTACTTATATGGTTTTCCTGAAAATTTTTATTGTGGGACATGGTGGGTAGTTTCAAGTGGGTGAGATGGCTCCATCTTGCCCGCTCAGGTAGCCAATCACAATGCGGAATCTGATTCATCTCGCTTGCTCATGCACAGAGCTAGCCATAATGTAATAAATATTAATAACTGAATCGAGAAGTCACATTGCATGGTTGGGCGCTGTGAAGAGTCATATTTCAATTTCAAGTTGTTGAGACTGATTAAATATTTCATTGTAACCCTAGAAGGAATCTCTTTTATTTTTATCTCCACGTTTACGAGTTCAAAGGTAATTATTTTTGGTGGTAGTTAATAAAGTATAACACACATATCGCAAAATGAATCAAGCTTATAAATAAGTTATTTATAAGGAGGATCTAACAACCTTGTTTATATTACATCCATGAATTAAAGATCAATCGCCCGCGCGCTATGATACCCGACTTCCCGACAGAGGAAAATATTTGAAATGAGCTTATTTCAAGTTAAGATGTGCTTTAAACCTAATTCAGCATAGATAAATTCAAGCAATCTTACAAACCTTTTCCATGAATTTTGTGTATATGGAGTTCAACTCGCTATTTAGACGACAGCGTTCTGTGACACACTGTACACTCCCACTTTTGCTTTCCTTCGACAACCACGTCCTTGTAGTATTCTTGCAGTACGTTTAGCGATTGAGATGACACTGTCAAGGTCTGTGAATCCATAATATATAAATTCATAGAGCGAGACTCCGATCGATCCCGCGCAAAACCGCTCTAGAGAGCGGTAGGAAATACGAAACCCAAAGGAGACCGGGTTCAAAGTCCCTCGATCAGATCAGCTCCAATTTCGTGCAAAATATGATCACTGATTGGTTGGGTAAAATGATAGGCCTCCACCAAGCGCCAATTTCAAGTTCGCATTTACTGCTCGACGGTTGATCGGACGTACGCTTATTTCGTTTGATTCGCAATCGTTTGACTCTAGCTCTAAAGTTCTTCTGAATTTGATCGCTTGCTATGGCACAGTGGATTGTTGCGAAATGGTCGGATGAAAACAGCTGTACAGTGATCAGCAGTAAGGATGTCACGGACAAGAACTATTGTACGAATGAAGAAATAACTGTCGTTACCAGAAGAAATGGCAAAGTTGAGTTGTACAAGGCAAAGGCTCTCTTTATATCTGGTAAGTTCAAAGAACGTTACTGCAGCTCAATCTCTATTTGGTATAGGTTAAATATGATAAGATTAACACTCTTCAAGCCGAATAACCGAGGTTAATTTCGGTATGTACAAGAAGGATCCTGCAGATGCGTTCGAAAAACGAAATTATTATTTTGGCGCCCGCAGCATAAATTATGCAAATTCATACGAAAAGAGTTGAACCAGAAGACTGTAAATGTCTGCAGTTGAAGATGTGGAAAATGTCGAATATCGCTGGGGTGATCACGAAATGGACAAACTTTGCCATATATAAACTTAGATCCCCGACTAGATGTAGATTTCTCTCTTTAATTAATCCAGTATTTCGTGCTAATAGATTTTGGGTGGGAAATCATAAGCTTAGCATAATGTTTAACTGTTAATGAAATAAGCTTACCAGATCTAGCCTAATTAGGCTTATGAGCTAAACCTCTTGGGCTGAAATTCTGTTCACGTAGTCTAATGTACGTACGATTTGATTTTATTATTCTTCGGCGTTGCAGACTCTAAAAAGGAAGCTGACAAAGTCAGCAGAGATTTTTTTTTTTTTCAAATGACACTGGTTTAGATAAAATGTTTCAGATTTTTTTAACCAATTTCATCAACTTTTTTTGCATTGCATTCTTGTATCGCACAAATTAATTAATTAATAAGCCATTTCCGAATTGCCTTTAACTAGTACCTGAGAACAAGTCATTCTACACAGCCTTTTGCATGGAAATGAGTTTTTAACATTTCTTATCCTGCAAATAAAATTCATTTCAATATGGAAGGTTGTGTACCAGGACGCATTTTGAAACAAAGGTAAAGTCGGAAATGGCTTGTTATCTTTAATATCCCCGGATTTCTTATTTTATTATCTTTAACAACAGGGACAAGCTAATGCTGTGAGTCCCTCTGCTACATCTCACAGTGCTGCCCCTGGAGTTGACCCTGGCGTAGGACAGCATACCAATGCAAATTCAGAGACGTACAATGGCTTTAGTAAGGTAAGGTGTATTTGTATAAGTTTGTAATTTTTTTCTAAACATTTTCCAAATTAATATACTGATATTTCAACAAATCATTATTAAGGATATCAAAAAGGAATCAGCGTTCCTTAATTTGAAAGCAGGATTTTTGCTGACCAGTCATATTGCTCACACCTTGTGACTGAAAAGCTTTTTTTATGAATTCTAAGTAGTCACCAAAATCAAATGGATGAACCAGTCACATTAGGCCCTCACACACACAAATTATGATTCAAGCGACATTGGGTTTGCAACTCATTTCAAAAGCAGACTATTTAAACTTATATTAATGTCAAGGATCTTGTCCTGTTGTAACTGAATTTATGTGCACATTATTTTGAAATGGTCCTTTACGGTTCCAGCAACTGGACCTACATCCTGACAGTACACTCCATGACTTTACCCACATGTACCAGGGGCCATTTGAGATTTTCAAGTCCAGTCTGGTAAATATGCCCACTAACCACAGCTGCTTTATTTCTTTGTTCATAGCATGCCCTTGAAGAGATGGCGAAATGTTACACCAAGCCCAGAGATGCTTTGAAAGCATTGTTAGAAAAACTTTTCACTGACATGGAGCTTGCTGCAAATTCCATTAAAGGGACAAATTGCAACTTGCAAAAGGGGAAGGAGAGAGGTGCACTGAACAAAGAAAGTGTTGCCATTATCTACTGTAAGTAACTCATTCACCTTAACCATTGATAACTTATTAATTATCTAGAGGTGTAATTCTTTATTTATCAGCTATACTGAAGTTAATAATGGATAAAGGAACTCAGACAGCTACTGATTAAATAACATGAGATAATTAGACATTTGAAAACGCATTTTTTGCTAAAAAAATGCTTACTCTGTAATTCCAGGCATCATGAAAGAGCACTTCCAGACCAACCAAGATGCAGTTAACCTCATGATCAGAGGACAGCAGAAGCAATTCAGGAAAAAGCTGCTGTTATCAACTGAATCATAAAATTATTAATCACATTTATTATTTAGGATCAATTATTTTGTTTACAAGCTAAATAATTTTTACAATCAATTGTACATGCTGATTTTACAAACAGATGTAGTAAAAAAATATTATGTCATTAATTTTTATTACAATTTTTTAACTAGCTATCCCTTATTTAATTGTACATATAGAAATGAGAGATGAAATATTAAAGAGATTTCCGTTATTATTGCTACTTTAAGTTTGCTTTGTAGTGATTGCAGCTAATGACACAAAGAACGTGGAATGCAGTCATCTACTGCAGCAAGGCAGTTGTTTGAGGGAAATTCGATTTGGTTAATTGACGTTGTGACTGAAATCCTGATGTCACGCCTTGGCATCAAAATAATTCAATTCCAAATTCCCGGGAATTCCTTGCATTTCGTAGGAGTTCTGAGCAACTCTCAAGAATTTTTGTAAACTCCCAAGAAATCTTCAGAATTTCCTAGAACTCTTGTGAATTCTCGAAAAATCGTGGCATTTTTACAGTACCTACAGTGCTAAATTTGGTTCTCACGAAATCTCGGGAATTCACGTGAATTTCAAAGGACCTTTCTACCTCTTGCAGGCGCACGAAAAATCTTTGGAATTCCCGGGAATATATTGTGCAAATTAACGCGAAAGATTATGCAACGTTTTTCCCGAGAATTCTCGGAATAAGATTTTCGGGAAATCTCGGTTGTTTTAGGGAAATCCCGAGAATTCTATGCACTTTTTTGTACGGGTAGAATGGTCTGATGAAGAGACAAAGGTTATCGAAAAGGCCGTGAAGGGACTGAAAAAGTTCCTCGCAACACAGAGATAATATCCATCTTCTGCTCTACTGAAAAACTCCAGGCCATCTACAAGAATAACACCTTTGAAAGGATCGGAAAGTGAAGAACATCTTCACAAAGAGAAACCTCTAGTGGGAGGCAGTTCTTGGTGTGTCAAAGGCAGATGAATCCCTCAATGCACTGTGATGAGGTTACTGTGTTAATGTGTTTCCTGCAAAAACAAAAAAAGATTTGAAGTGGTAACTTTACAGTCTGAGATATTCGTCAGGGATTAAACATGAGCCGAGGTATCCAACCCTTGGGGATTGCCCCACGGATGTTCTCAGTCTCTCAATTCCAAAATAACCACTCCAAGTCGAGGGAAAAAAATGCAAAAAGACAAAAAAACAAAAAAGAAAAACCAAAAAAAAAAAACAGAAAAAGATTTATGTATGTACTTTGTTGTCTTGTTGAATGTAGCCCGGAATAGAGAGTGGTTCCTATTGTATTAACAGCAGGTGAATCACTTCATGACGTGTGATGGGCTTTTTTGTCTGTGATGTGTTTGTAATGTGTTGTCAACTCTGCCATTGCCGGTCCCAAGCCCGGATGAGAAACGAGGAGGGTTGGGCATGTAGCTAGCAAGCTCACCCCGTAAACAACACTGATGCTGCCAAGTGGTGCCTCCTTATAATAAAAGCTTTTACCTTAAGAGTTTTGATTCACATTTTCTTATATTGTCATAACACCTAATTTACATATTTGAAAACTTGAAGATAGTCGCCATTTTGGATTTTTTTCAAAGGGGGTAGTGTTGGCAATTAAGTCAAAATTTGGAAAGTGTCTAAAAGACACTTTCACTTAGTTTATTGCGAAAATAACTCTTTTAGCTATAAACTAAGTAAAAGAAAGTCTTTTACACACTTTCCAAATTTTGACTCAATTGCCTATACTACCCCCTTTGAAAAAAAAATCAAAAATCTAGGCAAAAAACAAACACAAACCACCAAAAGGCCACAAACTATGCAAAAAATCAGCCCCTCTAAGCCTCGCGGGACTTAACGCAAATATTCATCTATCAAAAGAGCGGAAATCGACCGAAGAGGGGACCTCGACCAAAAGAAGCAGAAGGGCAAAAAGAAGGAAGAAAGAGGGAGATTCCATGGACTCGCGCCAATTATCTAAAACCAATTGCAATAACGAGAGAAACTTTGCAAGCTGATTATTAGGATGCTGCTTGTTCCCATTTGTGTGCTAATGAACTTGGCTTGCAGGTGCTAGCATCAAACTCCAGATTAGCACTCAAATATATGACTCACGTAGCGAGGAAAGAGTTTGCAATAGACCTGGCAGTTAATAATGATATCAATGCTATAGAAGAAGAAAAGAAGAAGTTGACAATGGTTGCGATAAAGCAAAATCTAGCAGATGCAAAAGTTGAAAAGTCTCAAACCCAGGGAACCTCTTCAAATGAAGAAACAAGTAATGGAATGGAAATCATAAGACAAAGCAATACAAGAAAGAGGAAAAAAATTGACAAGAAAGGAGCACAGTCAAGTCACAAGCGCATCAAAGTAACTAGCTCCAATTCAACCTCAAAGGCAAAGTTTAACCTCAAGATAAAAAAGGCATCCAACAGTGAAGATTTAGAAGACGAAGAGGAAGCCTTGGAGGAAACGGATGAAGAAACTGTTGCATGTGAAAAAAGGAGTCACCACCTGACAGTAAAATGTAGAATTCCGGGATGCGGGCTGAAGGTGAAAGATATCAAGCGACATCTAAAAACTCATGTGACCAAAAAGCAGCTAGACGAGACTGATGTTCCAAGGGCCACTGCTACCATATTTACCCGTGTATAAGTCGACCCCCCATTTTGGAGCCAAAAAATAAGGTTTTTCTTCTTTCTGGGTAAGAATTTTCTTGAAAAACTAATCTTACATCTTAGAATTTTCTTTCAGGTACGCTATAGTTACACAAAAAAAATCACAACAAGTTTGGACATAAAGTTTATTATTGTGTGTACGCTAGCATTGAAGCGTGTTTTAGCGACACGAGTATAAGCTGCATTTTCTTCACAATTTTTGAAATAAGCTTACAAAATCACACATACTAATCTTTAATGAACCTTTATTGTTGTGGAGCATTGTGAAGCAGGTTTAGAAGACTGGCTAAACGCCAAGGAAGCTCAAGAAACTTTGAAAATGCTTCGCTAAGCAAAGTGCCACGATGCCTTGGAACTTGGTAACCGAGCTAGCTACTAGGACCACACACACTCGCACAGTTACAAAGCCAGGTTACTAAGCAGCAAACTTTCGAAGCTAGAACTGTAGCTTTCGTCGAGCGGTCTTGCTACTGTACAATATATTAGTTCTTTATTCCAGAAATGTGCCAGTGAGTATCTACAACATTCAGCTTTATGTTAGGAGATAATTCTTAAAGCATTTTAAGTTAAACTGCTCAAGTCGATCAGGGAAAAGACATCGTAACTTGTACTGTGTAAAAGTGGATGTTAGTTGACATACGAGACAATTATTATGCTAATTTGTCCTGAACTTTTTTTATCTCAGTTTTTGACCCATGTATAACTCGAGGGCGATTTTTTGGACCGATTTTTAGGCTGCAAAAGGTCGACTTATACACGGGTAAATACGGTACTCATTTTTCCGGCGATAAGCTCTTCCATTTTTATCCCGAAGCAAGGGTGCCACCTGAGTCAAAACTGTCTGGTTTGTGAGAGCAAGGTAATCTTTGTGCTCAGTCACGCAAGATATTCGCTTGATACTACCATCGAACGTAAGCTTTCCCCGAGCACAATCCATTTCCCTGCAGCATCTACAGTATTGTGCAAAAGTAATGCAAACGAATTTCGACGAAATTCCCGGCTTTTCGGAGCTTTTCGAAGTAATTTCGCTCAAGACGATAGTTCAATGAAATTTCCCCACTTTTTCATGACACCTATTGTTTTGATCCGCGCGATTTTTCGAACGATAATTTGCTTTGCACGATAATTCACAGTGAATTTTCGAGCGATAATTCGCTCCTCCCGAAAAGTCGCTACGATAATTCGAACGATAATTCACCCCTCCCGAAAATTCGAGCTATTGTTAATCAATAAGTCAAGAGCGTTTTCGAAACACAGTTCGCTGAATGAAATATAGAAGTGACCTCTCCAACTATTGCGCACAAAAGAAGCCATTAATCTGCCGAAATAGCATCACAGCTCGACGAAATGTTAGCTATGAAACTCACCTGATTATTTCAGATGGAGCGCTTAATTGTTGACTTGATCCAAAACCCCAAAACATCACAGTTCCGATAAATACATGTAAATGTAATTGTAGTTAGTCACTACGTTATGCACTTGCGAAAACGCCATTTTCACATCATGTAGAACCACACAATTTTTCTCGCACCAGATCCCAGTCTCCGTGCTGGCTTGTATTGTTTGCTGCCATAGCGACCGTTTGTGTTTAATGTATGTTTAACCAGACTCGTTCGCATTTATGCACTCTCTCTTGCTTTGCATTAGAGCACCTCGATATTCAGTCATCATGCCTAAAGTTTCAAATTCTACGTGAACTCGAATCGAGCTCCTTCACAAGCAAGGTCTCCACCCAGCTGGAATATTCAGGTCATTGAAGAGTGAGGGTTTACTAGTAAGCCTCGCTAGCGTCTCTCGAATCATCAAAAAACTACGAATCACTGGCTCCGCAGCGAATCTACCACGTTCAGGAAGACCAAAAAGTTGACTGTAGATGCAAAAGCATTTATAGATCAACAGATGCGACAAAATGACGAGACTACAAGCCAGCAGATTCAGAAGAGGCTGGCAAAACGTGGGATAGCCGTGAGTTCGTCCACCCTACGAAGATCTCGCCAACATTAAGGCTGGACTTTTCAGCGGACCGCTTATTGTCAGCTCATCCGCGATGCTAACAAAAAAATCAAGCGGTTGGAGTACGCACAGCGTGTCCTGGATAGTGGCGACACTTTCCATAACATAATTTTCAGTGATGAGTGCTCCATTTCCCTCCAGCAGTATCGGAGCACATGTTATAGGAAAATTGACGAGCCCACGCAGTGGAAGCCGAAACCAAAGCATCCTCTCAAAGTTCATGTCTGGGCTGGAATTAGCAGACATGGTGCCACAGAGATTTGCATCTTTGACGGCATCATGGATGCTGATCTCTTCTGCAACATCCTGGAGTCGACCCTTGTGCCCTTTATCCGAGAAAAGCTTCCCGATCACCGGTTCATGCAAGACAATGACCCGAAACACACGTCCAGGCGAGCGCAGGCCTTCTTCGAGGAACAGAACATCAACTGGTGGCGTACTCCCCCAGAAAGTCCCGACCTTAACCCAATCGAGGACTTGTGGCATGAGCTGAAGTTCTTCTTAGAATCGAAAGTGAAGCCGCGGAACAAACAGGAGCTCGTAGATGGAATTAAGAAGTTCTGGAGGAAGAAATTAACGCCAGAGAAATGTGCAAAATATATCGATCATGTTTTGCACAAGGCAATCCCAGCTGTGGTGGAGGCTGAAGGTGCTGCTACAAAGTATTAATAAAAAACAGCTCTTTTAGGAGCTACTGCGCCCTGCTTCGTCGAATGTGGATTCGACATTGCACTGTAAGTCGCTCAAAATGGCTCCTTTAGGAGCCACCACATTTGATAAAAGTCAATGACCAACAATAACATTACATCCCTTAAAAAAAAGAATAAGACCCAAACATCACACTAAATACTCGTTCTTCTAGTCTTTATGGACGCATTTTTGCACGATTGATCGCAAAGATTTTATGTTCGGCCCAGACGCTTAATATGGTTTTGAGCTATTTAGGCATTTACTTTCTGGCGCCTCCAAGAACACAGAGACACCAAAATAACGTAATACAAACATAAAACAAGCTACTTTTATTTAAATTATTTTCTATAAGTGACATTGAGAGCAATTTTCGAAGCATTCTCATGCATTGTCTTACGGTTAAAATTGAAAGGGCTGATTTACACGGAACGACTTTGTCGTATGAGACAATCTTACGTCAGGCCTACGACCTGATTAAGGACCATTTACATGCGCATGCATGACATTTTCACTTGCAAAAGTTAATACGCAAAAGTTTTGCACCGGGATTTTTGAGAAACGACCTCAAAAATTTGTTTCTGAGAGACCGCGTCTTTTGAAATTCTGAAAGCGGTGATACATGTATTATTACAAAGCGCACGCGTCCATTCAAACGTAAACAGTATATACCATATTCATAATCAACAATTCAAACGACGAATGTGTGAGATTTTGGAGGTGTTTCACGCGTAATTATTGTATGGAACGGTGACGCATCCATTTTTTATGCTCCTGAGAATCAAACAAAGGCTTAGAGTTAAAAGAGTGTTTACACAATTTAGTTAACTTAAATCAAATAAATAGAAAAGGTCAATGAGGCGATTTTATTTCACATTGCTTCTATTTAATGTTCCCTTCTTAAGATCCACTACGGAAAAAAAGGTTTTACTTGAGATGCTTGAGTGCCGGCTTAGTAACCAAAAAAAAATCATTCACTCAAACGACGCCAACCTGAAACAAAAGCACTAATGATTCCTCCAAATGAACTCCAGCAAACAATGCTTACGGCTATTAAATGATATCATAATAATTTTAATATCAATAGGGGTGAGCAGGCGGCGCAAGAAAAAACCGACCATATTGTTTGCACTTAATTAGATGTATAACAAACACAGTTTGTGTAACACCATAAGCCAATCAAATTAAAATATTTTTGATCCGACTTATTTGAAAGAAAACTATAAAAGGCTGAAAATATAACTTTGGAATCATCATCGCTATTTGCTGACCTGTTATCACGAACACAGAAAAAATGGACAAAAAAATCGTTAGAGTTAACTGGAGTCGAGGACAATATTCTGAAGTCTACCGATCAGCTGTTATTGATCCTTCCCCGTTAAAACAGGGGCAAAATGTTAAAGTAATTTGGGGTAAGACCAAAAAAGAACACTCTGCGGTCGTGGCTTGTTACCCGGTCGAGGAAGTGACAGAGACTCAGGCATCTGAAATTGTCCTACCGCCGCGTTGAGAGAGAGAGAGCAAAGAGAAAATTGGCGAGTATCAATGTACTTATGTAGCTTAATTCATTTTGTAAAACCTGCACTTGTAAGGCCTGATTTTAACACAAATTTCTTGTTTTAATTCCCAGATCCCAGAGTCTCCACATGCAGCAAAAAAGAATGCAAAAGCCAGCAAGGAAAGCCGACCAGGACAGCAGAAAGCCACCAAAGAAAACCGCAAACAGAAAGAAAAACCAAAAGGACAGGTATGTACCAATAAATGCTATCACAAAATATATTTTCTGGACTCCAACTGTTACGTGAGTTTAAGGTAACAACCGGTTTCGCTACTGTCGAATTCGTTACATGTTCGCTACGAATTTAAATTCGTACACGATAAAACTACAATTTCGCGAAACAAGAATCTACAGACCTAAGATTTCACGCACATGCAGATTATTCATTGTTGTCATTCACTCCCGAGCCAAACAGCTGTGGTAGCGAACTCGGCCCGTGGGTAGCGAACATGCGGCAAACTCGACAAGTAGCGAAACCGGCATAATCCGAGCTGTCAAATGCATTTTATGCCTTAATGATTGACGAATTTATGTTGATGGTAGTGTTCAAGATTGCGGGATTAATAACAGTATGTAACGTTACAAAAATATTAGCCTTCCTTTGGGGCGCAAGGAGTGTGGTATAACTCGTATTCCAGTTAGTTGTCATCCAAGTTTGCACTCTTTCGTTGTGGGCAATGAACTCATTATAAGCGTAATGATTATTTTAACCATTTAGAAACCGGTAAATGATGATAATTTGGTAATTAGAGGTTAATTCAGACAATTCCATTGACCAAATTGTAGATAACGAAATGAATGCAAAGCAGGTTATCAGTGTGTACTGATAGTGAATAGTTTAACAAGCTATTTATTAATTACAAATAAATTTGTTAGATCATAGATATGGCATCACCCTTCCTGGAAACAGAAATGATCTCTTCTTCGGACTCCGAGTCAGACCCTGATGATGACAGCCCGTTGGTCTCCCTTGTTGCAGCACGCCCAATGCAAGAGAAGAATGCAATGAGAGATTTCTTCGACGAACCCGATGGTGGCCTGAATCTCGGAGATTTACTCACTAAAGCCATCAGCACCGTCGATAACACAACAAATGTAAGTCACGACAAGATTCTTTTGAGGGATTGTGTACGTACTGAAGCAGAATTAACAAATTGACGTCATTTTTTTATGCGTCTGTCCTCTTATTGATGATAAATTTGCGTCATAACATTGTCAAAATGAATCTCATTGGTTTAAAAGTTGACAGTTTGACAGTGAAAAGTTGAACTTGAAACTGCGCTTGCATAGATAAAAATTTTATCTGCCTGTACTCTTATTGATGATAAAAATAGCTAATTATATATTTCTGACTGCTCGTCAGTTAGGCATAAAATAAAATAATCCTAAGTAATTTTGTGCTCTAAAGCGGCCTGTATTCCATTTTACAATACCCACCTTTAGAGCTGAAATCACAACGTGCATCTGAAATTCCTATATAAAAAAGGCAATTAAGCCTTATTCTTTGAATTATCTCGTAATTATTGTGTACTCTTAGTATGTTGAAAATGGGCTCTATCTTCGATTCCCCAAAAGCTAATAATGTTATGTTTTCTTGTAGCGTTTGAACCAGAATGACACTTTACAAGGACTGGAGGTTGTGAGTGAAGAGCTCCGACTGTCGAGGACAGTGCTCGTTTGCCAGACAAGAAGCAAAGCTGGACAGGCTTCTCGATATGATGACAGCTGCTTCACACAGTGCTCCTACAACTGCACCACAGACTCCTCAATTGCAGCCTCTGTTTGTCCCGCCAACAAGTTCATCGTCATTGGAATATCCGCTGCCCGGAGTCGTTCCCAGGCCATATGATGTGGAAAAATTCGACGCAGCGAGTCTGCGAAGCGCTTTGCCACAAGCCGAGAGACTTATGGACAACCTTAACGTAACAGGTACAATCATACAGTTAGTTTACTAAAGAAGTATTTAACAGTATTTAACATATTTCTATGAATGAATGGCATACTTTTTTGAAGTGTCAGACAGTACTTAGCTTTATTTAAAAGTGAAGTTGTAAGAAGTTGATTTGATGAAATGTATAATCCTTATACAAGGTCATTGTAGGTCATTGCATGTACTAAGGGGTATCTTGGTTTAACGAAAAAAGTCGGAGTAATGAAAAAAGTTTGTTTAATGAAACTCACATAAGGTGACTTTAAGTTGTTGCGTGCTGCAGGCGAGGGAGGTTATACGCTTTATTTCATTGACTTAACAACTCACCTTTACATTTCTTGTGTTCTGTCCTTTTTTCAGGGAATGATATAGTTGTCCTTGGCAGCTATGGAAATGTTCGAATGGCCAGGACTAAATATAATTATGCGAAGGCAGCCCACAAGCCAACAGCCATGACTCTTCGCCTTGTGGACTCCATTTTCACCAGGGAAACTCTGCAGTGTTCCACGGTCCATGGAACAAAGGAGTATGCTCCCCTGGACCAGGAGATTATAGCTGCCATTAAAGGTGGGTCAAATTATACGTAAGATATACAATATAAAAATTCACACTCCTTCCGTCTGGCGACAGACAGAGTAAAGTCGTCTGGCGACAGACAGAGTAAAGTCGTCTGGCGACAGACAGAGTAAAGTCGTCTGGCGACAGACAGAGTAAAGTCGTCTGGCGACAGACAGAGTAAAGTCGTCTGGCGTCAGACAGAGTAAAGTCGTCTGGCGTCAGACAGAGTAAAGTCGTCTGGCGTCAGACAGAGTAAAGTCGTCTGGCGTCAGACAGAGTAAAGTCGTCTGGCGTCAGACAGAGTAAAATCGTCTGGCGTCAGACAGAGTAAAATCTATAAGGGGCCATTGGTGGTGAAGGGGTTAAGGGAGATAGTTTCTTTAACCCTTTCACCACCAAGGGTCTCCCTTTGACGAGTAAAATCTTCTGGCGTTAGACACAGTAAAATCTACTGGCGTTAGACACAGTAAAATCTACTGGCGTTAGACACAGTAAAATCTATAAGGGGCCATTGGTGGTGAAAGGGTTAAGAGAAAAATAGTTAGCTATACAGTTATAATGAAATGTTGATACTTTCATTGTAAACTAGGAGTTTGATTTTGTTATTTGTTTGGCCTATACCTCAGTATCATGCAGAACGAATTGTACCCCGAAATGGGGTATCGTAGCAACATTTTAAGGCGAGTGGGTTGACTAATCACCAACTTTTAGATCTTCCTGAGCAGGAAATAAAACTAAGATAATACTGGTACAACATCAAAGTCTTCGAATGCTGCTGAATTTAGGAATTTCTGGGTGAAAACCGTGTTGGCTCATATCTCAGGTTTCAACCATAGTAAACATCGACCGGTGTACTCCAATTTTTTTTAAGTGACTATGAAAATCCAATGCAAACGTAGAGGAAATATCACGTTCTCTCTGTGAAAAGGGTTAACCATTATATAAAGTGGGTATATTGTAAGTCAAAAACGCCCCTATCTTTAACATCCCCTATCTTTATTGACAAATAAAGTCATATTTTACAGTTCTGGCGAGAACAGTATGAAAGAGAGAGGAAAACTAAGGAGGAGTTACAGAAACACATTGACAAAGGTACGTTTTAATACTTTTATCAGTCCCCTTTGTTTTTTTCTCCCATTAATGAATGTATGTGGTCCAACTTTGTGCAAATAACTGAAGAAGGCAACGGCTTCTTGTTTACTGCCTACACAGCTCCAGGCCAGTCTTGAAGAATCAAACAGGCAAAAGATAAAAGTACAACGGAGCGGGACAGTCTTAAATTAAAAGTCCAAGAGGTGATATCTTTTACTACCGTTTTACCATTAATTGATATTGCGAGCACATGACGATAGCTTTTTGATGAAACTATTACTTTTTCATCTCATAGCTTTACAGTACAGTGAGAGAGCTAGAAACTGTCATCGACGATATGCGTCAGCAAGAGATTGTTGCACTCTCCAAAAAATCTCAGGTTTGTTGTCTAGCAACTAAGTTCTGTTCTGGCAACTTTCTCCTGACAATTCAAGTAAGTTCATGACTTTAAATCGATTTGAATAACTGATCTTAGGAAATCAGGAGCTTGTGAGATGAATTGTCGGCCACAAAAGAAAACTTGAGCCAAGTGATAATACAAGAAGTCACTGCAGATTTACAATCGGTAGGTTGACTTTTTGGAGAAATACGTGGATTGCGCATTATTATCCAGTGTTTTCACTATATTTACTATGTAATAAAACCAAGTGGCTAACGCTTCATTGAGAAGTGACAATAGTGGTATAAATCATCTGCAGGAAACACAGAGCAAAGGAAGAAAACCCAGGTCTTCTTCAAACTCAGGAGTAGCAGTTCAGGTACTGTAACTATGACCAATTTCTGAGTCAGGGGTTATCACTTACTTCGATTACGTGTGGAAAGTCCATCTCTAAAACAAAAAATTTGTAAGAATGGTTAGAAAATTTTATAGATGGACGTAATGGAATTGGAAAAAGTTGCCTGGTGGGCTCTTTGTCTGTGTAAAACTTTTTGTTCGTTTCTAAAGCGTACATTTGTATTCTCGAAACAGTACTTGACTCCCTTCGGCCTAATCTTACTGGGAGGGTTTGACCGTTCGGCCCCGATTTCGTCAAATCTGACGACTGAGCCCCGAAGAGTTTTTTTGTGGGCATCTGCAAAGTTTGTACGGGTTTCCCAAGCATTAATATTTATCCACGTCTTGCTTTTCTTGTCCGGCTTTCAACGTCGTTTTATCTCTCTCTGTCTTACGGTCGCTGACAGTTTTCGTACTTTATCCAAGCAGTTGTCGACCTTATATCTGATTCGTGTGCAAAACACGGCACACAATCATACTACTTCCTGCATATATTCAGAAAGACAAACGTTTCATTTTTTTTCAGAAGCAGACCAAGGGTATTATCAAAGAAACGAAAAGTGACACGTTCACTAAAATGACCACTGAGGTAAATTAAGTCGTGTTAATTGACACTTGCTTACATTGACAAACAGAAGTCAGACGAGGCAATGTTTCTATAATTCGCTTGCTACAGGTGACGCTATCATCAGGCAAAAGACTAGTACTAAATGAGGGGTATTCCACTGTTAGCGTTGGGTCCTCGTCGCCAGAATCAGCTGACATGTCTCCAAAAACCGGATTACCAAGATTTTTTGTGGTAAAAAGAAACGCTTTGATTGTCAGTACGCGAACGTATGCGTAATGTGTTATAAAGAAAGCACAGACGAACGCAGGTGACAAAACCCAAAACGTTTTCAGGTTGACAATCCCAAGAATACTTTCCTTTGATTTGTCCTTGCAGCCTGTCTCCTCATGTAAATTCTTCCAATGACTTGTTGCAGAGTATAGTCTCTTAAAGTGTTAACAGGAGGAGGCTTATCTCTCGGGGAAATAATAAAATCTAGGGACCAAGAGCATTATTCTTTCAGTCATCTTTTCGAAAGTGTAACTAAAAACACAGTAATTTAACTCATTATTCAGTTGTATTATTTAGTTCTCACTGGGCTATCGTTGCCTTATTTTCCTTTATCGGACCATGTAATGAAAATTTATGGCAACAAAATCTAAGACGGACTCTTCTTTCAGTTGTCCATTCCAACTGAATCCACCCCATCTCAGTGGCCGTCAAAAGTGGAAGTGATTGAACAGAAAACCACAGAATTACCAAAGGTACAATTCTATGTACTCTATAAGAGCTAGTTATGTGAATTAATTTCATTGATAGTCCATTCCTTTACAGGTAGCTTGTGACCACCACTTTGTCGCTGTAGCATACAGCAACTGCGACTCATTCTACCTGGGACGAGTACTGAAAAAAGAAAACGGCATTTGTTTTATAAGCTTTCTAGAGGGAGGAGATGGGGAAGATGCTATTTATTCCTGGCCATCACAAACGATTGTGGAGCAAGTACCTTCAGAACAAATATTTATGGATGGACTAACGAGTGCGGAAATGGAGACAAAAAAATTGGTATTTCCACAGCTGAAGGAAATAGCAGCGCTCTTTGCTCCTTTTAAGGAGAATTTAGTGAAAAGAGAGAACAATGCACAGGTAGTATTCAATACATTATTTGTTCCACCGATAAAACTCAAAGTGAGAACCCCACGCACAGCTAACTATTAAAAAACCTGAATGATGTCAAGACATATGTCACTTTACCAAAAAGAAATCCCCCGGTCTTTCAGTTTTAACAATTATTATAATGATCATTTTTGCAGTTTCCCTAATTGAAAAATGACTCCCCTTTTGTCAGGTCAAAGCAATCTGGGACGACATTTCCACCCCTTTTAGATCCTTCGCAAGTGGTGTTACTTGGAAGGATATAAAGACGCTTCAACGAGGGATGCCAGATATGCACGAATCGTTGATGGTCTCAATTTTCACGCCATCTATAACGTGGAAAAGCGGATGGTTAAATGATGCGGTATGTCACCTTCAACGCTTTAAGCTAGGTGTCTTCTTATTCAGGGAGCAAATGTGAAATCAATGCAAACATATTCTACTTTATCACAATAGGTTATCAATGTTTATCTCACAGCCCTGGAAAAACGGGCCAACAAAAATGTAAGTAAAAGGACAAATGTAATGTAACTGAGTCCTCTGTTTAACTTAATACACGAGCGGGAACATAATAGTAAGTCTGATGAGAGACAATTTCGGTTGCAGGGAAAGTTCGTTATCACCGCTGATAGCTTTTTCTTTGAAGCTATCAAAAAAGGAAAGCAGTGGCGCAAACGCACACGGGTAAGTACTTAGTAAATAAAGCACAATCACACCACTCATAAAGTAACTAATCACACCCCTGCGGAGAAGTAAATTAGACGAAGAGGAAATTTTGTTCTGATGATATTGAAATTAAATCTGAAACAAAGACAAACCGATCTTTCTCCTTTGGCCTTTGTCATTAAGATCAATAGTTTGTGAAAACTGCCCGAGCTAATCCGTTCGTGCTTTTCTTTCCTATTGTATATGTGTTTTTTAGCTTGACCTTTCCTCCTACAAGAAAATGTTGTTTCCTTGTCAGCCTGCCCAGTTAAACCATTGGTTTTTAGGGGTAAGTGCCATTTCCTCTTGGGAAGCACAGACACCTTCAAATAAATTTAATTTATTTTTTGCTGTTTTTTTTTTATTTCTTTCAAATACCACTTATGATTTATTTATTTTTTCTGGATAAGGTGGTTGACATTGAAAAAGTAACCATTTCGCAAGTGGATCCACTTGGGGAAAGGAATTCAGACTTCTTCTATGTAGTTCGGTATGCTATAAGGAAGATTAAAATTTCATTTTAGTTTAAACTATTTCTCATTTTAATGTCGTCAGAAATCAACATTCTGATATGATTTCGTTGTTAGGGACTTTTTGAGCAAGAGGAAAGACCTGGAGGGACGGCAGTGGAGTGAACTGTCTATTGAGCATCCCCTTCAAACTGACAATGTTAGCTGTGGAGTATTGGTCTTGAAGGTAAAACTTAGGAGTTGTTTAAACTTGTTTAGCACTGAGGAAATTATAGACAATGTTAGCTACTGAATCAACATTTAATACTGATATGAGTATATCTGTATGTACACTATAGATAGCAGAATGCATTACAGAGAGGAAAGGAATTGAATTCACCCAGGTATGTTGCATGGAAAGAGGTACCGGTCCCTCATTAAGATAGAAAGGAAAACACAAACACACACACACACACACACATAAAAATAAATTAAAAATTAAAAACGCAGATACAGGAGCAAAACCTGAATTTTTGATATTACATTTGAATGCCAAATTCTTCAAGACGTACCCACAATCCACTAACAGATGCAAAGGAAATACAGTGTGAAAAATACCAAAAAGGTGATTTCAGTACATAGCAAATATTACTTTAAATTAAATAAATAGACCCAGTTTAACCATGAATATTGATGTTCATTCTTTTATTTCTCCTTAAAGGATGATATAGATGACTACAGATGGCAGATAGCCTATAGATTGATTAACGATGGCAAATGGTAGTGGATATGACCGTTATCTCTAATCCGGAACGTGATCCTGTCAGAACGAAATTGTCGTACATCGAATTAACCTCTTCCTAAATGAAGCAATGTCTGGCTATACAATGTGCAGCACACTCTCCTCTTAGCGATCTTTCATGTGTATAGCATGGGGTCCAGCCGTAATTAATTTCTTCACAAGTGTTTTTTGTTGGCTGAATACTGACAAATTGCTGCTAAATATGCTCAGTTTTGAGTTGATTACTTCTCAACAAGCTGCTTTGAAATGTTAAAAAAAAAGCCCTTGTTTCGCCAAAGAAGTGTGATAAATAATTCAACGTAAAGACAAGGCTAAGACGCATTGTGAGCAGTCGGCCCCGAAACACAGCGCAATGTGATTAAATTATACATGCACTCTGTCCCAAATTTACATTTTCACAAAATAATACTTTTTTTCAACTGTCATCCACCATAAAAGTGAATCTTCTGAAATCGAAGAGTAAAGATTACTATTGGCTATTTATAAATAAGGCGAATCCAGAACTTAAGGGACCTAAAAAATGGGCTCGTGACTTGCAGTTCAATAATATAGAATTGAGTGGTTATTTCAAAAACCTAAAAAGCATCTGTAAGGAAAATAATTTAAGAGAGTTCTACTTCAAGTTTTTACACAGAATCATTGTCACAAGAAAGGAACTCTGTTTATATGGTATAGAGTGCAACAGCGCATGCGTATATTGCCAGGAACCTGACTCAATCAGCCATACCTTCATCCACTGTCGATTGTCGAAAGAATTTTTTTCCGAAGTTATTAAATGGTTCGGCAAAGAAAATGGCACCTCCTTCTCACTTAATACAACTGAATTACTCTTTGGGAAATTACCAAATGAATCTGGCCCTGATTTGCCACCTTTGATGTAAAAAAAATTGAATTTTATCTTTCTATTCGCTAAATACTATATATATACTAACAAGCTTAGTTCAAAAGAACTAAGTTTGAAAGAATTTATCAAAAAACTGGAAATAAAATATCATATTGAAGGATTTTAAGTCAATAGGAAACTAAGCCCCAAATATGCCCAGATGAGTCAAAGTAAGTTATACGACATCATTACTAATAACCAGAATAATTCAAATTGATTACACGCCACCAGGTTGTTGTCTTTTTTTTTTTCTTTTGGTCAAGTGCTTATGTATTTGTAATTTATTCTCTTTTTTTTTTCTCCTCTTTCTTTCTTTCCTTTTTTTTTGTTTTATCAAACCGCTCAATTTAGTGCGAAAAACTACATTAAGTACAGATGAGTAAAGGTTGAAAGAAAAACTTTAATACAGTTAAATTAAGGTGGTTATATGTAATTTAATGTCAATGTAGTGTATGGTAGTGTAATGTAGTTATATGTAGATAAATGCAGTATAATATAATGTAGCGGGTTATTGTAATGTAGTCCTGTGTTATTGAAATAAAGAGTGTTTCAAAAAAAAAAAAATACATGCACTCTGAATGGCCCTCATCACTAAATAGCTCCTCCAGTAAAGAACGGCTATAATCGTGAAAGTACAGAACTAGCAAAATCCATATATTTTAACACTTGTCACTATGATAGTTTAATCGAGAAAAAATTCAGACCAGAATTGCTTCGGTTACAATGCGGAGTGTTCAATTTTCCATCAAGCCAATATTGGCTATAAAGAGTGAGAACAGTTCTCAATCACCAACGCCTTGTGTGCAATCCTCCTTTGTACGGAAGTTATCTGAAGCCTTGGATGTCACGTGTTGAGAACTGTTCTCATGCTATGCAGACGCTGATTGGCCAAGACCGAGAACACTTCTTGGGGTTCAAGTGTAATTCGTTTCCGTCCAAATCAGTTTATATCCGAGCACGCAAAGCAGAAAAAACCGTCAGAACATGACTGCTGACTTAAGACTGGTTTTTCCCGAACTCTAAGACAAAGCCTCTAGAAAGTACTGTCTGTTGTTTATGGCAGAAACACAGCTTGAGGGGGCCGAAATGTTGTGTTTTCTAAAACAAATAAATTACAGCGGGAAAGTGAACTTTATCATCAAGGTGCTGTTTGGCAACTTGCTCTTTAATTTAGATGTTCGCAATGCAGTCAAATGTTATACAATGAGTATTCTTGTGTAAATTCTGTCACTACGGCGTTTTGGAAACAATTCAGAGGAGATTTTTTTCGGTTACGACGCGTAGACAATCAGCGTTTGTTCAAGTTCCCATTAAACCAATTGGCTAAAAGTGAGAACAGTTATCAATCACTTACGATCATCCGAACTTCGCACGCAAGTAGCGTTGCCTGCAAGTTATCTGAAGCGAATGTCCTGTTTTGAGAACTGTTCTCATGCTATGCAGACGCTGATTGGTCAAGACCGAGAACACTTCTTGGGGTTCATGTGTAATTTTTCCGTCCAAATTTATATCCGAGCACGCAAAGCAAAACAAACCGTCAGAGCGTGAATGCTGACGTAAGACTGGTTTTTCCCAAACTCTAAGACAAAGTCTCTAGAAATTACTGTCTGTTTTTAGTGACAGAAACACAGCTTAAGCTAGGGGGCCGAAAGGTTGTATTTCTGAAAAGAAATAAAATAGATTACAGCAGGAAAGTGAACTTTATCTTTATGATTCTGTTTGGCAACTTGCTCTTTAATTTTAGACGTTCGCAATGCAGTCAAATGTTATACAGTGAGTATTCTTGTGTAGATTCTGTCAGTACGGCGTTTCAAAAACAATTCAGACGAGATTTTATTTCAGTTACGATGAGTAGACAATCAGCGTTTGTTCAATTTTCCATTAAACCAATTGGCTAAAAGTGAGAACAGTTATCGATCACTTAAGATCATCCAGACTTCGCACGCAAGTACCGTCGCCTGCAAGTTGTCTGAAGCGCAGGGGGCGATTGTCCCATTTTGAGAACTGTTCTCATGCTATGCAGACGCTGATTGGCCAAGACCGAGAACACTTCTTGGGGTTCATGTGTAACTCGTTTCCGTCTAAATTTATGTCCGAGCACGCAAAGCAGAAAAAAACGTCAGAGATTGAATGCTGGCTATGACTGGTTTTTCCCGAACTCTATGACAAAGCTTCAAGAAAGTACTGTCTGTTGTTAATGGTAGAAACACAGCTTGAGAGAACAAAGGTTGTGTTTACCTAAAGGAGTAAAATAGATTACAGCAGGAAAGTGAACTTTATCTTTATGGTGCCGTTTAGCAACTTGATTTTGATTTAGTTGTTAGCAATGCAGTCAAATGTTATACAATGAGTATTCTTGTGTGAATTCTGTCACTACGGCGTTTTAAAAACGATTCAGACGAGATTTTTTCGGTTACAATGAGTAGATAATCATTGGTTGTTCAATTTTCCATTAAACCAACTGGCTAAAAGTGAGAACTGTTATCGATCACCCACAATCATAGTAGCGTCGCGTCGCCTGCAAGTTATCTGAGACGGATGTCACGTTTTGAGAATAGTTCTCATGCTATGCATATGCTGATTGGCCAAGACCGAGAACACTTCTTGGGGTTTTTAATTTGTTTCTGTCCAAAAATTTGTATCCAAGCACGCAAAGCAGAAAAAACCGTCATAGCATAAATGCTGACTCAAAGAAGACTGCTCCCTGTTTGGCAACTTGATTTTAATTTAGGTGCTTGTAATGCCGTCAAATGTTATAGAATGGGTATTCTTGTGTTAATTATGCATTCTGTAAAATGAATGAAGGATGCACTGTTTCAACTTATATCAGATTTCATGTCATGGTGTGCGCTGTGTGAAAATGTCAGAGCGGTCACGTTCATTCGGGCGCAGTTTTCATTGACACATTTGATTGCTCGTAGCCGCTATTAAAAACTACAACGTAAGTGAAAAACGGTTTGGCTTTCTGTCAACAAAGGAGGAAGTTCAACATGACGTTGGCGGTCGGAAGTTGCGTGACGCAACGCTGTTGAACTAATCTACGACTTTTGAATTACCTAGCGCTAAATGGTTAAATACGAGAACAGTTCTGTAAGAGATATAGAATCTGTCACAGACGGGGTGTAACGCAGTGCAGTTCACCGGTGGGGGCGACCATAGAAACTGTAAAATGTATTCGTAAAAACATTCCTAAATGAAAAAGCGAACAAACTTTGCCTCTATCGACTCACGGGTTCGGAGGTTTTACATTCAAATGTATGTACTAACGCATTTAATTGACTTGCTGAATTTCGAAACCTACAGAATCAACAAATCGCATCAAATTTAATTATCATTACGAAGAATTAGAACGCGAGCTACGATAGCAGCACGAGAAACAATGGTAAAAGCTAATATGTCAACAACACTGAAACCCGCCATCGTAGCTACGACGGAAAACGGTCAATTGGTTTAAAACGATAACAATTCTCAAGGATAAGCATCTAAAAGATCACATTTCGTGGTTGTTCATGACGTAGAGACATCGATAGGGATAGATTGTGCGGGAGTGCTGAATGTTTCGTGTTGGGCGCGAACGTGTTGGCCGAGTTCCGGATCACTGCGTCCCGATTTCACTTGGGATATTCAGACTAATGGCATAAAATCGACACATCCAAGTAAATGAAAAACGACTGAGCCACGAAAATCTTAAACGATGCCCGAAGAGTTCTTGAATAGTGGTTAGCAACCCATCTCACTGAACTAATTAGAAAATCTTATAACTACAAAGGAAAATCTACTAGACGCATTCAAGTGTACTTAATAGGTGATGACAGCCAAGAATTCCACGTATATACAAATTTGCAATCGATGATTGATCCTTGCCAGACAAGTCGTTTTGACTCAATAATCTGCCCGTTCTAATTGGTGGAAACTGAGAACTGTTTCTAGTTGAAAACGTAAAGTGGACGGAAACGATTTTATTGGTTGAGGGCGAGATCAGTTCTCAGAAATCAAAAGCATTCTCAGTTTCCATTTGAAAAGGGCATTTTCCACTTTGATAGTGCACCTTGTTACATGTAATATCATGTATTTGGACTGTAGGCATGGGTTTTTATGTTCAGGTCAGACAAAGCTGACTGTCCCCCACTCATGACTTCTTACAAATGTATTATAAAGAGTGCACAAGCCAGGAAATACAGGTCATATGATAAATGCTTTACAAATCCACTTACCTGAGCTGACTTCTTTTTCATCTGCTGTGAGTATTGATGTGGTATGTGTTTCATGACAGCTCCTTTCAAACACTGCAAATCTGGGACTTTATTAACTAGAACTCGTGAAGCTAGAGGAATGAAATCTTGTAATAGCTTGCTGTTATCTTCAGCTGATGGCAGAAACTCTGAATTTTCAACATCCAAAATTGATTTAATCTGATCAGTGCGGGTACATTTCAAGGACACCCGATCCTGAATTGCATTCATAGCAAACCAGTGTATGCTTTTGTTCTGTTTGTCACTTGACATATGCTTAGTCTTCACATACATGTCCACATTGTCCCCAATGATTTGATACTTTGCAGGCACAATATCCTCCTGGTGAGATTTCAAGACAGATATATCCACTTTGTCCAGGTTATTTAGCTTATCTACACCTTCCAACTGGTTGACAACAAAGTCTTTGAAGATCTGATGATCATTCTGAGAAAAATCACATTTATGTAAAAGATGGTCTGAAACAGGATCATTCTCAGAAACATGTGAATCTTTGTAATTTTCACAGTAGTCTACAAAATCATCTAGAAAGTCTTCCATATTTGGTAGGTCACTATTTGTAGATTGACTCTCGTGCTCACTGTATTCTGTGTTTGGAAAATCAGCTGGCGGTGATTCTGGAAACGTGAGAGAAAGACTGCTGACACCAGTCATTTGGAATCCTTTTGGGATTTGTTCCTGATCTCGTGCTTTTACATACTCATCAACTATTCCAAGCATTTCACTGATCAGGTGGTTTTTCTCCAGCTCACTTTTCCAAGTTTTCACTTTATCATCAAAATTATCTCCCATTTCGTCTAATTTCTTCAATGTGCTGTAGTGGCTGGCAGAAATACCCCAGTGGTCTGCTCGGATAAAACCCTGCATTGTAATTAAAAAAAAATATTTAGGGAATACTTTAATGTGGAAATGCAAACAGAATATGGCAGAGTCATTTGATCAGTAAATGTGGGCACCATCAATTTCATGTAGCTGTTAGACTTTATTTGTCAATAAAAGCGTGCCAAATGCAGTTACTCTCTTCTTAAATGGCTGCAGTATTTTAACTAGAGTGTATAAACACTTAATAAAAGCAAGTAAAGGTAGTGCTATTTTCCATACTTCAAATATGTGCAATGGAGTAATGGTTGGTACAATTGTGTTTGTCACAGTACAAAGGGCCAGGTTAATTGTGACTTGCTCGTAAATATTAATTTATTGCCAGTCCCATTCCCTTGCTCAGAATATTTTCTAAACTCAACTATTTTGACTACCCTTTTTCTCCACTGTTACTTTTCAGGCACGGATCCAGGATTTTGAAATAGGGGGGACGAATTTTTGTTATAATGTAATAGAACCAAAGCCTGGTTTAGGTGTTTGAGGTCTGTGCATTAGTATGTTTCAGAAAAAAGGGGGGGGGGGTGAAAATTCGCCCATTTCACCTCCCCTGGATCCGCGCCTGTTTTTATTCATTAACTAAATGGTACCTGTTTTTTAGCTCCACTATGCCATAGAACACCAAGCGAAAACCTATATGCAATGGCAGACATCTCTGGACATCTTTGTTTTAGAAGAATGGAAGCTGCAAGTGAGATAGGTGCTGCGTCGTTCTGCTCATCATTATTACTTCAATTTTCGATCTTGCTTGTGGTAACGCTACGTATGCAACCATACAAAGTTGGTGCTCTTGTTTTTAATTCTTCTACGCATTTTCGTTCTGAAAATTCTGTCAACTGCTTAGCATTAGTTTTCCTCAGAGTGGAAGGTTCTTTTTGACTGCATAGTGAGCTGCATTCTTTATCGATTTCACTGTTTAACCTATTCATTATCTCACTTTTCAATGTCGGGTGTTTCCACAGAGAATTTACCACTCCACTGTATTCTCGAGAAGCAACAGCTTTCACTATCGAGGCATCTAAGTCGTTTTGTATTACTTTATTCACTGGGCCCGATGGGTAATGTATATAGACCTGTAAAAAACACAAATAGCGCGAGACGGATAGTTGATGAGTGATTCCAAAAAATGAAAATGAAAATAATAACAGACAAGAAAGAATTCAGAAGGAGGCATATATGGCTCTTATGATAGAAAAATTGGGAAATAAGATTACCAGCTACATGTACATGTATTTTCCCACCTCTGTTAGGGCCCAGTTATATGGTCTCGGGTACCCGAGACAACCCTCCCCTCGAGCTACCCTGGCCGAGGTAACATTTAGCTTGTTTCTTTCTAAAATTCAACCAGCCGTTTACATTAGGATCGCCAACTCGTCTCGGGGGGCGAGACAACTCGGGTGGGCGAGTTGTCTCACCTCGGCAGGTAGGGTAACCTTGGCAAGTGGGACAACTTTTCTAGATATAAACGCTTTGGCTCGCCTGACCGGGACATCTCTCGGCGTGGCGAATGTCACGTAATGCTTAGATTTAGGATTTATAGCAGAAATTTGTATTAAAGAAGTAAAAATGAACTCGGCAAAACCCACTGTGATCGAATGACCGAGAAAAACCCAAAGAAAGAGGGATATTTGCACATTTGATTATTCAGTAAGGTTTATGAATAATCATGCTGGGTTAACTTTGACTCGGCCTACTGGAACTATGTTTTCACATATAAACGCTCGATAAAGTTACCTCAGGGGAACGGTTGTCTCGGGTACCCGAGACCATATAACTGGGCCCTTAGTGTCGGATTTCTTGACCTGCGATCTCTCGGGTCCAGGAAAACATCATCCTCGGAATGTTGGAAAGGATTATCTTCAATGTCAGAGTTTCCTGTTGGGGAGAGGATTTTTCTTTTGCTTTTTTTGTGGGTTTGAGCGCTCTCGCAGGTTTTTTTTTCCGTGGTTGGGAGGTAGTCTCGTAAGTAGGAGAATCCTTCGCACACCTCTTCTTGTGAAGTTCATCAGTGAAGTCGGCAGGTATCGCTTCTTCTTTATAGTTCTCTCTAAATGTAAGCAGTTCCTTTTCTTGCTCTAAAACTTTATCGTACTTCAGCACAGTTCTATAGCACTTCTGACACAACACTTGCGAAACTCCAGCGATGTTCTCGATCTTTGTGCCTACAACACCTCTAAAACGGCGAAGGATATCTTGATTTTTGTCCCCAAATAAGTTGATTTGAGATTCTAATACTCTCTCTACATACTCTACACGAGTCGTTTGGGCGAGGATTGTAAACTTTTACTGGTGTTTTCGAAGGACTAAAGGAGACTTTCTTCATGACAACTTTTACGGCTCGCACGTGTATGATTTTGACAGCTTGTAAACACGAATGGAGCCCTGATCTTGAGAGTCGGAGGTTTACGTTTAACACATTGACAGACGTGTCCAATATAGTGCTCAATGTCGCTTTGCATGTGCGGCCAATAGAAGCGTTCTCTGGCTAGGTGTAAAGTGCGATCGGCTCTGAGATGACCCATTTTCTCATGCAACTCGTTGAGAATCAGTGAGCGCAGTGTTTTTGGAATGATGATTTGAGTACGATTTCTTGTGCACCGTTGTAGTATCCCATCCTTGTCAACTGACAGGCTATTCCATTCATGAAGGAGCAGCTGCACATCCCTTGGCTCTTTCTTTTTCTCAGCTGTCGTTGGGCGCAATCCACACTGAATCAACTCGCGTACTCGATTGATGACTGGATCTGCAGTTTGTGCTTGTTTTACGTCAAGTTGCGGTACACTAGGTTTTCCTCCGTCAGACCTATCTGATTCGAGTGTAGCCGGGTCCCCTGAAAGAGCTGAGATCCAATTCACTGTTCCTTCCTCTTGAAGCTTTGCAGAACACACGACATTCTGGAGGACTTCATGCGGTATAACCTCTGTGCACGACTCCATATAAGCAATGTCATCAAGTGCCATTCGCGACAAGGTATCAGCGTCAATGTTTGCTTTTCCCGGTCGGTAGTGAATTGTGAAATTAAAATCAGCCAAGTCACCTATCCAGCGGAGTCCTGTCGCGTTAAGTTTTGCCAAGGACAGGACATAAGTAAGCGGATTATTATCTGTGTACACTTTGAAGCTTGGGGCGTAATAAAGGTAATCTCTGAACTGGTCACAGATGGCCCACTTTAGTGCCAGGAACTCCAACTTCCCAGAATGTAAGTGGTAATTCTTCTCGGCAGGAGTCAAAGTGCGTGACCCATAAGCAACAACGCGAAGGACATCATTTTGGTGTTGATACAGCACAGCACCGAGCCCATCCTTAGAAGCATCTGTATGAAGGACAAACGGTTTCTCAAAGTTTGGGTAGGCCATGACTGGAGCACACGCCAGACAATCAATAAGTGTTTCTAGTGCGGATTGGTGAGAGGTGGTCCAGACGACTGGGTGCCTTGGCGGTAACTGTGAAGGGTTCCTCTTGCCTCGCGTCGGTTTTTCTCTCATGGGCTCTTCAGAAGGGTGATCTGTTATCTTGATTAAGTCATAGATTGGTTTTGCAATTTTTGAGAAATTCTTTATATATCGACGATAGTAGAGTAAGAACCCCATTAGTTTGTGCACTTCATTAACTGTCTTTGGAGATGATTCCTTGAGAGAAAGCACTGGCTTGATACTGGAGGGGTCTAGCTTGTAGCCCTCCGCAGACACCACGCGTCCAAGAAATACAATTCTTTTTTGAACAGTTTACAATTCCGCGGTTTGAGTTTGACTCCATGCTCTTGCAGCCAACGCAGGACTTTGCGTGTATGTTCAACATGATCCTCAAAGGACGCACTGAATATAATGATATTGTCCAGATAGGGTATACAAACAGTATCTCGTAAGTCTCCTAGACAGTTCTCCATAAATCGCTGGAAAGCCCCTGGGGCTCGGGAGAGTCCGAATGGGATCCGCACCCATTCGTATAGACCCCATGGAGTGATAAATGCTGTATAAGGCTGACTCTTAGCGCTCATGAACCCTTGATGGTAAGCTTTGCCCTGGTCTAGTACTGAAAACCAAGAGTTCCCACCGAGATTATCTAAAGTCTCTTGTATTCTCGGTATCAGATGGCGAGCAGGTCACGTTTTCTTGTTCAGTGCTCTGTAATCCACGCATAACCGCAAGCTTTGGTCCTTCTTTCTGACACAAACAACCGGTGAACTGTAGGACGAGGAGGACTTTTGGATAAAATCACGATTTAACAAATCTTCAATATAAGCCTTTACCTCTGGGTATAGTGGTTTCGGTACTGCCACATAGTTCTTCTGAACGGGGGTTTGATCCTCAAGATCCAAGTTTAACTCAAGGTCTGTAATACAGCCAACATCACTGTCATCCCTTGCAAATGAATCTGCTTCCTCGGTAAGTAATTTAAGTGCCACGTCCTTCTGATGGGCATTGAGACCACTTAGGTCTATGTCCTTTATGTGTGATGGGGTACTCAAAGGTTCTTCAGCTTGTGGGGGTATACGCGGTGGGCCCTCGGCGTTTCCAGTACATGTTGTAGCCTGATCAGCAACTTTTGCTTCTGTACTCTCTTCATCAGGTGTTTTCATGTTCCCATTAGAGTCCTTTAACCTAACTTCTACTGGTGTCACTGATTGTACAAGCTGTAGTCGGCCGAGCAAGGTTCGTCCCGGAAGTCTGATATCATGGTTGGTATTGTTAACAATGTCAATTTCTACTTTACTTGATTTCCCTTTCTTTACAGTCAACAAAGTCTCTGTAATCTCCAACCCGCTAGGCCATGGGTTGGACTCGTCCGGTTCAAACAGTACTGGAGTAGTTCTCTCTACCGGCCCTGTGTTTGCTCTGTAAGTCAGACTTTGTCTGGGAGGTATAATAGTATCATGCTTCATGGTCTTGATCAAGCAGAGATCACTTTGATTACGGCTTTGGATAAAATTCACTAATACTGAAACTTTTTGCCATTTAACTCAGTAAAACTTGAAGTAATTTCTTGATATAGCATAGCATCCTCACTACTGCTTTTAACAATCTCCTCGATCACATTAAAGCCGATTTCGTGTCTAATGATTGGTCTGTAACAAGAAAGGGAACTGCCAATTCCTCCTTAGACGACA
>OZ026596.1:40409642-40429642 GCA_964020085.1 Micromussa lordhowensis | reverse complement strand
ATGAACACTCCAGCCCGGGTGACCGGGACGAAACTTTTTTGACAAAATAGCTTCGCTTTCGCATCCTAGTGGCCAAAACGGCATACTTTTTGCAGTCTATGTATTTCCACTTCAAAAGTATGCATATTAGCTTTATTAGTAAAGTTACAAGAGTCCACAAAGCTACGACAATCGTGAATGATACAAGTTTATGTTTCACTATTTTGGTTTTGTTTCTTGAATTTCATCCCGGTCGACCGGGCTGAAATTTCCCATATGAACAGACAACAAATTCGTCCCGGTAACCGAGCCAGCCCGGTTGACCGGGCTCATATGAAGAGGCCCTTAAGACAGAGAGATCCTGTAGTCCCTTCCAAATTTCAGCTGCGCAAGTGGGAGAGGCCATGGATCAGACTCCAGTGATGGATACAGAGCAGGGAACAACAGGGCCATCTGGGTCAATCGAAGAGGAACTGGTGTTACCACGTTTGCGAGTGCGATTTCAAGATGAAACTTCAAGCGAGGTAAGACTACACGTTAGAAGCCGAAAGAAAATATTTCAAATATTTTCATGATTTCAGTGTACATCTTTTTTGTTTCGCGTAAGTTTAACCCTAGATCGACGTGCAGGTTTGCTCTATGGGCACTGAGCTAATTGATTAGGAGAGTAATCAAGCCAAACTGAATCGGGAGAAATGTATTGCTTAATATTCGAGCGTGGATTCAGCTAGCATTTACTTGAAGTGTTATCTCACTAAACAATTTTTTTTGCCTTACTATAGCAAAGCGACCCGAATTCGGATATCTTCTCGATCTCCCAAGAGACAGTGGAGATAGAGACCTCTCGTGAGTGGCAGCCCACGCCGCGGGTTGAGCATCAGCTACAGTACCTGAACAGCTACCTATTGAAATCAACTAATGGCCGGATCAGTCCAGTCAGGTCTCAATGTAAGTCAAATGCCATGACTATCTCATCGTTGACGCAGCGCTACTACCGGAAAAAGGCCGCAGAAGCCGTTGATACCGTGCTGGCTGCTATTGCCCCAGGAAATTCACCGTGGCTGCTCAAGCAAATTTTCACAAAGTACCAGGTCGGATGGTCTGTCTCTGCTACTTCCAAGGAGGACAACCTGGTATCTAGACTCGTGACGCTTTACAATGAAGCCAGTTCCTGGTACACACAACAGCAGATTCTCTCCCTCTTCGCCGGCGACTACACCAAGACGGAATTACTAAAGCTGGTGCCAGGACTGACAAAGTTCAGAATTGATGAGGCGAGAAGGCATGCGTTTCAGACTAAGTCTGGAGAGGTTATAGAACCCCCAACCATTACCAGATCAAGGCTGGATCCCGCTAAGGTCGACCATTTCCTGGACTTCATATCCAGTCCTTCATTTCTGCAAGACGTGGCATATGGAATGAAAACGCTAAAGCTGTCAAACGGAGAGAAAATAGACATTCCAAATGTAGTGAGAACAGTCATCTCGTCCAGACTTATCCAGCTGTATCAGACCTATTGCTTAGAAACTTGCTTCAAACCACTCGGGAGATCAACACTTTTCAATATCCTCAAGGTATGGATGGAAGCAAAGCCCAGTCTTATTCCGTAGCCTCATTTCTGTTACGCAAGTGATTCCGCGCGCTCTCGTGCTTAGTGTGAATAAAGTCAAAGCCAACATAAGCTGCAGGTTTTGTTTTGTTACCCTCGTCTTCAAGCACATGTTTCATAACTTTTTCTCTTTAGGTGTGCGCCGCGTCCCAGAAGAAGTCATTGGCAGGTCTGGACAGCACGCAAACAGATGGCGTCAATGCAATTGCCTCCTTGGAAGAAATAACTGGCGTACTTGGCAAAAACGGTAATAGAGATTATCATGATAGCCTTGGTGGATTTACGGCATTTCCTTGAATACACAAGACAAAATGTGTGTTTGGGATGGAGGGATCTGGGGCAAAAGAAAGGGGAGGTGATGTGAGAGAGGTAATAAGGTCTCAATTTTTCGACTATGACGTCCTCTATGTACTTTTGATACACACAATCAGTCAGTAAGGTTATTGTTTCAAGCTAATTTGCTTTGCACACGGTATTCTTTCAAATCATTGCGCGTTTAAATTTCATCAGTTGCCCTGTATGTTGATTGTCGCCGGGAAACTGGAAATTTGGGTCACCTGTGGTCGAAAAGATAGGAAATGGGAGCTGTAGTTCTTTTCTAAGTACTCATTTGTACGCGCCTTCAATAAAACGTACTCTCTTTCGCTTATAATCATACAAGTCACTTGGTTGCGCACGGCCTGTCTGCGTTTTATTTAATGGAATTTTATTCATGCAGGCCTACAAGATGAAGAGGCTAGTGGAATTGTTTCCCGTCTCAAAGCTGGCAAATGCTATCTGTCAACGGACTTCAAGCTACACATCTCAAATGAGACGCCTTGTGCAGATCATTGCAGCGTGTATGCATTGAGCAGTGATGAAATCGAGTACCGTGGAACTTGTTTCCACCAGCACAACATTGGCTGTGACCGATGCAGTGACTTGAGGGATACCGTCATGGATATTCAGGTCGCATTATCTCAGCTTCAGTTAAGGTAATATTTAGTTGCTTGGAGGTACAAAATGTACTTTTTCTTTAAAAGTAGAAATACAGCGCTCAAATGAGTATGCCTTTTAGTCGAGGAAGTCAATGGGTTATCTCCACTCTAGACATAAAGTCTACAGACTAACATTCCTGTTTTCTTACTTTTCCTCAGTAACAATGAAATGCGGGAGGAACTTGAGCATGATCTGCAGGCGGAAATCCCGAAACTTGAGGAGTGGAAGTCGCACATTATATGATCCGTCCACCAAGATGCTGCGAAGACTGTTGCTGTCGATGCCCTTTCCGAGACCGAAGCACTACTGGTCATGGACTGGGCCGTGAAGTTTTTACCCACAAGTTATAGAGAGACACAGCGCGATTGGTTTGGGAAGAAAGGAAAACCTTGGCACATTACTGTCGCTATTACTAAAGCCGACAACGAAGAAATCGAGGTATGTTTGATGTTGAAATCGTGCTTAAGCTATTCTTTGCCTTCCTTTATTGCAATTTTTTGTCACTTTTGATATTTTCTAGACAACCTGCAAGAACGTGTAGGTAAAAGAAAAATATCAGATGAAAAATTACAGATTACAGAATGCAGATAATCCTTCTTGTAGGACGTGGCGATTGAGAAGTGAAGCGGTAATTTCTTTCGCTGCAGGTTTCTGTTCTTCAATTTAATGCAATTTAAAGAACGTAATAAAATAATGTAACAGTGAATGCGTGGTTAAGATAACCGCATGTTTGAAATCAACCACACTCATTTTCTTTTAGACACGAACCTACATCCATCTATTCGATGAGTGTACCCAGAACTGGTTCGCAGTAGCCTCCATGATTGAACACACGTTAGCAACACTGAAAACTCTGAAGCCAAACCTCAGCCAGGTATACTTGAGATCCGACAACGCCGGATGTTACCACTGCGCCTATCTTTTGCTGTCACTCCCCAGCATTGGTGATCGCACTGGAGTCAAGATCACACGATAAGACTTTAGTGAACCACAAGCAGGCAAAGATATCTGCGATCGTCGCACCGCCGCACTCAAAAGCCACATGCGACGCTTCATAAACGAAGGCAATGATATAAAAACAGCGACATGAAAGCCGCCATTGACTCATACGGGGGAGTCAAAGGCTGTTATGCCGCGGTGTGTCGAGTCCAGGTATCTGCGCAGACGATGACCAAACATACTATGGCAGGGGTGCAGGCGCTTCACAACTTCTCATACCAGAATGGAGGTACGAGGGTGTGGCGTGCCTATGACGTCGGCCCTGGAAAGTTTTATAGTGCAGTGATGCTGGCAAGGTTTGGAACACCCCAAGGTCCTATGGAGCTCGTTACATTAGAGCCCTTCAGCAGACCACACATAGACGCAGGTACATATCAGCAACGTGCAGAGCCAGCAAGTGCTACATCTGAGCCTGGGCCATTGAAGGAATTACCTTTCTCGTCACAGACAGAACACGAAAGTGAGATGTTCTCATGTCAAGAAGAAGGATGTATCAAGACGTTCAAGTCATTCGCCGCCCTCCAAAAGCACCTGGACGTCGGGAAACACATTTTGAAGCTAGCAAAGGAGTCTGCGTACGACGAGATCAAACGGAAGTGGACGGAGGCATGTCATTCCGTAGGTGGTGGCTACGTTCGTGGTGAGACATCAGCCGGCAGTTCTGACGACCAATCCCCGACTAGCCAGGTGGAACACGGCTGGGCTCTTCGGAGAACACGGAAATCAGTGGCCTTTTCGGAAAAAAGCAAAGAGCTATCTGTTAGACATGTTCTGGATGGGAGAAGAAACTGGTAAGAAGGCAACCGCTTCCGATGTGGCCTTTAATATGAAGTCTTTAAGAGACGAGACCGGTCAGAAAATGTTCACCAAGATCGACTGGTTGACAGAGCAACAGATCGCACGATACTTTAGCCGACTTTCTGCCCTGAATAAGAGTGGCCAACTGCCAAGGACCAGCTCTATAAGAATGAATGAGGACGAGGAAGCTGATGCCGATGATCTTGCTGCTGAGGCTGAAACTGTCCGAAGAAGGCAGCAGATAAGAAGGGAACTTGAACTTTAGATCATAAGTTTGATAGGGGTGCCATTATCACCTTGTAAACAAGTAGGAGGGTCTGGATAGGAAGTTACAAATGCCAGTTGTAACTGTAACTTTTGACAAAAGACCATTTTAAAGTTGTCTGTTCAGTGGTCTGTACGGCCTTTGAATGGCAGCGAGACTGCAGATGACCTTGTTTTGATGAAGACCTCACTGCTTTTGTTTTGTAAGATAAGTTGTTCGTATGCTAACTAGTTGGCAATGAGGAAAGCAGAGAGGTCTGTATCAAAGCAAGATCACCTCCAGCCTCGCTTGCATTCATAGGCCAGGTAACTTAGCACACAATTGTAAAATTAACAAATTGACGTCAGTTTTTCATGCGTCTGTCCTGTTATTGATCATAAATTTCGTCATCACATTGTCAAAGTAGCTGTGGATCCACGAGGCAATAGGCAAGTGGATCCGCAGACTACTTTGACAATGTGATGACGAAATTCATTGTCAATAACAGGACAGACGCATGAACAACTGACATCAAATATTTGTTTTTTACGATAACGAATGGTCGAATTGCCCGCTCTCGCTCGCTGACGCATCGCACGAATTTCAAATTCATGTGTCTGTCCGCATATTGACGATAAAAATTAGCCAATGAGCGCGCGAGAATTTCTGCAGTTATCGTAAAATGGCGTATTCATCATTGGTCGGTGCCATCTATTAGTTGCTAATTAATCAGCTGTTAATTTTAATTCACAATTTAGCTACTTTTGTCGGCCTAAATTTAGGTGAAACGTCACAAGACATAAGAACGTAGAATACTAGATTGTTAAAATAATAACCTAGAAATAATAACAATTAATATTAATTAAAAAAGCAAAATTTTTTAGCCAAAAAGGATCGAAAAAGATTAGAATAAAAGAGCAGTCAAGTGTTTTATTCCAGTGGTTTTCATTTCAGCATCGAAAAGTGATTGGTTTTGCATCACTTTGCTACGTGTCGTAGAAATCTGGCGCCACTTTCTCGTTCAATTACAGGTAAAAGCAAAACCAATCTTGCCTCGCTCTAACGAGTTTTCTCCCGCCTTACCGCTTTTGCGTCAGCCACATGTTATTTCGTCGATTTTGATTGGTTCACTGTATTGTCTATGGCCTTTGTGATTGGCTAGGAGTGATTACTTTGGTTTTGGTTTACGATATTCAATTGAAAACCACGCCTGTTGTCAGTAAAACGGACTACAAACGTCAGTTGCCCGTTACATTTCAAAGGCGATTTTTCAGTTAAGTTCAGTGAAAATTTTAGCAATTTGTCAGTTGTTAGTTAATCCCGTCCAAACCCACTAGTGGCACCAGTCTGATATAAACACAAAAGTTAGCCCACGCAAGGCCGTACCAGCCCTCCGTGTGGAAGATTACAAGTGGGAAGGTACCAATACAAGTGAGCTAAAAAAATGTAAATGTTTACTGCTAATCTAACTTTTTCAAATTCACTCTCTTTCCCCATTCGCCATTTCCACATCCCCCATAATACACCTTGTTTGCCCTAAAAAATTCTGCATAACCTTTTTTCCCATTTTCCTGGATATTACAGTCCTTCCAAGAGAAACTAACGACAATGTTTTTCCAAAATTTTGGGGGGCAAATAAGGTGTATTGGGGAGGGGATGTGGAAATGGCGATGCGAACAACTGAAGATGCAAATGACGGGAAACACGTGGAGATCTGCTGATCAGCACCAGCACATTGCTGGCTCAACCTTTATGTAACGCAATCCTTACGCTGGAAACTTTCAATCGAGAGATATACAGATTTAGTCAGAATAACATGTATTTAAAGACAATATGGATATGTGCCCACCAGATAGTAGATAAATGTACTTATAGAGATTTGTAGGACATTCTGAAAGCGTTTCTTGACTGAAGGGATGAACAATTTGTTGGAATTCTGAACGATTACAAGGTCACGCTACAAATACTTCCCGCTGGAAATTTTCGATGGTGGCGTGGTGACAGTAATAATACAATTGCACTCTTTTTCTCTAGAATTGTACATGGCTGAACCAACGAATTTTTTAGAAATGCATTTCCTCTTTGGTCAGTAAAGGAAGATTTCCTCGTAATGTCCTTTTTAGCTTGTGCAAGTTTTTGTTGCTGCACACTAGCTGAAATGTACTTGTCAACAAGAACTCGGCATGTGACCCTGAAATCCCCTCAGGGCATCTCCTCAGACCTCCTGATAATAAAAAGTTCAATGAACGACCGACAATTGTTTTATACCGCACGAAAGCCAACAGCTGATTTTGCGAGCAAGGTCTCAAAATACCAAACGTCAAATCAACACTGCGATTTTACTATCGATATTTTGGTGACACATATCGATCTTTTAGTGAAAGGTATCTCTAAAAAACGCGTAATCTTCAATTTCTCCTCAAAATCTTGAAATCTTTTAGCCTTACTTTTCCTTCTGGTGCAGTTTTCTTGTTAAACGAGCTTGTAAGTGCCGATTTATTTTCTTTATTGGCCGCTTTTGCCAGCTTGTATGACTGATAAGGCTAAAGTACGCTTGTTTTAGGTGCAGTTTTCAAGTGGCATCCGAAGCATAAATACGGCAGTGCCCAAATATATTTTAACTGTTTTTTAAAGATAAATGATCGATGGACAAAGGGACATTAAAATTAGTGTCACACCTTTTTGGCAAGGGGAGATATTTGACCTCAAAATCGTCAAATATTTGAAGGCCTAAAAACACAGTCACATATTTCTGTCCATTGATTGACAAGCGGCTGATCAAATAGACTGTCACTTGGTTCTTGCATTTACTATAGATATACCAATATGTGTGCAAAACTTGGTAGCAATCGGTTGAATACGGTTGTTCTGAGAGCTTCATACATTTTGCCAATATTAAGGCGTTTTGGTTTTTTTGACAAAAATCTAGTAAAACCAGGGGGGGTGACCTACCTCCCCCCTGAAAGATCCAAAACCGAAACCAATTTGTCTTTCTGAGTTTTGGGGTAGACCCTTTTTACTGGCTAAGTTTCATTGAAATCGGTGAGATGCCATGTAGCAGACCTGCCTGGTGCTCTCGTGGACAAACTCTTAAGTGCAGCTGTAAGGTGACTGGTGAAACTTCTTTAATTTAGAATTGATGTAGTATTCTGAGCACATACGAATACCAAAGAGTCAAAATCTCCTTTATACTGTTTGTCAGGATTACAGAGTTATTTAAAAGTTCAATATCCAACAATACAGTCCCAAGATCAAGTTTGATTGTAACAAGTACCTGCTGTTCTGTGATTTTTGCACTTGTGTTTACCCTTCTCTGTGCCACAAGTGAGGAGAATGTCCTTTTCATTGCTTTCCTTTTCTATAGCAAATCCAGTTCTTTTGCATAAATTAAAAAAAAACAGTTTAAACATTTAAATAAGCCTGTTTCTGAAAGATAGTTTGCATATGTCCAACAGTACATATATTTAACACTTACGACTATTCACATTTGTTGTTATATAACTTGTGAAAGTTCTATATTTTAAATACAATAGTTTATTACAGAATGAGTTAACATAACATTGAATTATTTAAAATCATAAACACATAACAAGAGTTACGTTTTGATAAAAACGTATTTAGTTTTATTTAAAATCATAAACACATAACAAGAGTTACGTTTTGACTCCATAATGCAGTCCACTAGGTGATGGTAAAGAACACTCCTCCTCCGTACATTAATTTTCATCCTACTGGATATATTAGTTTAATTGCAAATAAACCAGGTAAGGCATCTCTTGAAGAAAAAAAAAACATAATTCTGTGCACTGATGTTGAAATATAATTATTGCTTACTGTTGTAATAGCCAATTACTATTTGAAACAATTCCAATTCAATCCAAATAAAAGCTTACAATATGTTCAATGACTATTATTTGTTACATACTAACCAACAAAAATACTGCCATCCATGGCTGAGCACAGGTGGCCCAAGCTCGATATATGAGTAGCTCTATGTGGACCTTTGCATTGTTACGTGACTCGAGCGATTTGCATATTTATAAAGATTTGTATGGGGAAAGAAGTAAACCCGAAAAAAAACGAAAAATTACCGTTGAATTACAATAAAAACCGCTTACCTGAATTCCAGCTCCGCTTTCTTTGTGTGCTGTGTGATTTTTTAACTGATTTAGAGCAGTTTAGCGTAGTTTAGGTTCCAACGGTTTCTTCTCTATATATAATATAGAGAAGAAACCGTTGGAACCTAAACTACGCTAAACCGCTCTAAATCAGTTAAAAAATCACACAGCACACAAAGAAAGCGGAGCTGGAATTCAGGTAAGCGGTTTTTATTGTAATTCAATGGTAATTTTTCGTTTTTTTTCGGGTTTACTTCTTTCCCCATACAAATCTTTATAAATATGCAAATCGCTCGAGTCACGTAACAATGCAAAGGTCCACATAGAGCTACTCATATATCGAGCTTGGGCCACCTGTGGGCTGAGAAGCGCAATTCAGCAACATCTTTCACCATACACATTTGTCTTGCATTTTTCATATTACCGTCTAACACAACCATGGTCTTGCACCCAGGAGTCTCACAAATATGATCTATGGGTAAATCAAAGAAAAAAAATCTTGGCGCACGAAATATTTTAAATTAGGTAATGCAGCCTACGCCACACACAAATCATCATTTAAGCAATTATCCGAATTACTAGTACTAATTGAACTGAGTGGAGTACAATTTCGTCTGAAATCATATGCGCGACTTCAAAATCGAACGAGGTCACAGCAAATCCAAATTGGACAATCCGAAGTTCAATTACCAGTTTATTAGATCCACTTCGAGATCGCACAATTTAAATACAAGAACTACAAGATTTTTGTCAGTAGCAAGTTTGCAAATTTGCCACACAAAGGCATTTTGTTCTTTCATTTTTCTGCGATATGACTGTTTAATTTAAAAAGCCTTAAAATCTGATTGGTAGTTTAGTTATACACTACCAATCGCATTGGCTGACAAGAAGATGCGATTTAGAGCACAAAAGATGGTGCGATTCGTGACTAAATCGCACCACTGAGAGTCAATCACATTGCAAAATGACCAGTAATTCAAAATAGATTTAATAATATGTCATATTGCTCACCTGCCCATCTCTTAATAAAAGCAACATTGAACTCTCTTGTTACAAGTTCCACCATCTCATTTCTATCATATGGAATCGCGCCCACGTCTTCCCAAAGGTTATATTTCTCAAGAGTTGTTAAACTAGCATACAGAAGGAATCCCTCCTCCAAACGACGTCTATCCAAACTCATACGCTGTTCAAGAAGTTTTGCTAAGTGGCTTGGCGTTTCCCTTAAAAGATAATCATTGATATAAAAATTTGTCCGACACATGTAAATAGAGTGGACGGGTATTCTGAAGTTGCTCCAAGCTTGGTTTGGAAAACAGGACAATATTTAACTATTACACCTGTACTCGGGGAGCAATCTGTCAATAGCCCAGGGATTATAAACTCGAATATTCCCCAGCTTTAACTGGGAAATATTCAATAAAGTGATGTGTTGAACCCAATTGAGCATGCTCGAAAATATTTAATGGATTATAACTATTGGTATTTGGAGCAATAGGAGTACAAACCAGGGAATGATCAAGAAGATCATTTTCACAAAGGAAGAGCGACAAGCATGTGGCTGATGTAAAATTAAGAATAAGATTACCCTCTGAATTATCAATGTGATGTCCATTCAATAAAATTCATATCATAACAAATTTTGGAATAAATGCCTTTAGGAAGTTCTTTTGAGTAAAAATATCTGTAATGCTTTTCAAAATTGATGAAACCTAGCAAAACATCGTGAAATAAAAACCATTACAGCGCGTAATTAAAATAGAAGAAAACATAACAATTAAGCGTCAGAATTACCTTCATTACAAATAACCTCAACACAAATTTACCAACATACCTTTTCATTCTTTTAACTCGTGGATCAGGGTAATCAGTGATTGCAACTTTACAATACTGGAACCGCCTGTTGTAACTTGCGGCATAAGTGCTGAATGGAACCGCTCCGATAACGAGCAAATTGCTCAATTCAGCTAAAACATCAATCTCAAACGCAGTGTCTTCGGATGAGAGAAGAAATTCCGATGAAGCAGAGTCGCTGTCAAAAAACGACGCTTACCTTCGACAGACCAATAACCATGGTGTTCGTAAATTTTACATTTACGGCACACTTTAGTAAGTCGTGAGCCCAAATAAGTACCGCGCCGGTTGCTATAAATGACAACAGGGATTACTTTATTCTCAAAAGCCAACTTCTTTCCACACTTTCGACAGTTAACCCTCGATGAACTCAGAACAGTTGCAATAGGCTTGCCACACTTCAAAGAAAAGTCGTGGAATTCGCGAAATAATTCTCTATCAGACTTCAGCACCGAAGAATAAAAGTGGAGGATATTTTGTGTTTCTGCAACGAAGCAGCTGCTTACGGCTTTCTCCTCGCCACCATCTTTTTTTTCCACTTGTTCCGTTTCACGTTCACCCCAAACAAATTTCTCGATCACGGAAGCTAGCCCTACCATCCTAATGAAGACATCTCCAATGCATTTGAAGACAAACAGGAGTCGAGAAGAACGATCGATATCTTCCAAAACAGTCGCCATACTATAATAAAACCATCAACCCCGAACAACTCTCTCGAGAAAACAGTAAAAGCAACCGCTTTGTCCCCAGTCTCCCTGTCTCACCTTTTGTTGTTATGACACAAAACAATGACAACATTGGGAAGCGGTTGAGACAACCCGTTATATGATCCGATTTGTATGTACGGGCCGATGTTTGTGGTAAAAATTGATCGCTCTTCTGCATAACTATAATGATTGAGTTCTACTTTCCATGGCTTCTTGTTTCGATGCACAATTTTATTTCCTGCACAAAAAGGGTCATTTGTCTGCACAACTTTATAGAACGTGGTATACATTGCATGGCTTTTTGTTTGGATACCCAGTTTGGTTTCCTGCACACGACTTTATTTAAAACGTGTCATTTGTCTGCACAAGTTTACAGAATGAGGTATACATTGCATGGCTTCTTGTTTCATTTCTTTTGTGCTTTTGTCTGCAAGCGCGTTTTTAGCCATATAAAGTCGATTCGACTTCTGGAAGTAACGAGTCGTGTCAACTCGTGTCGAGTCGTGACGACTCGACGACATTTCCACCCCCCATTCACGTAGTATGACCATTTCTGGTGACTGTAGTCAGACTTCCTGTAGGGTTTGTCAACTTCCGGTAAGGATGACTTCATGAATTTCACGACATGACTTTTGCCAAGACGACTTGTCTATACATACAGACGACTCGACACACTTTGAGTGTATTGGACATGTGTGAGATTTTAATCTACAAAGAAAGTGTTTCCTGTTTGCACAAACACTACATGTATACAATCATTTAAGCGATCAATCAGCTGAAATACCGGATTTATAATGAAAGCCGTTCATTCCTTTTGAGTTCGCTTTTTTTATATTATTGTTCTGTTCTGTTATTCTGTTCCCGTTAGATCGATTAGTATATGTGGAAACTGTTTTCATGACGGCACAATTTAAAGCTTGAATTATTCTAGAATTTTGTGCCTGATGCAATTCTCAGTGCTTTATACTATTTAAAGGGCCACGGGTCAATTACGGAATCCGAGGAGGCTCAGCCACTTTCGTTTTCATTTTCATTTGCTTTTGCGTTCTGTTCAGCATTTTCATTTCCATTTCCATTTTTCTTTTTACTGCACTAACATTTTTTTTTCTTTTTACTTACCTTTGCATTCACTTTGCGTTTTTATTCCTGTGTCTTTATTTCTTTTTATTGCGTTACGCGACGCGTTAAATTTCTTTTCCTTTCTTTTATCATTTAGCATATCAACTTTCGTTTTCATTTTGAATTTTGCTTTTCATTTGGACTTTTTTGCGATGTCAAAATCAAAATGGGCAGCAAAATTTCCTTATATGGTAGGTCATGATACAGCAAGGAACCTTTCTCAGGGTGGGCGATGATAGCGACGCTGATGTCAAACTGAGCTTTGGTAGAGGTCATTTTCTATCTATGTGAACTTTCCCCCTGGATTAGGATCGTTTGACCCGATTTAATAAACTTTGTACATTTTCCTGCTGAATGCTTGACAACAAAGAGCGGAATTATTTATTGTTTATAATAATAATAGTAATAACAATCTTTAATGAGGAAACTTTTTCACTAAAAAGTGGTTTACAAAAAGGACCTCGAAAATTAAAAATTAAAAATTTACAATGAATAAAAATGCTAAAAGATGCTACTAAAAACTAATGTATCTTATGTGTAATACAAAACTTAAATCAATGAATTAAAAATCTGACGCTTCAAAATATTTACAGTATCAGAGGCTCGTATAGTTTTGTCCAGCGAGTTAAAATCATTTACAGCATGATAGCCAGTTCTTTGTTTACCCCAGTTTCTTTTAACGGATGAAATTTTGAGGTTTCCTTTATTTCTTGTGTTGTAACTATGCTGTTCTTGCTGAGTGACTAATGTTAATTTGTGATGCGTGAGACCATAAAGACATTTATATACATGTACGGATCGGCGCTGGAAGCGCCTTTTTTCTAGTGTTAACCACTTCAGTGTAGTTAACGCATCAGACGCAGAAGAATACAGTGGTCGATCTAATATTATTTTAGCCGCCTTATTTTGAAGCACTTGCAAACTAGACATTAAAGTTACATTATGTTTGTCTCCCCAAACTACATCAGCATACTCGAATAAGGGCATAACAAGGCTTTTATAAAAAAGGATACGCGCTTTAAACGGTAACAAATGCTTAATGCGTCTAAGTAGGCCAAGCCTTTGATTAGCTTTCCCTGTCATGTATTCGACATGATTTGTCCACGAAAAATCAGACGATATTAAGATTCCAAGATATTTAAAACAAGTAACATTGTTTATACAATGATCAAAAATTGAAACGGTTAGAGCTATTTTCCTCTGTAACTTCTTGTTACTGCCTATAAGCATGCATTTGGTTTTCTCCAGATTCAGTGTTAACTTATGTTCATTTAGCCATTTCGCCACAGCCAGGAGGTCTTGGTTGAGCTTTTCAGTCAGCTCCTGAGAGGAAGACCCATAGCAGTAGATCACCGTGTCATCTGCATAAAGTGATGCTTGACAGGCATCTAGAACGCTTGGCAAATCGTTAATGTAGATGACCCCATGGGTAACTGGCAATTCATCAGACAACTCATTCCCACAACATGTACGCTGTTTCCTGTCAGTAATGTAAGAGCGGAACCACTGAAGCGAGTTCTCACATAAACCAATTTTGGAAAGCTTTCGTAACAAAATCCGATGGTCCACGGTGTCGAAAGCCTTGGTTAAATCCAAAAACACGGCCCCACACAGTTTACCTTGTTCCATGTTTATAGTTCTGACATTTGACCCCTTAACTATGAGTTGCAATTATCTCAGATCAGGTGTCTGATCCCATGCATTTAACTTCTCTTGGTGTCAAGCTGTCCACGTGCAAGTTAAACGCGCAAGCCGAAGGTTCTTTTAAGTTTACATTACATTGTCAGGATGTGTGACGAACACAGACGGGATAAAGGTCAGAGTTATATGAGGATATTTCTCCAAGAATTCACATATTCGGCAAAATTTACAGAGCCCAGTATGGAGCCGCCACGCCGGTGGCTGGCTCTCATTGTTCATACATCTATAACCTGCTTTGGCCATCTAGGCGACTGATTATCTGTACCGAGCCAACAACACTTAACTCCTTAAAACGACTAAAAACCACTGGAATAGCTAATAGTGTATATTTTTTCCAGAGTCGCGATCGGAGCGGTATGTCACGCACCGCAATAACTCTGAACTCTAAACTCCAGCTGCCCTGGTTTTCACTGTAGCCATGCTATTGAGCTGAAAAGTTGTAAACGTTTCTTTCTAGCAATGAAAGTGCCGATCCGCATTAGCAGCGTTAACCATTTTTGTCTTGGACAAATAGCAAGTTACATCTGTTATCCTTCGCTTTCTTCAAGTACATGATAATATTAGGGATCAGTTGGAACCATAGTGAGAGTAAAATTATGTTTCACAAAACCAACGCTAGTAAATCTCAATTTCGGGTTACTTCGAGGTTATGATGGTCCCAGATGAACTTTGACGAGCTTTGTGACTCCAGATGAATTTTCTTATTACTTTGTGTGCCGTTGCAATTCTGAAATCTGTCAGCAAACGTGAATATAGCTTTGACTACCAATGAAAGGACTGTTTTCACTTTACACGCATGGTATATATACTTGCTTGCAGTCTGTAACAATTGCAAAGGTCGTGGTGGGAAAGTAAATTCTTAGTAAAATGACCTGAAATGGAGTGGTCAGTTATCGAGTGATTATCTAAACAATGGTTTTGTAAGTGTCTGTCTCCCGGTTAAATTTGAAAATTAGCCCTTTTCTGTCACACGCCTTTCCCTATTATAAGAATATTGTTATTCCGTTCCATGCTGAATATTCCTATTTCACTGCTTCTTTTACGCTTAAATACCCTTATAATACTTTTAATTATAGCTTATGACAATAGCAAGCTTTAAGGGCTCGCGTGGAGCCCCGGGGGGGGGGGGGGGTTACTCCCCTATTTAAGGTATATAGGTTTGTGCAGCCCCAAAGGGTATGGTTTTTGAGCCGTTTTGGTCTGAAAACGGGTATAGATTTTGACAATTATGGTCTGAAATCGGGTTGGATTTTTGGGGCCGGGAACATTTACGAAAGCTTACAAACATATGTTTCTTCTCAGTATGTAACTGGAACGACTAACTGATAGCGAGAAAAAGAAATAGATAAACTATGTCATTCCAGCTTAATTTTACTCCTTGCGGCGTCAACTTCCGTTCGGCACTGATGCATAATTATTGCGTAATCACCTATTGGGATACCACACACAAAGCCGCCATTATGAAAATACGGTAACTGTTGTAACGTTTTATTTTTGACAACTCCTGATAGATTTTAATCTACAAAGAAAGTGTTTCCTGTTTGCACAAACACTACATGTATACAATCATTTAAGTGATCAATCAGCTGAAATACCGGATTTATAATGAAAGCCGTTCATTCCTTTTGAGTTCGGTTTTTTTTTTTATTATTGTTCTGTTCTGTTATTCTGTTCCCGTTAGATCGATTAGTATATGTGGAAACTGTTTTCATGACGGCACAATTTAAAGCTTGAATTATTCTAGAATTTTGTGCCTGATGCAATTCTCAGTGCTTTATACTTCCTAATAAAAAATATGATGCTTTAACGTAACATGTTGTGATTTCACTCGGATGCTATAATAATGTAACGATTATATAAAGCCATGTCTGAAAACGGGTGTATATTTGCAAGTTCAGGTCTGAAAACGGGTATGAATTTTAGAGGTCAGGTCTGAAAACGGGTGTGGAAAATGGCATGTTTAGGTCTGAAGGGTCGGGATTTGAAGACCCGGGTGGAACACCCCCACCAAGAATTCCGAGGAGTCCCCCCCCCCGGGCGTGGAGCATTTCACCTCTGATTTAATTGAAACTATTCATGTACAAATGTGTTAAAACCCGTAAATTTGCATCGAATGACGAGGGCACAGCCACAGTCAATTATCATGCTTAGCAATCAAGAGCGAGTATTAATGACTTAAGCTTGTTGATGAAAACATTATCTAAATCCTGTACTCAAGCAGCTGGCATTTTGTTATTGAATGCAGACTTCTGGGTTACTCACTATCTACAACAGTAGCCAAGTTGTTATATGCCGGCCCAGCTTATAGGGCATTGGTAATCGTGTTATAGCAAAACCCACGCATTACGACCACCTCATTACTATGGTCTCCTTTTTATTTATTTATCTCTGGAACCTGTAGGTGAGTGGATTAACTGGCTTCCACACGTACACCTTTTCCCGTTTAGGCTTCATTGGTTGGCTGGACTTATCTGTGTAATTGTGATTGGTTTTAGCATGGATAGAATTATAATGGTGGGTTTGATTCAGATTTTTTCAATTAATGTTAACAATTTTGTACCTCTTTAATACTGGTTTCAGGGAAGAAGAAAAGAGTTTCTCAAGGATCGGGTAAATATTAATACTATTTTATACATATGCGCAAGTGAACTTTGATGGTCGGAATGTTTGTTTATTATTAATCTTTTTTCCTTATTTGGGATTTTTTTCCTACTACAAGATTTTGACAAACTTGAATTAGCCGTCAAACATAAACAGCAACAATACCTTTGCCAACAGGCTGGTAAAAACCGACTTCAGCAGGTACGCAATGTAAAAAGGATATGTGCATGTATTAGATTTTCTGTTACTTTTTGCTGGAATATACTTTCACAGAACTTTTCATTTTCGTTCAAAATTCGAACTTTCTTCTTCACCTTTTACAGGGCCAGACACTTTCAGTATCACCGTGTGAAGCTGTGAGGAAGGCAACAGGGAAAGTTATCTTTAGGGCAGTTGGAGAAAAAAAAGCGGTTAGTAAATCCATCGTCAAAGTTTGACAGCCCTATCATTATATTATGTCGTTATATTCCTTCCTTCTTTCTTCCTTCCTTCCTCCCTTCCTTCCTTCCTTCCTTCCTTCCTTCCTTCCTCCCTCCCTTCCTTCCTTCCTTCCTTCTTTCCTCCCTCCCTTCTTTCCTTCCTTCATCCATTCCTCCCTTCTTCCATTCATTCTTTTCTTCCTTCCTCCCTCCTTCCTTCCTTCATCCATTCCTCCCCTCTTCCATTCATTCTTTTCTTCCTTCCTCCCTCCTTCCTTCCTTCCTCCCTCCATTCCTCCCTTCTTCCATTCATTCTTTTCTTCCTTCCTTCCTTCCTTCCTCCCTTCCTTCATCCATTCCTCCCTTCTTCCATTCATTCTTTCCTTCCTTCCTCCCTCCTTACTTCCTTCCTTCATCCATTCCTTCCTTCTTCCATTCATTCTTTTCTTCCTTCCTTCCTTCCTCCCTCCCTTCCTTCCTTCCTTCCTTCATCCATTCCCCCCTTCTTCCATTCATTCTTTTCTTCCTCCCTCCCTTCCTTCCTTCTTCCATTCTTTCTTTCCTTCCTTCCTACCCTCCTCAATTCGTGTAATCTTTTCTAACAAAGATTTACATTTCTATTTCCATTTCTTCTAGGTAACTTACACATACCGGCAGAAAACCATAGACGGTCTTGAACGTACCTTTGCAAAGGCATTGCATTGAGTGGAGACCGATGCTGAATTTGAGAGATTTTCACGCAAAAATACCTTAACCATTGTTGCTAGTAGTGCCATCTGCACTGAAGATGCCCATGTGGCCAACAAAACTGCATTTATGTTTTGTGCAGAAAAGGTACATATTGGATAACAGTTTATCTTCCATTACTATGGTTAGCCAATTATTTACGACATTATCGAATGAACACTTTCATATCTCCTTTTAGAGAGTCAACACCTTATCCGACCTAAAATATGACGATGACAACGAAGCCTCTAAAGAGGTAACAATTTTAATTACGCCTAATGTTGATCTTCTTATCTATCATTCCTGCCGGTTTAAGTGTTTAAGGCAGGGTTAAACCCGAAAGCCGTATTTTGGCTGGGTATTATGTTTTTAATGCAAATATCTCGTTTACGTTTCAAGCAATCAAGAATCTCTATGCTCATCTCACATATCTATGTTTTGGGTTGTTTTGTAAATTTTTTGGTGATTTTTAGGTATATTTGGAGAGAAATAGTTTTTCTCAAAGGATTAGTAAAATTGATGGAAATAGGAAATTTTGAAGATTTGTTGTTGTTTTAAAATTAGAGTTTGAAATTAAAAATTGGTACATACACTCCAAACAGTTGCCCAACAACCTGGGGTGCCATTGTGCGGTCGGGTAACTGTCTGGTGGTGTTCCATAACCCTTTTTTCCCTTTCAACCTCTCTTTAAACTTACAAAATTTCACTTAAATTCACCTTTACCCCTGCTTTAAGTAATCTTTGTTCGATTCTGCTTGCCTGCATTTTCATCGCGTTATACGTTGCCAAACACCTTACAGTGTCATCTCTTTTTCGCAATGTATGTACAGAAACTCACCGCCAGCTGTTTTGTTTTAGTAATTAATCACCTCCACTTCGGTGAATAATTGTTAAATATTGACTGCTCTTCGATTTCAGGTGTCATCGTTGTCGGCTTTGCAACTGCCGCCTGCGAAAGGTTCCACTGCTGCAAGAAACCAACAGGTACATTGGAATCGCTAAGGCAATAACTAGTTATTTGAGCAGTTTAAGTGCAGATGTTAAGTGAAATATTTTTTGCTTGCCTTTTAGAGCAAAATGTCGTGCCATTCTTCCATAAAATTTGTTGGAAACGACCCTGCCTCCAGCTACGTGCCACATGGTTAGTACTTAAGACCTGTGCATCGGGTTGGACGTTTTGCTTTCTTGAACAAAAGCAAAACATATTTTAAAAAATAGAAGCTATTCTGAACAGACCCCTGTAGTTTGTGTGTGTATACATGTGCGCGAGTAACTGCAATTGATCACTGATTGTGAACCTGGACCTATTTAACTTTTATTAGATATAGTTTGCTGAATCAGGGAGGTTCCACTGCATTCAATTGATCCTGACATGCACTGTATCAATTTGGTTCAATTTATAGACTTTTACATGAAGTCAATCATGCCCGGGAGTGCCTTGGCACACATGGAGCAGTGCGGCAAAGATGTTCCAATTTCAACCGGTGTGTGTTTTGGACAACAACCTTACTATTTTCATGTTATATAGTTGTTTTTGTTGATGAGCTACATTGAATTATCAGGTCTATTTCGTATACCGATGAGGAAACTCACATGGCTATATTGTTGTTCTGTGATAGATGAGTATTTAATACAAGCCTTTCGTGTGGACAAATTGACATTCAAAGGAGAATGGGATAATGCTCCACACGACATAGGCATCACGATGCAGGAACCTGTAGACAGGGGGGAGCATGCGAGATTGCTACAAAGTTAGCATCTCAAACTTTCCTCCACACTTTCACGTATCGGCTCCTGACGGATGGGTAGCCAAGGTTTACCAAAAAGATGTTTCCAGCAATGCTTACGATCTGTGTAGAAAGGTAAGCGTTTCATTTAGCCTGTATAAATCAAGTTACAGCGCAATAGAAAATATTTAAAGAATGCACGCTGATGGTTTGTAAAACAAACCCTCTCAAAAGACCTTTCAGACCATGTGAGGAGGCTATTTAGAATTCTTTCTTTCGAGTTTTCAGATAGTCGTGTGTATATCAATAACTAAATTTCGATGGAAAAATCAATTCAAAAGAGAATACCACGTGGTCTGTAATGGGAAGGATAGCTGCGGTTGGAAAATGGCTGGCTATATTGAAAACAACATGTTCCTTT
>OZ026596.1:40394642-40407142 GCA_964020085.1 Micromussa lordhowensis | reverse complement strand
GGCTTACATAAACAGGTCTCGCATGTTATTTAAACTTTTGTCCGAATGTTAAACAATTAAAAGTTTATTTCGTTTTTTTCTTCCTTCCTTCATAAAAAATAGAATGACTTGACAGAGATAATGCGTGGTTCAAGGGGGTGCGCAAGGATGGCCGAATACAATCAGGGAAAGTTACACCAGAGAGATATGCCTCCTCCGCCAGCAGATGCACTGGTAAGTGGCTCGCCTTGGTTCACCGCGGGCCATTTTGTTTTCCAGTAAAGGCCACAAGTGACATGCAGCTTTATCTGCGGAAATATTTGATGCAATCGTTGAAGTCCTTCAAATATGTAATAATCGATGGGGTTACGATATTTTCTTTGTCAACAGACTGACTTGATCGTGCGAGAGCTTGTAAAAGTCTTTGGTCCAAAGAAAAACAAAGAAATCCTTTTGGTACTTGTGCCCGAGGTTAGAAATAACTGATATCTATAAAATATGATATGAATGCACCACACAGCGATGTTGCAATGTTTTAAATAAAGTAACACCGTAATATGAAAAAGTGTGTAATCCAAAACAAATAAAAAATAAATAGACAAATACCAATAACCTAAAAGGACGAAAATGATGAGCTGTTTTTTTCAGATTCCTTTCAAATTAATTTTTATTTTATTCTTTCCAGCTGTTTCTCAAGACCGAGAAATAGTTACTCTTGAAATCGCATATTTAATTTAGTTTCCCTTGACAATGACGCCAAAATGTCGACGAAACATCAGATTCTTCTATCGTTAGTTTTATAATAATAATAATAAACATCACTTCCTAAAATATCCTTCCCGATACTATTATTATCACACTGCATAGGTTCGTGATCGCATAAAAGCTATGGACGGGGAGAAGAAGGTTCCTGAGGAGAGAAGCCGCAGGAAAACTATGGAAAAGGAGGTAAATTAAATATTTACCATAAAAGACAGTGGATTAGAACAGACCTATACTAAGAGAAATTGCATTTTAAAATTCTGAAATATATATATAGGTAGGCCTTGAAGACCATTTAACGCTGCGATACCAGGTGCCGTGCAACTAGTTGGTCAACCCATGGCGAAATCAGGAACTGCTCAACCAGTTTGCCAACCGTTGGCTATATCGGGTGCGCTGCAACTAAATGTTAGTCAACACATGGCGAAATCAGGGACTGCTCAACCAGTTGGCCAACCCTTGGGGATACCAGGTGCCGTGCAACTAGTTGGTCAACCCATGGCGAAATCAGGGACTGCTCGATCAGTTGGGCAACCCTTGGCCGAACCCTCAGTGGTACGTGGTAGGCAACCCTTATTAGTATCGGGTGGCATGCCTTTGATGGTCACTAGAGGACAGTCGTTAGCGACATCTACATTCAAATACTCTACCACAGGGATGCAATTTGTAATAGTGCCCGTACCCCTACAGGCTCCTCTCACAGAACACCTAGTGTCCAATGAAGATGTCCCAGTTACTAGGGGATAGAAAAAACAAATGGAAGCACGGCAGTTCTGACTTTGTTTCTAGGCTTAGTTATTTAATCTTTCCATTCTAGTTTACGCCTAAAACCTATGTTGAGGGAACTTGTTCGTATCTTCTTCTGCCTCGTTTTATCGATAACTGCGAGAAGTAGTTCTGAAAACATTTGATAGAAATGACTTGTTGATTTCGAGTTAGGGTAACACAGAGAAAGAGCTTCCGTGTTTTATAAAGTGTTCATTAAATGGCCAAAAATCGTGAAGTCCTATATAAACAATACACCACTCAGGACAGAAAAAGAAAAAAGTTGTAGAGGTACCCAAACATTTCATAGCTTTTTTGAGAACATGGATAGCGATTGCTATCACTATCCATGTTAGAATGATGAGTATTTACTGTTGCCCACATACAGAATGTGCACCATACTTAAGTTGAAACCGCAGAGAGAAATCAAATTGTCTGGTTCAAATGAACATCTGTGTTTTGAGAGTAATAATAGTAGAAGTCATAGTGGAACATGATCCATATTCAAATGGCCTTTCTTGTTGTAGAAGTGTTAATTCGGAGGCAGCTAACTAAAATATGCATAAATTAGTGAAAAGGGCCCATTTTTGGAGGGAGTCCCCAAACTTGAAGGGAGACAAAATTTCTGTTCAGGCCAGGACCCGCTGTGGAAGAGCATCACGACCCCCCTGTGAGGCTAGACTTGTAATGCGACCACCCTACTGGGGACATTTGTTGTGTTAATATTATGGGGTGCCAGAACATATGATTTTCGCGCGAAGAATTGTAGTCGCTAGTCAAAGTGTAGAAGCAGTTTCGTCGGTCATTAGAGTTTTCGTTTACCGTTGTCGAGAACAAAGATTATTTCGTAGCCTGAAGAGAGCAATTTCAAACTCAGTTTTTGCATTTACTCACCAAATTTTTTGCAAATTATATTATACAAAAGCGGTTTTAATGGCGTTTCTATTTATCAACGTAGTCACGGCAACGTCACTTAAGGTGGCTCGAAACAGTTTCCACTACTTTTCAAGCCTGGGGTATTTTCATCCATGGAGCCATTGTAAGTGTCTTATGTTGATTGGCTAAGCGCGCCTGTATTAAGTTGGTTTTCCGCTTCAAACGGATTTTGAAAAGTTTCAGAAACGCATCACTTCTGAGTTTGCTCTAAACCTGATTATTACATCATAACGTGAAAGAAGATCGACATGCAGCAAAGTGCAGTCTTTTGGTTGAAAAGCAAAAGGATTTTTCCATCCAAAAATGTATTGATTCGCAGCCTGTAACGAAGTTTGAGTCAGGATGGTGGGTGTGGCATGAAGCATAGAGTTACAGAACATCATGCCTGCCAAACTGAAAGGTAAATTCTTCGTTTTGCTTCGGGTCGCCTTTAATATTAGTATCACGAGTCACGTTATCGGCGTTAAAAATAGCATAATTTTTGTTCCCACGTTAAGTTCTTGCGATGGAAAGGAGTTTCAAGAGCTTGTTACAGCTCATTGGGACACTTGTCTACGTCCTTCATCGCTCGATGAAGTAGTTTCACACCCGTTGCAAGCTTCGCGAAACAGGTGAATAAAATTACATTGCTTGAAGTTTTGTTTCTAAAGAAATCACTCCGGGTGAATTGAACTTGCAGTGGTTTACTTACCACTGTAGCAGGCTTTCTCCGTTCTACTGCTAGCCGGTTCTTAACCGGCGGGAAACCTGCAAGACCTTGAAAGTGGGCTTTTGTACAGAATTTTGCCGTTTATGTGATAAACAAGTAATCGCAAGTGCAAATTGCCGTTGTCGCTTTACGACTCAAGCAATTTTGTGAAAACTTTGAAAATGCATGTGAAATTAATCCCTTATTAATTGCCCTCGGGCCTATGCGATTACATATACTAAATACGGTATAGTAATTAACAAGGCACTCAAGAGTGAGCCTGTTTTCACCTCTTTAGCTGTCACTGGGGTCGTAAAAGCGACACCATCGCAACAACCACTGTCAAATGGAAACCTCTCGAATACAGACACCTCGTTCTGTCCTTTATGTGTACATGTTAGAGGTTCGACTGTATACATATGTACTTGGATTTGCGAAATTGCACTCTCCGGTGTGAATGTTTAATGTGCTTCAGCTTTTCCGTGCGTCAATGCCAAAGTTATTTGGCCTTCAAGCTAATCTCACACAATCTTGCCACACCAACGTTTTGTCCCAGAAGCATCCAGGAAACAAACCACGCAATTATGCATCCAGGAAATAGGTGGAAGTTTAGCCGTGACTGCGGGCCCTCAAAAAATTATCATGTAATTATGTCACTGACGTATAAATCATTGACGCATAACTGTGTTTTTTTTACGAAATGTAAGAGTTTATGCCGAAATGTGAACGAGTATACTTGGTTTTATTTTAAAACTTCCTGATGATGTGTGCACTAATTACACGACACGAGCAGGGGAATAAACGAGTTTAAGAATTGGAGTTCAATAGTATTGAAGTTGCTAGAGTAATTTCACAGGCAAGTGATAACATTTCGGCCGGATGTCCTAGCTTCAAGCGTGAATAAAACTGAAACGGCCCAGTATTATCTCCTCCAGTTTGAACTTAAATCGACACTTGTTCGTCATTTGTTGATCGGTTGGTAGGTTGACTCATAGGCTAATGTTTAAAATTTAAACCCTCTAAACTATTAGAATGTTGTTGTATACGACCTGCTTGCGTTTGCTATGCAAATGTCGGCCAGTTGGCGGAAGTTGGCTCATCCTAGGTGAAAAGAACCGGGAAACTCACACAAAACAAAAGAACAAAGAACAGCAAATTAAAACAAAAGGTCCAAAACAAAGAAAATGTCACAAGTCCTTAACTTTACATTTTAGCATGTATTTATAGTTACTTTTGAAGGAAACTTGGTGAGGGAGACAGAAAATTGCGAACTGATATTTTTAAAACATAAACAATGCAAGCAAGTAATAGGCGAGAAAGTAGAGAAAATAGTTAATGAAGTTTTCCATGAATGCGATAACAGAGTGTGCTACTACAATGACTATTTATGACAAGCTATTTGTCACTTATTGAACTGCGTTTTTGCGCCTTCCATTCACACGCTCTAAATAAAAACTCGATTGTTCTCCTGTCAGTGAATCGAATAGAGAAGGCACGTTATAACAGACTCTCAATTCATTCCACGTGATGAGATATCAGAAGCTATCACAACTGTCTGGTGTTCGTTTCTTAAGATGTTTCTTGCTTTCAAGTTTATGTGTTTGCTTATCGTGGTGTCGCTTTATGTCAGTATCTCTACTGCAAATGGTGAAAATCAACGAAATCGCCAGATGTCAGCTGTGAATGATGCCGTTTACGACACGCTCGTCGAACTTACAAAAGGTGAGTTTGATGTGCCAGTCAAGCAAAGGTCTGCACAACAGAAAGCGTCCTGCGTAAGATTTTGGAGAAACAAATCAAAGTTTAGCATCCAGAAAGTGAATGGAGAGGAAAAGCTGTTTTTTGACGGGAAGGCGGTCATAAAACGTCCGAGCTGCGAGATGTTGTCAGAAAGGAATTTAAACATTGCAAGGGTATTGGAGCAAGAAAACTAAACCCCCCACTAAAGAACAGGTTTGAACCGGTTAGCGAGCCGCAGCTCCAACAAGTTTTATCTAGAAGCAAGGCTAATCAAAAGGTGAATGCACGTTTTACCAACAAGGGCATTTCACAAACAATCCGTGCTCGAGCAGTGCAGGTAAGATTGCATTTTGTCGTGTAAATCAAGTTATATACTGAAAACCAGTAACTTATCTTGATATTAAAGGGAAGGTTTCAAAACCAGTTAAGTGAGGCATATTAATATATTTTAGGCGGATTTGAGAAGGTTGATATCAAGCAAAAAGCGGCAAGAAATTCATTGCGGAATTAAAACCAACATGACTGGGGGGGACACGAAATGAGTAATCAATGTGTTTTATTTTTTACCGACAATGAGGCACTTGTTCATGTTATCAACAAACAATCATGCAAAGACAAACCATTGATGAGTTTTGTTAGGAAGCTGGTTTCTATTTGTTTGCAACATAACATTGTTTTCAAGGCAAAACACATTCCTGGAGTCTACAACAATTTAGCGGACTCTCTGTCTCGCTTACAGGTACAGACTTTCAGACATTTGGCTCCAGCTCACATGGACCAATGCCCCACAGAGATTCCCCTATATCTGCAGCCTCAGAACTGGCAGCTATAGTCTCAACCCTTACGACATCAAGCCTGCAGCGATCATCCCTTCCTACTTACAAAAGAGCATGGAAGCTCTATCATCAGTTTTTACATTCAACTTTTCATGGAGTATCCATGGCACTTCCTATTTCACCCCCTGATTTAGCACTTTTTATCGCTTATTTGTTTGATAATCATTATGCTCCATCAACGGTTACAACTTCTGTATCTGCATTGGGATATTCACATAAGCTGTCTGGATTTCCAGACCCTTCTCAAGCATTTTTCATTACGCAAATGCTCAAAGGTTACAGTAAACTTGGAGCCCGTCTGGGTAGTCGGTTGCCTATTACACAGAATAATTGCCGCTGCTTCTAGATTTTCATGTTCACAGTGTCAAATCTGTCAATTTCAAGCCATGTGCTCAGTTGCCTTCTATGCCTTTCTCAGAGTCGGTGAAATGACTTCCACAAACAGGCAGGGTACTAAACCTTTACAAGTAGTGAAGCTGGTGAACGACTCCAATAGCGTAGTTTCATTAAAGCTTACATTTCTGGATTTTAAGGACAGTTACAATCAACCACGCTTTTCTATTGTTATCACTCGTGCTCCTGCCTTTTTCCTGGTACAGGTGATGTTAGATTATTTAACTCTGCGGGGTTACAAACCTGGCCCCCTTTTCATGACATCACATGGTCATCCAGTTTCTCATACCACCTTTACCGATCAACTATTTTTAGTGCTTAAATTCTGTGGGCTCAACCCAGCACGTTATAAGGGACACAGTTTTAGGATTGGGGCTGCTTCTCACGCTGCAGATCAGGGTTTGTCTGATACCCAGATAAGGGTTTTGGGCAGGTGGCGGTCCAATGCCTTTCATAGATACATTCGCATTCCCTCAGTATCAACCTAGTTCTAACATTTGTGGCAAGAGTTACAGCTTGCAGTGTCTTTTTAGTCAGGAAGTATGCAACTGATTAGCAAGGGCAGCAGTTTTCATATTTCTTGTTTTTCTTGGTTTTAGCAAGTAGTTTCTATTTCTCCTGTTGTTTAAACTTTATACTAAACTGATCAGCAGTGTTGAAGTTATTCACCATTTCAATCCTATTACGTGCTATTAGTAATGCTTGAGATTTATGGTACTGATTAGCAAGGGCAGCAGTATCCATATCTCATGTATTTTGTTATGTGCTATTAGTAATGCTTGAGATTTATGGGACTGATTAGCAAGGGCAGCAGTATCCATATCTCATGTATTTTATTATGTGCTATTAGTAATGCTTGAGATTTATGGGACTGATTAGCAGGGGCAGCAGTATCCATATCTCATGTATTTTAAGGTTATATTGAACTCCTTAGCAAGGGCACATTTTTCCATCCTTTTTTAGTTAGTATCTCTGACAAGTTGCATTGTTTACAACTTGCTCTTTAAAGGATTATATCGAACTGCTTTAGCAGTGTTAATGTTATTCCCCATTTTTTTTGTTCATATTACATGTATGTTCCAGTAATACTGCTTTCATGTCACTTATGGGAGTGCTAGCATGGGCAGCAGTCATTTAACAGTATCCATATCTTCAGTAATTGAAGGTCTATATTGGACTGATTAGCAAGGGCAGTGGTCTCAATATTTTCCTTTATATTGAATTAGTATCTTTCACCAGTTGTGTACCTTTTTCTCTCCCCTTTTAGTGAGTGCTGTATTTCCTGGGGTGGGGCAGCATCATAATTTTCATTATAATGCTTTTGGCGTTTTGGTTGCCCTCACCTTTACTGGGCCAAGATATTTTTGAACAGATTGTAAATCTCATATGAATTTTAAATTGATTAATTCAATAAAAGCGGCTTTGGGCTTTCCCTCAGCCATTTTACTCCAGACGTTTGTGTGAGAGTAATATCATTATTGGCCAGTAAACGAGCTCAGTCAGTACAGCACTCACTTGATATGCTTATAAGAAAAGGCCAGAGGAAAAAACATAAATCAATATTTTATTGCTACATGACATAATTCTGCCAGTGCTTATGCCCTAAAAGATGTATTTTTTTTTACAGTTGGGACAGTTAAAGAAGACCTTTCTTCTCATGGTTTGGGAGGTATAATAATGGAGTAAATTAATGAAAAAAATGAGTTACAGCATCACAGAACCTTTTGCACCATGTTGTACCAATTAACAATTCCTTAGCCTGTTCCAGGCTCTCGGTAGTTGGGGACGAGCGAAAAAAAAAAAAGGAGAGCGAGAAAAAATGAGGGAGGACTAAGGCGAGCAAGGAAGGGAGAGAGCCTGTGAGAGTTTCTTTAACGACCCTCTTTCGCCCACCCATGATTTAATGCGGTAAAAATGTCAACTTGTCAATTACCTGGAAACGTTCTCCTATTTCACGCACGAGGGAATAGTGTGATTCGCGAGTGGCAACATGATCTGACTGCATGTTTGCGGTCGCTCGTTTGCGCTCGCATGTGTTCGACCACTGCCTTCCATGGCATGTCTTCTTCAAATGCTGTATTCCACCCTTCAAGATACTGCAGGTTTTGTAAAAAAACGTCACATGTAGTGGAACGAAGCTCCCTCGAGTTTCTTGGTACAGTGTGGTAAAAAACAAACAATTGGTGGCCTTCACAGACAATTAAAGTTTAATTTTGTCTGATCTAGTTGCTTCGCTTGGCCATAAGCTCGTGAGGAACAAACTGCTATCAAGCGTGAGTTGCCTTACTTGTGCAAGAACCCTTACACGAATTTACGGCACTTTTGTTAAACTTGTGTCGAAATCGAACAACGGCATTTCTGTTCCTTCGGCCAAGAGGCTTTTCAGTAACTCGCCGACAGGAACTTCACCTTTGGCAAAGCGGACTCGTCCTGCTTGACGTGCTCTTCTCCACGATGAACCCAATTCTCCTGCCGAGAAGGAAAACACCATTCCTCTGGCTGGTATAAATGCCCTCACCAATAGACTGGAATCAGCAGTGAATTTGCCGTTAGAAGATTCGCATGACACCATTATGAAGGTGGGTAATAAGATAAATTGCACAGCTGTTTACAGATATTTTAGAATTCCATAGGGCATAGGGCTGGTATTTGACATTTTCTAAAAAATTGCTGAAAAATTCCCTACCCCCGGGCAAAAATGTGAGATTCCCCACCATGGAATATGATTTGTGGTCACGGGCAAGAAAAAAGTCAAATATCCCCGAGACAGCAAGATAAGTCAAATGTCCTACCCCCAGGCCAAAGCAATCGATCAAATCCCCACCCTCAATGTAAATACTATAACAGGACTTCTCATTTTATTTAACATAGGTGGTTTGTTTTGGTTGAGGTAACGGTTATAATCTTGTTTCAATGAGAATCTTGTTTGAGGCTCAACCCTTGCTTTCCCCATATTTTTAGGTGTTTTTAGGTTATCCTGGTTCCAATAAGATTGTAAGACATGATGTTGCAAAAGGTTTCGTCAGAAGCATAGTTGTAAATGCTGCCTGTGGGAACAACACTGCACTGGCCAAGGCTGTTCTTAAGGATACCAAACTTATGGAACAAATCCTTGTGGGGATTGTAAATCGCAGTTACAATACATTAAAAAATGCCACACACGTTCCTCAATAAGTGTTTATGTTGCGGTAATCTATGAGATTTTTTTACAAGTTCCTTTTGTTTGAACCCACTGCTGTTTTTTTTTTTTTTCACAAGAGACTTTCATAGCCTTATCGTATTTATTATATGCTGATATCTAGAAAAATTATAGATGTCAAATTGTGCAGTCGAAGATATTTAATTCATATGACAAGCCTTTTACAGTCGAGTAGGACAGACGACTGATTTTGCCGTGTCACATTCTCGCCATGATTGCAATAATTTATTTTTTTGTTTGGGTTCAAATACCGTGTTATTCTACTATCACTTGACTCCTATGACACGTCATAGTACCCTGGGGAATTATATAAAGGGTTCTCTTTAATAATAACTTGGTATGATCAGTTCAGTCTCATTTAATCTCGGAAACGGTCAGTTCACAATGTCCGTAAATCATATGTATCATTTAGATAAAAAATTTAAAGGATTGCTATCAATATGACTTCGACTGGTCGCTCTTGCCGGATAGTTTACGAAAGGTAAGTTTACTTCTGATACCATTTGCTCCATTTTTTTTACCATAAATACTGAATGTCTCTTAAACTCAAACTTTTTTTTGTTTAGATGTGTAGCCTCTTTGCGAAAGTCTTAAAGCAATGGGAAACTTCTATCCTTTTTGGCCTTATTGTGCTATGGGACACGCTTGTGTCAATGTCCAGAACGCCTTCTGGAAAGAGCCAGTGATCATATCGATTGCTTCAGTAATAACTACAGGTATTAGCTACCTTCTATCGGAAAGCTTAATTTACTTTGAACCAAACCAGAACAAATCTTGGAACCTAAAACCAACCCTAAACCTGGTTTAAACTAAGGGTTTCAGTCAAGCGATAATACGAGTATTTTCTATTTAGTTGATATTTTGAGTGGTTAGAATTACGGTCGTTTCTCCCTAGGCCCATTTAGCCCCAAGTAGTTTCATACGGTTTTACCCCAACTGAAAGTCGTTTCGCGCAACTAAGAGTCGTTTACCTCCGACCAAAAGTTATGCCGTGTTTAGACTTGAGCGTGCTACTGAGGTATTAGAGTTTACTTACCTAGGTTAATATTTTGCGTGTGTAAACGCCAACTAATACCGTAGTAAACACCGCTCAAGACAATAGAAAGTTAACTAAGGTAAAAGTTCGGTCTACTCTGCGAGCAGGCATGGTTAAGGTCGGTAACCAAGGTTTGGATGACAGATACATCCGCTTGCAGTCGCATAGAATTTCACATCCTGTGGTGTCGGGATTGCGTCAGGCTCATTCGATCACGTTTTCAAGACCAGGTTTTCGACCAAGTTTCCATGTCTGGTTTCGGTTGCAAACCTCACCAAAAAGTACAAGACCGTGAAAGATAAACTAAGGACCACTGGATATGGAAAGGAGAGGAATACGCCTGGCACTTCTGGCATTGATGGCTCTGAAGAAGAGGACACAGATATGGCTTTCGCGAAATCACTGTTTTTCAAGAACAAAAGCGAAAAAAGGAAGGGCCCAAGCACGAGCACACCCAATCCAAAGAGTCGCGCGGTAGAATCGGCGAAATCGGCGAAAAAGAATCCTAGAAAGAAGACCAAAGGTGGGGCTGGCGCAGAGGAACAAAGCGCAGTCCTTTCATTCCTTGAAAGGGCACAAGAAAAGGACGAGGCCTTCATGGAGAGGATGGCTGAAGCAGAAAGGGTAAGCAGACAACAACAGCAAAAATTTTCAATGGATGCATTGGCGATGTTAGGAAATATTCCTAAGGATGTCACCAAAGGCAAAGAATAAATAACTAGAGTCTTTTATTTGTTTTTTCCTTGCATTTCAATCGTTTCTGTTCGTTGACGGTGATCATTATAATCATCATTAAGTGACAATCTGGACGTTTCTAATTTGTTGTTTATATCTATATGGATTTTTTATGGAAGGAATTATAGTTTAAATGAAATCAGTTATTTCCCTGCGAGCAGAGTCTCCTTTCATTTTTCAAGAAAACGAGGGAAAGAGAAGCCCCAATTGATAAGCACGAATTTAAATAATGGAATATCAGCCAGACAAATTGTTAATTAATTTTAGGGAAGACTGTTCCTCTCGTGATACAAGATATAAAAAACGAAAGAGACTACAATTAATTAGGTGCATGATTTAGCAAAAATAAGATTCTCTATTTCTACATTGAAAACGTAACAGTAACAGTAAGATTATAATAAATACATATTTACAAAAAAGTGGATATTGAAAAACGGAACAAAGTTTTAGCCTAGCAAGAAGCTGTACTTTTGAAAGTGGTAATTAAAAAGCAGTCTTTATTTAATGTTTCGTTTGGACTATGATAGATACTGCATTATATTATCTCTAATGTCCGAAGGGCCAAACTGCATATCCCCATTGAAAGAATCTTCATCCTCATAGTCGTCCTCAACTGGGTCTATAGTGCTTGGGTCTCCCACAATAATACAGATGTTGTGCAGGACACAGCAAGCCAAGATAGTGAGGGGGACGCTACTTATCTTTTCCTCCATTGCTTTATAGAGACACCTCCAGCAACCTTTCAAAATTCCGTAGGCTTGTTCTATAACAACCCGCGCTTGACTGAGGGCACAATTGTACTGCAACTGACTCTCGGTTAATGTACGAGTTTGCTTGAAAGGTTTCATTAACCACTTTGATAAGGGATAAGCTGAGTCCCCAACAAGCAAAGGTCCGACTTCACAAGCCCCAATTTGTTTAGATGGCCCGTTTAGCCAGTTACCTTGACCGACCTCGCTGTGCACTTTGCTCAATCGGAGGATGTGGGCAGCATGTATACTGCTAGGAAAGCCTGTACTTACATCGAGAAATTTAAAGGACGCATCGGCAACAGCTTGGACTACAATAGAATAGTCCTGCTTGCGATTGAAGTATTCTATTCATTCGTTCACGGGTACTGTTTTTAAAGGGATATGGCTTCCGTCAATTGCGCCTACCACTTGTGGAAATGGAGACTTCTGTGCGAATAAGCGAATGTTTCGGGTAAGCTCCTCTTCAGTTTCTGGAAATTTTATAAATTGAGGGGCTGTTTTGGTAATGGCCTTACAAAAATCAGCTTTTAAAAGCATTGCTGTGCATCTTCAAATACCAAATTGCAGGCCCGTTGATCTGTATGTGTCTCCAGTCGCCAATCGCCACAACGCCACAGCCACTCACTTGTTTACCGGTATGCATTCGCGTAATCTAGTGTCCTTCTTTGCCAAATCCGGA
>OZ026596.1:40302942-40394442 GCA_964020085.1 Micromussa lordhowensis | reverse complement strand
GCAACCAATCGGACAATGTATTCGAACGTACATCTTGATATTCTAAAGTTCTCCTTCCACCATTCTTCAACAAAATTTCCGTTTGGTTTATTTTGAGCTCGCTTAAAATATTTAATTCGACGCCATCAATATTAGGTATTGTTATTGTATTAGTCATATATCAAATTCCAGTTAATGATAAACTGTAGCTTATATATACGGATGTAACGCCGGAGGCATTCATTTTCGTGTGTATTCTCCTGGAGTCAAGTTGCCTTGTCTTCTATAAACGATATACTATTGTAATTTGCACCCTCCCTACCCACCCGGTTTCGGGTCGAGAGGTTTTCTGCAGAGTTATCTTGTCATTTCACGTTTTTCCTTGTACTCATTTCTCTCATTAAACCTCTCATTGTGCCAAACAGAATCAAAGTGTGATTGTTCTTTGAGTTCTTGGGTAGATTATTTTATTAGGAGAATTAATAGAGCTTCGAACCAGAATTGGTTTCTCGGCCACGACCACGCACGTCTAACGCACCTTGTTTTGCGAAGGGCAATTTGTAGCAGAATTAATCGCTTTCGTCTTGACCTCGACCTCGTCTCGACCTCGACCTCTTTAGGTGCTGCAAAAGTAAGAGCTGCTGCAATCTCGATTCCTGGGTTTGCTGATCAAGAACAAGAAAATAGAACGCGAGGACTACAAGAGCCACAGCTTCTCTTTTAAACGCGAGCATTTTATGCATGGATTTAGAATTTGCCGCCAATTCGATAAGATTGTGATTGATGACAGATTTACCTTATTTATTTGAGCCAGTATAAACACTGTACAAATGTACCAGGGTTTAGTAAGTTAATGTTTACCTTGGTAAATGCTTGAGTGTAAACACAGCATAAGTTTGCTGAAAGTTCTTTTAAACAATTTAGAAAGTAATTTGTTAACTTTAACAAAACAAGCACAGTTGGGAAGGTTTATTAAGTTTTAAATACATCGATCGATCAATGGCCTTTTCTTGACTTTGCTATGCGAGTGCAACAACACACGTGATCTACGCGAGAAACTGAACAAATACTTTTAGACTCATGGCTCTTTAACCACGGAACTGTCTAATAAAAACAGTTTAAATGATGTTGGATGCCCTGTAAAATCCTCGGAAGGTTTAATACGTTTTACATATACGATCTGCTATCGATCAACTGGCGTATCATCAACATGCATGGACGGAAAAGAGTGATTGTTTGACTGCGAAACAACGGCAGCTGGCATCTATTGTCAGACAATCTTGGGTGGATATTCTGAAGTTTAGTAGTTCGGGAGCAAACTTCAATTTGTTAGCCCATAACTTTCTATTATACTATTTTCCGTCTTAAGCTTTGTCCAAAAAACTTTTCCCGTATTATATAGTTACAGTAAAAGAGATAAGAGCCTGACTCTTCGTGATTGTTTTTAAATAACAGCACTTGTACTTGGTACAGTAATTTCGAAATTTTTACACCCGTACATGGTGCTAACAACACATGCCTGTAGTCAGAAGCAGATAAGTCATTCCAAGTTCTACCTTTGAACAAATCATTTGGAATTCAGTCATAGGCCATCAATGTAATCAACAACTTTTCGCTTACAAAAAACTGAGTCCCTTAGAACAATATTCAGATGCACTCAGTTCAAATAGGTAAAGTCTGCATACGAGCCTAGTGGCTCATCAGGCCGGAGCTTATCCCGTTTTCAGTAGCATGAAGCGACTTGGAGTATTTCTACTCCCCCCTGGATGGGATGCTAGTCCATCGCAGGGTTACCCCCAGCATCAAATTCGCCGGTACCCATTTATACACCTGGGTGGAGAGAGGCATTATGAGGGTGAAATGTCTTGCCCAAGAACACAACACAGTGTTGTCGGCCAGGGCTCGAACCCGGAGCGCTCGCTGCGGAGTCGAGCGCACTAACCATGAGGACACCGCGCCTCCAGAGTTCAAATAGGAAACTGCATAAGATTGCGGCCAAGATTAAGCTAAACAGACAAAGCGAAAGTAAAGCATTATATTCTTCACAAAAATTAGTTGTTCGTGCCAGTATCTTAAAGTTCACTTACACTTGTTAATTTCCCGCGAGTTGTCCCCCGAGTTTGGCTGTACCATCTTGCGTGGACTGACTGGCATAAAAGGGCCTCGATCTCATGCAGAAAAAAATGGCGTTGCATATTCACCTTTCTCACGAACGAGGTAAAGCAAGCAGTCGACCAGTCCGCGGAAGTGATGCTGGATTGATGCGATGGTAAACAGAGATTATTGTAGTGTGAAAAATTGTCGTTACAATTCGTCTTCGAACAAAAGGACCGAAAGGGTTTCATTCCACAAAATCCCAACACAGAGTCATCTGAAATCTATCTGGAAACAATTTATCAAGCGCGGAAAAGTGAGAAATCACACAGTAGGTGAAATACACTTTGAAAATTTTGTCTTCGTGCGTGAGTACAGTATGGGGCCCAGTTTTCAACGTTAATTTTTCGCGCCACAAATGCATTTGAATAAAGTAGTTGTTTCCAAACATAGCTTGATTCCTTTTCTTTTGTCCTGCCAAGTTTTTTTTCTTCCTGTCAAGTATTTTGTGAGCACGCCGAGGTGAGGCGAAGGTAGGTGAATTTGGTTTCTCGAAAACGCGTTTGTTTACGGCGACTCGAATTACATAGTTTAATTCAAGTTTATATTTTGTCCGTCTAGAAAGCTCAAATGAGCCAATTCTTGGCATAAATGATCTGTTTAATTCTTTGACCTAAATTTACTTCTCAATATTTCCTTAGTACGTTTGCGTATTTGCCTATTCTCGGCCACCCTGCTCGCCACACTAAAATGCGCTCACAGTTTTGTGTGGAGTTTATTCGTGTAAAATCGGTTGTAAAAAGAAAGCCGCTAAAAAATAGTATTTAAAGGTATCTAAACTGTAATATCACATCCATCTTTCCCTAAATGTTTGCACCTTTGAAATCCGAATAAGCTGCCTCTCGAGATAAACCAGTTAGATAAAAAAAGATGCAAAAATTATTTCTGTGAACAGATTGTAAGAATGGCTTAAGCTTTTTTATTTATCATTTCTTTATCTATTTGTTTATTTATCAGCGTGATGTCAAATGTCACGCTATTTTGAGTGTTGCATTACATTAAGTTCCCTCAGACCGAAAACTCGTTTATAAATTAGCCAGTTCACCTTTTGGCATTAGCCAGGCACATTCAGTGTAGATAAATGCTTGAGACAGCCTGATAGAAAGCGATTGCTTACTAGATCATGATTAAATGAGACTTTTAAAGGTAAATTAGAATAAAAAGCAGTGATCACGGTGATCCCGAATTTAAGGAAATTGCAGACGCTTTTGGAACGTTGTCTGGAATCATCCTCAATATTTACTTAGCAATATTAGGCAGTTAAAATAAGTTAGTGGTCAGATAGAAACAAAAATGAATACACCTTTTAGGTTTTGTTATGGCAGATGCCAACCCAGATTTGGAGAGGGATAAGCGCATCGAAAATGCTGTAAAGGATATAGAAGAAGGATGAAGCATACGGAAAGCTGCTAGCAAGTGGGGTGTGTCCCAAAGTACCGTGCAAGATAAGTGCAGTGGACGGACAAAACGAATGAGATGCGGCCCACTCCCCTTCATAACAAAAGCAGAAGAATGACGACTAGCAACTTGGCTAGTAGAAAGGGCCAAGCGTGGCTTTGGCCTGACTCTGGCCGAGTTCCTAGATTCTGTGAAAATATTTTTGGAAAAGGACAATAGGGAAACTCCTTTCAAAGAGAACAGACCGGGACAAAAATGGTTCCGCAGTTTCATAAAGAGAAACCCCTAAGTCCGATTAAGGAATGCCCGCTCTCTGGATAAGAAGCGTGCTAAAATTTCAGCGGAAGATGTCGATCAATGGTTTACTGAGTATGAGAAATTTATTCTGGAAAACGGATTGTCCAACAGACCAGCTCAAACATGGAACTGCGACAAATCCGGTTTCGACCTTCAAGGCAAAGCTGGCAAAGTTTTGGGACTGTCAGCACCAAAAGCTCAACCATACCAGATTGTAACTGGTACAAAAGAACATATTACTGTATTGCCGTGTTTTAATGCTGCTGGCCAGTTCATCCCACCATTTATTCTCTTTTCTGGGAAATGCGCTCCTGTTGCCTATAACCCGCTAGAGGGAGCAGCACCTGGAAGTGCATTCGCTGTAACCGAGAAAGGATATATGGATGCACCCATGTTTTACCTGTGGCTCGCCAATCATTTCATTCCCCATTTGCCTCCTGTCAGGCCAGTTGTCCTTTTAGTAGACAGTACAGAGGCCCACATTGATTTCCATACATTTGATTTGGCAAAGAACAACAACATTTTTATTTTTGCGCTGTTGAAAAACGCTACTCATCTGCTGTAACCAGCTGATGTTGGACTCTTTGGTCCATTAAAGCAGGCTTGGTGTAAGACTGTGAGGAGATTTCTGCAGAAGAACCCTAATACCGACATCACCAAGAAGAACTTTAGTTCGGTATTTCAAACCACGTGGCAGGACATAATGTGTCCGTCGATCCTGTGCCATGCTTTTAGAAAGTCAGGAATTTATCCCCTGAGAAGGGAACAGATCACTGATGATCAGACAAGATCTTTTCTTATATACAGTTCTTCCAGTGCAACTGTAACGTTGAAAGTTGTGGAGTGAAATCATGATGCAAGACAAGCGTCTCAGTGCTCAGTCAGCAAGCAAAACAAGTTGTTTTCAATTAAGGTCAACGAGAAGATATTTTCGCATAGTGATAACTTTTTTTCATTGAAGCTTTGAACTATAAATGCTTAACCGCTTTTTAAAGCCATTGTTCTATTGACAACAATGCAATGGGATTGAAAATGCATGAATTGAAAAGCAGACAAACCCACTGAACAGATAACTATGGGAACGAAGAAAAGAAGAGAATCTGTTAAGTTATTTTTTCGCAACGAATTATCCATTCCCCGTCACAATAAGCATTTCAAACTTACATCTTTTTTTAATACTTTGTTTGATCTTTTCTCTTCTCTTTCCCATGTTGCAAACTGTTCGCAAAGCCTTTGTTTTATTGACAACAATGCAACGGCCCACTAAACAAATAACCAGCCGCACAAAATAAAAAAGGGACTTTATGCATTCAACATGGTGGCGTTGGATTTTCGCTTACAGAGTTTTACTTCTACTTTATAAAATAATTTTAGGTCCGCGCAAATGGACTTTTGATCAGGGTTATTGTTACAAACCACTCCTTTTTTCTCACACTTATTGTTACAAGAGTGCAACCGCAAAGTCACAAGATAGCATTTAAATACCATCTAACAAGTTGATTCTTCTCACCTTTTCATTGGCACACGGTTTGTTTCTTAGTTCAAGGCGATGTATAAATATTTCGCTCGCACACTACTACTCTATGTTTAGAATTCTACACCAGAACGTCACTGTACTGAGGAGTAAATCAAGTTTTGATATGGCCTTCCGTAACCAAACCAAATTTCCTAAGTTGTGCCTCGTGTACTTTCATATCGACCAAACAACATGTATTGCTGAAACTAAAAAACTTAGAAGCAAGGATAGCGGAGAACTGTTCTCCTGCGTCGGACCCAAAAGGGGAGCCGAGGTCGCTGTGAGATGTACCGGCAAACTCCTAGATGCAATGGTAATTGCATTAGATGGTAAGTCAACTATTCTGTCTGTCTTGGGTTATTTTGAGGTTAACTGAGTTCCTTACTTCGTATTTTATATCAGACAAGGCCTCATGTGACGTAATCATATTTCAAAATTAAAAATTACATTTCCTTCCGAGGTTTTAGTTTCATCAGATAGAAGACCCTAAAGGAACTTCATGTTTCATAACATTTTAGCTTGACTGGGTCCTTCCTTTTTTAATAGAGTTCGTGCATGTGACGTCATAAAATTGTCAAATCTAAAACTAAAGAACCACTGAAGGTTTTATCCTCATCAGGCATACGAAGTACAAGATTTATATCTGTTTACAGCTTTCCAACTCAAGAGTGTTCTTCATTTGCTAACCAGGACATTTTAAATTTTAAAATTAGACAAAAGGTACTTACCTTGAAGTGTAATTATAATTCTCTGAAGATATGCGGAGCATTATGGGATAATTATGCATACTTCCTAGGTAACTAACAGGCCAGCGGTCACACTTTAAAGTCATTCAAATGCAAATTACTGGACGATATATAATCCCCAGAGAGGACACAAATAATCGGTTCTTCCTGGAGTGCAGAATTGGCGAAGGTCACATGTTATGGGAGGGCGCCATAATAAAACAGACTACAGTAAAGGAGGGAGGGAAGCATTATCCCATAATGCTCCGCATATCTTCAGAGAATTATAATTACACTTCAAGGTAAGTACCTTTTGTCTAATTTTAAATTCTCTTTCGACATGCTCCGCATTATGGGATAATTATGCGATTTGAAAGTACCGAAGCCAATGCAAACATCCTTATAACAAGCGTACATATTTAATACAAGAACCACGTGAAAAAAGATTAATCAAGGACAATGTGCTCTCTGAGGTAATATTTACGAAATGTACGTTCGTTTGTCCAGTCAGCAGTGCGCAAAATGTCTGCGACTGGAACACCCTTAATTTACGCATTGGTGACAGAAGCACCCCTGACACTATGTGCCTTAAAAACTGAGGTATCTATGCCTGCACTCGACAGGACTGACTTAATCCACCTCCCTACAGTGGAAGTGGTCACTGGCTTATGAGGCCTAATAAATGAAATAAACAGCTTTGAACTGGAACATAGTTTTTCAGTACGCAAAATATACTCGGCTAATGTAGACATGGTACATAAAGGAGGGTCTTCCGGCAAGGACATAAACTTGACCTCAAGCGATTTACCTGGTTTTGAGGTTTTCAAATGTTCTGCTATGATAAAACTTAAGCAATCTTGAGATTGTTTCTTAAAGTTAAGATCTAATGCACACAACGTCTGCTCTCTTTGAGCAGAAGATAAAGCACAAAGCATCACAGTTTTCATTGTCAGAGTCTTTAAATTAAGTTGTTCCAAAGGGAACAAAGTCCTCAAATAACTGGTAACTTTGGCAGCATCCCAAGTCGAAGCGTAACATGGAAGTGGAGTCCTGAGATGGTAAATTCCCTTGAGAAGCCTGACCACAAGTGGGTGAGAACCAACAGCAGCATTATTGATTGGATACAAGGTTGAAGAGAGAGCTGATCGGTATGTGTCGACTGTACTGTAGCTCTTACCCTCAGCAAAAGACTGCGAAAGAAAATTAACTACTGCATCAACAGATGCCTGAAGTAAATCAATTTTCCTTTGCTCGCACCAGCCACACCATTTCTGCCAGGCTGAGTTGTACTGTTTATCAGTCCCAGAGGACCAAGATGCGCTGATGATTGTGATGGCATCATCAGAAAGGCCTTTGTCTGCAAGCGGTCTCCGGATAACATCCATGCGACTAGGCATAAGCTGTCCTTCAAGTGGTGAAGTTCCTGGCTGTGTGGCAATGTAAGAAGATTGTCCTTCCGAGGCAGTAGGATTGGTTGTTCTACTGTCAATTGAAGGAGCAGGGGATACCAGTTTTGAGTTGTCCACACTGGAGCAATGAGAAGCACTAGAGCCTTGTCGTTGCATATCTTTGCCAAAACTTGGGTTAAAAGGCTAGAATGAGAAAAAGCGTAACACTTTAAATTAGCCCAGCTAATACTGAAAGTATCAACAGCCATAGCACCCGGTTCTGGATGCCACGAAACAAAACAACCTGTCTTCGCATTAAGTCTTGATGCAAATAAATCAATATCAGGAACAAAGGTCATGTTTGTTATCTAATTAAAGATGTCAATATCAACTGACCACTCCAAGTTGGAAGAGAATTCTCTAGATAAGAAGTCTGCTACTAAATTCTCTTTCCCTGGAATGTGTTGAGCGGAAATAATTATATTCCTTTCAATACACCATTCCCATAAAGTTCTAGATAATGAATTCAGAGAAGGAGATTTAATACCCCCCATTTTGTTGATGTAAGCAACAGCGGTGGAATTATCAAGTTTCAGTCTTACATGAACATCCCGCAGATTGAGCATGAAGGCTTGTAAAGCGTACAAAGCAGCAAGCAACTCCAAATAATTTATATGGTTGTGAGCTTGCAATATCGACCAATGGGCATTAGCTGACTGACCACCGCAGGAAGCTCCCCAGCCAGCTAAGCTGGCATCACATTCACTATATATGTCAATGGGTCGTTCCCGAAAAAAACAACCATTAAATTTAGCAAGGTTGCTAATAATCCAGTGCAAGTCTGATTTAGCTTGAGGGCTCAAAATGATAGTCTGATCAAAATCTAGATTCTCTGATAATGCTCGAGATTTACACAATTCAATAGATCTCTAATACAGATTCAAATAATTTACAGCTGGGAAAGCCGACACGAGAAGACCAGTCACATGAGCAACCTCCCTAACAGAAGGATTGTTCTTGGAAACAAGGTTCAGACAGGCAGGAATAATTTACTGCAATTTATTTTCAGGAAGCAAAAGCTTCATGGAAATTGAATCGATGATAAAACCAAGAAGTTGAGATTTGGCATCATTTATCACAAAATCTAAGCTCTCTAGTACCTTCCACAATAAAGAAAGCTGCTCCATGCACTCTGCAAAAGAGCTTGCAACAAGCAGGATGTCATCTAAGAAAATAACAATCCTGAGGACATTCAGTCTGAGGTGTGCGACAATAGGTTTGAAATCTTGGTAAAAACGCTAGGTGCCAAACTATAACCAAAAGGTAGACAAGTAAACTCATATCTCTGGTCTCTCCAAATAAAACGCAAATATTTGCAGTGTGGCTGAAAAATTGGCACACTGAAATAAGCGTCCTTGAGATCAAGTGACACCATATAATCCCCAGGGGAAACAAAATTCATAGCCATCTGAATATTTTCCATTTTGAAATGGATCCTTTGCACAAATTGGTTCAAAGGTTTCAAATTAATTACTGGACGCAAATCACCAGTCTTCTAAGGTACCAGAAAAATATTTGAAATAAATTCATAGAGACAGTAAGAGACTTTCCTAATAGCTCCTTTAGTCAGGAGTTTGATAATCTCCTCATCAATGAGCTGTTTTTCTCTTCCACTGAAAGGGGGTGATCTAGGTAATACCGACTGAACAGGATGGGTATTATTCCAAATGATAACCTGAAACGGTCTCCAGGACCCAAGGGTCACTGGTGATTTTGCGCCAGACATCAAGATTATTCAATAAATTATCTGCATAAGCATGAGACTCAGGAGAAATGTTTACCTGTCCATTCATGCCTTGTCTCTCAGCTCCTTGGAGGAGTGAGAAGGATGGTTTCGCACCGCAGGTCTCCCTTCGGAGAAATGAGCTCTGTGACCTCTTGAACCTAAAAAAGGTTTTCGACTACGCTGGGAGTACTTGAAATTGTCACTACTACTCTTATAATCCGAGGTTCGACGCACCAGGCTGGAACGAACCACGGTCTTCTTTGCAACTTTATTTACCTCCCCAATATCTTTGATGTGCTTGGGAAGTTCATCTCCAAAGAGAAAGGTCGTTACTGGATTCGATTTGCTGCAAACAGACTGATAAGCCACTGCAATATCTGGTTTCAAAAAATTCTCGTCTCTTTAAGGATACAAGAAAGGAGGCATGGCCCGAGAAGATAATTGCATCACCTATGACCGGTAGGATCTCAGAAGGTTGTAACATTTTCTTTCATTCTGAGCCACTAGGACAGAATCAAACAGCTGCACCAGTGTGTGGGCTGATTTAACTATGTTCTTCTGAACTTCCTGAATCCCGAGATCTTTAGACTTTGTATGTCTTGGCAGATCGTGCCAAAGTTCAAGGTTCACCTTAGGGACACACAAGAACTTGCAATTTTGCGGAGTCTTATCTTGTAACTCCTTAAACTTTGATTCTAATGGTTTTTTGGAACACGCATCGTTCACGCGCTGAGCAATAACATCAGCCACATCAGAAACGAAGCTCTCCTTCTCCTCAAACACCGAGGGTAAAAACATGCTTGAGTCAAGCTGTTTTGTACTGTCGGCTCCCGATGTGGATGCTGAAGTTTGCTCGGTCGAAATAGCCGCCGTTGGGTCAAAGACAGCGTCATGAGAAAAAAACAGAATCGACTGCATCCGATTTGGCAGCTGTATTTCCCGATTCGGGAAGAGAAGCGACGCTACCGAGGCTAACAAGTTTTTCGTTTAAAACATTTAAGGATAATGTGGTCGATACCGAGCTGATCCTTGAGGTCATCGATATCAAATTCAAAATGGTCATCCTGAGAAACCTCGTCTGAGGCATTAGCGATTTCGCTGTGAACAACGGTCAGGTCAACCGTTAAAGAGTCCCCGGTTCGGCTCTCCTGAAAGGAAATATTCTCTGTGGTAGAAGTCATGGTGTGAACTTCGCTCCACATGGGCACTGGTTGACAATACAAATAAAAGCTCCGGCGCTCAAATTTCCTCCAAAACTCTATAAACAGAGACAACCGAGATAAACCACAAATAAAAACAAAAAGCAGATATAACTGCGACTCACTGACCTGGAAGCACAAAAGGAAGAACTGATTATTTGTGTCCTCTCCGGGAATTATATATCGTCCAGTAATTTGCATTTGAATGACTTTAAAGTGTGACCGCTGGCCTGTTAGTTACCTAGGAAGTATGCATAATTATCCCATAATGCGGAGCATGTCGAAAGAGAATTCAAAGTTATGGCGGTAGGTGACATAAAGCTAAGATTGCATATCTTAACTCTGGGACAACACACGCATCTTAAAAAGTTCTATAAAGTTGGCTGTCACACTTAGGCAAATAACGTGCAAATGAAAAACATTCATTGAATGGTTACGACTCTTAGTTTTAATCACATGAAAACCGAGAATATTTAAACCACCTGGTCTCAGAGCGTCTAAAGGCATGAAAACAAGCTAAAAACTGGGCATGAACTTGGAGCAATCAACTAAGTTTCCAAGTGCCTTTTGTGTTTCAAGAACAGGTATTAAAATCATTCCGAGCAGAACAGGCAGCGAGACATTCCCAATTCAAACAACATCGAGCGCGCCCGAAAGCACAGACCAGAGATGCCGGCATCCAGTGCAACGAGAAGAATCCAGTTACACTAAGGCCAACAACAGATGCCAGCACCCAATGCGATGACGAGAATGCTGCCACACATCAGATATGGGGGTTCAGACAGATTTTGTCGATGTCATGCCCGATCTGAAGGAGCAGATACGACAGCTATCTCAGATAGTAGCCGAGCTGACTGCCCTCAAGCCACAACCACAAGAAAGCGTCAATGAAGGGTCCCACGGCTCGCTGTTGACCGAGTTACTCTCAGACTCGTTGAGCGACATAATTACAATCTGTCCCGACAGCTCTGAAAATTGCAGCACTGCTTCAGCTGATCCCTTGCCTGGTCTTCAGTCACCCTCAGCCGTAATCACACCTCCTATTCTCCTCAGTGTTTAAACAGTTCGCCAGTAACCTTTCCCTCACGAGCACCACTGACGTTGATCCAGCAGAACAGCCAGCTGAACAGCACATCCCATGGTCCCACGGATAACCAACGTCGAAAAATTAGCTCAATCGTTTTCATGGGATCGGAAATGTCCACTACTGCCTTAGCATGTATTGATGTCCTCTTTAGCGAAGCCGAGTTGGCAAACGGAAATTCTGGAGGTAGCTTTGGCTACCAAAAGCTGGACGAACATAAACTAAGTTACTTGTCATCTGCAGTTTGTCAAAAATTTGACTCACCATCGTTTGAAATTCAATGGGAAAAGGTGAAGGCAAAGATAAACTCAAAGTGCAGAGGCAAAAGGAGAACTCTGGTAAAGCGGCTAAAAAAACAAGCAAATCATAAGAACAAATCCAATTAACAATTAGATTATGAGCTTGAGATTTCTAGGAGGTGATAGTTGATGAGGCCGAAGGCTTTTAAGCTTTTCAACAACTTATTTCAAAAGATGTAAACGATTATTAGTGGCTAGAGAATTTTTTTTATACCAGATTTTCCCAAGTTTTGTAATTTTTGCATTACGTTTTTATTAACAAAACTTGTAAACTTCCAAAATGTGTCGTTTTTTAACACAGTAGATGCCCTTCAACTTGTAACACGAGGCACCTTTCCAGTTCTTGTCTCAACCACCAGCGGCTAAAAAATCAAGCAAATCATTAGAACAATTCCAATTAACAATTAGATTATGAGCTTGAGATTTCTAGGAGGTGATAGTTGATGAGGCCGAAGGCCGAATCAACTATCATCTCTTAGAAATCGAGAGCGAATAATCTAATTGTTCTAGTAGAATTCTTACTAAAATTAAGTTCAAATTAATAACGGTTTCCAGTTATTTCTCAACGTATCATGATTGAACTTTGCACCTTAGAAAGATCACTCAGATTGAATTGTCATTCAAAATTGAAGTTGTGTACTCGTACGTATCATTTTTCTTCAGTAATTTCAACTTTTTTTAAAGTCAACAAACTGTAAATGTCCTTCGATTAGTCTTTTCTGGAATTAAATGTTCCATATTTATTAAAAGTTTCCTCCAAAACTTTTGCTAAAACAAACATTATGTTGAAGAACTGACATCATAATGTCCTTTTAGTGCGAGGCATTTCCTATTGTTCTACAGTCTGCGGGTTCAGGTTTCCTGACCAATCAGGAGAATGCACGTGTCTGAAGAGTAGCTAAGAGTTATGTCATCTGTTACACGCTCCCCTTCCTGCGTTCATCGTCATCCTGTGAACAGCTACTCTAGAGTCGCTTAGTCGAAATTTTTTCAGGCAAGTTCTCTCTATCTATATTTTACTAGTTATTGAGCTTGCTCTCTGTTTCTCAAATAATCTGCTTTGGCATAACTGCCTTCCTTATTTTATGTTATCGAGGATAGTCATGGCTACACACGGCACGCCTTCACCCCGCGTTTTAATTCTGGGTCATTCTTTCATTCGGCGTTTACGTGATTTCATTGAACGCAATCCTGGGGATCTAGATTTAGCGTTTAAACTAAAGGAGCCAGCTGCCATCTTTTGGCGTATCGGTTTTATTAGGTTGAGAGGCATAAGAGACAAATTAACAGGTATCAAACGAGTGTTGAAAAGTTAAGAAATTTTCAAGACTAAGAGTCTTCTCTTGACTTTTGCAGATCCAAATATAATATCTAGCAATTAAGCATAAATGACGAGTTTTCTTGCTGATCAAAAAAGGTTTAAAGCCTAATACTGTCGCTGGACTAAAATTACTGATTACATTTTCGTAATTTGTTGTTATCCACTGTTTAAACTCTTGCCAAAAGATAGCGGTTACACCACAGGACCAGAATAAATGAATCAGACTTTCCGCCTCAGTCTTACAGAAGGTACACAGATCACTTTGTTTTATTCCTATTTTCTTAAGAAAGGAATTCGTAGCAAGTCTTCTATGTAATAGGTTAAATTGAAAGATGATTAGTTTAGTAATTTTAGTACATTTAAACGAGGATAGGTAAACCGACTTCCAGTCAATCGTTTCATGACTTTCAAGTTCGCAATCAGCCAACCATTTTTCCTGGCTTCGAAAAGGGGTTTTTTGCTTTACAGTTACCAGCCTTTCATAAACAGCCTTGGTAGGCTTTTTGGCTTTTAGAAAGCTTTGCAGAAAGCTTTGAGAGGATGTAGTACTAAGTGACCCGCTTTCTCTCAAGGGTTTTAAAGAGGATTTTAGACTATGAAGAACTAAAAAGTTTGTTTTAACATTGTATCTTTCCTGAAGTTCATGGGAAGATAAAAAGTTATTCGGGTCTTTAAGAAGGTCTGTAACGTTCTGGATACCTTTACAGCTCCACGATTTATAATACACGGGTCTGTTGTCTATTCGTATCAGAGAATTGTGCCATAGAGGTAATGAGAGAAAATGGTCAATAGAGTTCACATTCGCCTTGTAGCTTATCTCTGACCAAAGTTGTAAGATTTCCGTAGTAAAGGCATCTGTCGTGTTGATAAATTTGGATAAGTCATGTCTATTAAGGTTTCCTCTGAATACGACTGGACCGCCATAGCTTTGTAATTGCCAGTCAAAGAAAAACTTCCACTTGCCATGATTTTCTGGATCAAGATACTTCTTAACCCATGTGGATTTAAGAGCCTTGTTAAAGGATATTAAATCTATCATTCGCAGGCCACCTTCTGAGTAGTCGCTAATCATTGTGTTTCGTTTGATCTTATCTCCTTTGCCATTCCATAAAAAGTTGAAAAATAGAGTATTTATCTCTTCCAACACACGTTGATTTGTTGGGAGGGGCGACAAAATGTAAACTAATTGAGACACTATCAGGCTCTTAAGTACTGTTATTTTTCCAAGCAAAGACAATCTCCGTAGTTCCCAACAGCCTAAAGAGTTGGACACTTTTGCGAGTTTATCAGCATAGTTTGCTTCCAAAGCTTCTTCCAGATTTGTAGAAAACCAGACACCTAATGCTTTTCCTTTGCGTTTAATCCATTTTAAATTTTTTGCAGGGCATAGTTTGTCATCTCTATCTTTATAGGTCCCGATCCAAAGAGCTTCTGTTTTTCTGTTGTTTAATCTTAGGCCTGAAACCAGACTAAAATTCTCCAGAACTTGTAGAGCGCATATCAGAGATTCTTTCGAGCCGTCGAGAATAAGGGTTGTATCATCGGCGTACTGGCTAACTTTAATTTCATTTTCAGATACCCATATTCCTTTTATGGTTTCATTTTTCCGAATTTTTTCAGCAAGAATTTCGACCCCAAGAACGAAAAGGTAAGGCGACAAGGGACAGCCTTGCCTAACTCCCCTTTCAAGTTTAAAAAAATCAGTGGACCAGCCATTGTTTAAAACGCAGCTCTCGATGTTGTTATAGCAGATGTCGATCCATTTAATCATAGAGGGGCCAAAATTGAACTGTTGAAAGGTTTTTTTAATAAAGGCCCATTCCACGGTATCAAAGGCTTTCTCAAAATCTAAAAAAAGTAAAAATCCGGGGATATTTTCAGCGTCCGCAAAATTTATGACTCCGTCAATTAGTCTAATGTTTTCCCCAATAAACCGGCCTTTCATAAATCCAGTTTGGTCGCTATTCACCAGTTTTGGTAGTACTTTCTTGAGACGGTTAGCAAGAGCTTTGGCTGCAATCTTATAGTCGCAATTGAGTAAGGAGATGGGGCGCCAGTTTTTAATAAGAAATGGTTCTGCATCTTTTTTTGAAATAAGTTTAATTATTCCACCTCTTTGAGTCACCGAGAACTGCTCGTTTTGGTAAGCGTGGTTGATCAAGGTTACTAAGTGTTCAGAAATATCGTTCCAAAAGATTTTGCAAAATTCAGCAGGAATACCATCTGAGCCTGGTGTTTTTTCTGGTTCCATACTTTTTAAAGCTTGTAGACACTCTGATTTGGTTAGCAAGCCTTCACAGCTTTCTTTTTCATCTGCATTTAAGATATTTGTGTCTTCAAAAAAATTGAAAATCGAAGGTTCGGATTGTTGTTCACTTATGCGGGATTTATATAGATCTCTGTAGAAATTTTCACACTGATGTAGTATCTCTTTATCCGACGTGACAAATTCATTTTCTCCAGTCTTTAGTTGACTAATAACGCAGTTTTTAAAATGTCTTTTCTCGAGATTTAAAAAATACTTTGTGTTTTTTTCACCCTCGTTATGCCATCTGCATTTAGCACGTAATATTGCACCTTTAGTCCTATATTCAATTATTTTTTCCAGTTCAGCTTTTTTTTCTTCCAGGTCCCTGGAGGCTTCCTTTTTTTCTCGATCTCCCTTGTTACTGGATTCTATGAATTCTTCCAGTACATTTATCGCTTTTTCTATTTCTTCTTCTCTTCTTGAGGTTTTTGTTCTTCTATCTTTAGCGTATTTTATAGACTGTTCACGAATTTTTAGTTTAATCATTTCCCACATCAAGGTGGGATTTACGTTGTCGTCATTATCATATTCGTCGGTAACTTTTTTAATTGTCGTGCGAATTTGATTTACGTAATCAACATCTGAGAGAAAGGAGGTATTAAGCTTCCAATAGCCAGGACCTCGTTGATTAGAGTGTAGTGCTGCCCTAATTGTAATCAGAGAATGATCTGTTTTTAACCCCATCGTAATGCCGGCGTGTGTTACATTACACATCAAACTTTGACTTACCAGAAAAAAATCTAATCTACACTGAATCTCAGGTTTTTTCCGGCGCCAAGTGTATCTGAGTGTGTTGGGATTTAAAACCCTCCACGCGTCAATGAGATCTAATTTGGTAATAAGCTCCTTTAATGCTTTAACTGATCTAGTGTGCGTTTTGTAGCGGCCACCTTTTTTATCTTTATCAAGATCCAGTATCAAGTTAAAATCACCACCTATTATTAAATCGTCGCATTGGAAGTCACTTAAATGGTCAAAAAAGTCTAGAAAGAAGTTGGGCTCATCTTCGTTTGGAGCGTACAGAGTAGCCAAGGTAATACATCTCCCTTCAGTTTCAATGTCACAGATAATGAATCTACCATTTGTGTCCGAATATAGTCGAAGAATTTTGAAAGAAAAGTTGTTGTTAAAGAGAATAGCCACTCCACCTTTTGCACTTGAACAACAGCTAAAAAGTGACCTGTAGCCCCATTCTGAAGACCAAATAGAAATTTTATCGTTGCTGCAGTGCACCTCTTGTAGCAAGTAAAGAGAAAAATTTTTTGATCTCAGCCAGTTAAATATTTCACTTCTTTTTTGTTTGTCCCCCATGCCTCGTACGTTAAGAGAGCTTATTTGTATCTCCATATATAATTTTACTAATAAGACGATTTATCTTTCCAAAGCCGTGTGGCTGAAAATTTGGAGCGATGGTTTTAGCGGAGCTAAGAGCGTCGAAAAGAAAACATATACACAAAGAGGAGGTAACAGGGAATTGTTGACAGCACAAACATACATTGAAAACATTAAAATTGATTTTGTAAAGACTGATGCCCTGTGGGATTTTGCAAAGGTGTTTTGAGTTACACATGTTGTGCCCAATAGGATTTGTTTTTCTGCCCCAGGGAAAGAAAACTTACTAATAATATGCACATTGGGTTTTTTAAAAAAATGAGTACTTATTTTCATTTTGCAATGCCTGCTAAAGGGAAAAAACTATTTTAGATCATCTGGGATTGTGTTATAATCGTATTTTTGATTGTCAATTATCAAATACCTCCCAACAACTTTGACGTTGTCCATTCCTAACTCTTCTCTTGCCTTAATCATTGCCTTTATTAGAACTTTCCTCTCTTCTTGGATAGCGTGGGCGAAGTCTTCTGTTATGTAAGCATCTGAAAGTACGGTGGATTGTTTAATTTTACTTCGTTTCTCCCAAACAAGGTTTCTGTCCTCTCGGCTTACGAAGCGAACTATAATCAGTCTTGTTCTTCCCTGCATTCGTTTTCCCACCCGATGAACCGCATGGAATCTTATTAAAGAGGTGTCCAGCTCCAGATCTCTCTGTAGGATGTCATAGATCATGGCTTTGCAATCTTCCTTCTCCATTTCTTTGATATTGTTGAACCGTAGATTTTCTCGTCCCGTGTACTGCTCCAATTTGGTATTTCTTTCGGTTTCTAGTTTAAGCTGCTTTTCCAGATCTAGAATTCTCTTGTTCATGGCTTCAATGTTGTACGCATTTGTCTCGGATGTATTCTTAACGGCCTCTTTAAGTGATTCGACATCTTCTTGTGTACTGCTTAGACTTTTCTCGACATCTTTTATGGTGCCTTTCACAACGTCAAGGTCCTCTTTAAATTCATGTCGAAGTTTGTCCATATCTTCGTGAAGTTTGGCAAAACCTTCTGACACTACTTTCTTAAGGCAGTCGATAGAGTCTTTCAGCAGTTGCAAGTTATCTGGACAACTTGTGCCTTCTTCTTCGATTGATGAGCTCGAGCCCTGTTTGGAGCGTTTTTTCCCTCCCATCGGCTCGAAGGTATAACCTTGTCGCGAGGATGTTAAGAAACTTGATTCCTTATTCCCAACGTGCGTTTGTAATACGTAATCACAAATGGGCAAGAAAAAGATCCATTTTGGCACAGAGCGTTACTCGAAGCGTCCGCTCGCCATGACGCCGGGCCCAGTCTCCTAACATTGTTATCGTGCAACTTGGCACGAATGATTTATCGTCTCGCCCTCCTTTGCTAGTAGGTTTGATCTCGAGGACTTCGTCCACTTACTGCATGATTCTTGTGGCGTTCAGTTTGTTTGTGTATGCCAAACTATTCATTGTCGCTCGGCAATGTCGTTCAACAAAAACGTTAACATTTTAACGTGTTACCTTCGGGTAGTATTGGAACCGATCCCATACGCCCTCTACTGGGGTCACAGAGGTTTTTGGAAGGCATGTTATAATTTCTTGGCTTCGGATGGCGTTCATTTAAACAGCAGGGGGCAATATAAACTTTATCGCAGCCTTAGAGGAGCAATACTTAAGTCACTGCGGTCGTTGAATCCTTGAGAACTGTTTTGTTGTTTTGCCAGTTCCTTTGATTGTTGCCAAGCCCTATTTGTGTCAGCCTTTGATTTTACAATTTGATTTGCCTCTCGCTTTTGCGCGGGCCACTGGCTGTACACTGTTTTTATATTACAATGTGGCAGCCTTTCATTTTATACTTTGTGTTGTCTCTTGCCTTGTGCAGGACACTGGCTGTACACAGTTTTTATATGACCATTGGCTTCGGCATTATTTTGCATATTGTGCAGTCAGATGCCATTTGAGTGTACAACCCATATCCGGCCGCCTTTTCAGGTGCGCCCATTGCACTCGGCTTTCTGTACTTGCCTTGATCTGCTGGAACTTAGCCTATCCTATTTTTGTTACGGACCTCTGTATCCATCCAAGCTGTATTTGAACAATATATATATAATATTGCTAGTGTTTTATCTGCCATCGCTCGACTCTGGGTGTTTTCCCTCTAGGGCATCACGATCTGGGAGCTGTCCATTGACAGGGATATCATGGATCTTGAGCATTTAACATTGTTGATTCGACAGCTGTCACTTAACAGGGAGATAATGGACTTAGAGTCGTTATTGTTTAATCAGTACCTGTCATTTGATAGAGGGTTAATTGACCTTGAGTATTGTTTTACCGACAAGTTATGCCGCCCAAGAAACAAACTCAAGCGAGTACGCGGAGACCATCCAAACGGCTACGTTCCACTGAACTCACAGAGACAGAGGCGGTATCTTCGTTACCTCTCCCAACATCTGGTAACTCGCCAAACTCCAACACAATGATGGTCGATGTTCAAGCTTTATCAGCCAAGATTTCCGTCGCTGTGTCTCAAGCGGTGCAGAAGGCATTGGAGCAGGTCCCACAGGCAGTGCAGCCAACGGAGAAAGCACGAGAGCCCGAAGTAGAGGCAGCGGTTGAAGAGGACATTTCGTCCTTAACTGTACAAGGTACAGCACAGGGGCTTGCAACATCGTCATTTTGTAACCGAGTTCCAGTCGCTGCACACTAATGGCTGATAGTGTGCAATTGCTCAACCCATCAGATCCCCTCATTTGCGTTAGTGTACTAGTAGAATTCTACTAATTATCATTAGGCTTCTCAACAACTTATTTTTAAGATTATGTAAACGATTAGTAGTGGCTAGAGAAGTAGTTTTTGCGTTTTCCAAAATGTGTCATTTTTTAATACAGTAGATGCCCTCTAGCTTGTAACACGAGGATTTATTCTGGTTCTTGTCTCAACCACCAGGAAAAAGAACAGCTAATGAAACAAGGGTCGGAATAAATCTGTAGCCTGTTCCAGGCATTCATTTAGTCAGTAACTGGACAGTGGCATGTGGCCGGAGTTCTTTTCGCCTGGAATTGGCTTAACATACATTTTCACCTCTCAATTGTGTTCTTTGTATCGGGGAAGGGAACTTCTGTTACCCGTCGGGGAATGACAAGCTATGCCAAAACGCATTTGGTAAAACTGACTAGGCTCTCCACGTCTTGAAGTACGACCATGTGAGGACTGGAACTGAATTTGACTGTTGCTCGACTGAATTTGACTGTTGCTCGTGTTTGTGTTTCCTCGCCGTGATACTAGTATTCAACAACGAAAGTAAATTTTATTCTTATTCTTTTGTTTTAGTACCTGAATTGCTCAAAGAACATTCTCCACTTTCAACTTTGTTCAAATTGCTTTTCAGACTGGAGAACGAATCTAAAAACACATTCGAAAGACTTACGTCGTTCTCTAAAAACTATAAGTTTAAGCTCAAGACTTCGATCAAAACACGCACGTCAGTCCGCCGCAGAGTTTTACACCGAGTTCAGCTTGCTTCGAAAGATGGGCAAGTATTCATTGTGTTTTGAAAAATTGCACTCTAAAACAGCGCTCGATGGGTACGAATATTATTAGTACATGCTGACTTCGCACCACGACTAAGGCTAATTCAAGAAAGGTAAGTCACAATACTCATCAATATGACTTTCCGAAACTCTTGACGCAGAACACGTTCTAGCTAAATTTTGCGTGCGACCTTGCACGCTTAGAGTATGTGCATACACAGGTAGTGTGTTGTGTCATTTTGCACACTAGGTTTTGTTTTCAAAGGCTAACACACTAATTTATTTGCTAAAGAGGTAATGAAGTGTGCTCCTGGACACACATTAAACGTGCTAAAACCAGTTTCTTTTGTTGTAAAGTGGAAGTGTGTTGTGAGCATGCTATCACCTTTAGCATCAAAGTCATATGGAGGGTCACATACAGTATTGTGCAAAAGTAATGCAAATGTATTTCACCGAAATTCGCGGCTTTTCCTGGCTTTTTTATGAAAACATATCGAATTTTCGATGGAAGCGAATTTTCAACGAAAAGTCACGAGAATTCGTGATTCCTATTGTTTCCAACAATGGGAATTTTCGAACGACAATTCGTTCAGAACGAAAATATACTTCGAATTTTCGAGTGAAATTTTGCAGTGTTCGATAAATGACTTAGAACATTTGAGTGCAATTTCGCTCTTTGTTTGCCCTGCTCAAACATTCCCACGCATTTTCTGGACGATAAACTGCCCAGTTCGAATTTGCCGTGACAATTCTTTTCTGATGTCACAATACAGTGTAAGCTTTACGAAAAAACTCATGTCCGTTTATACAACAGGTTTATACAAGATTCACCTGTATTACTTCAAAGGTTCCTTTTACTGTTTACTTCATGTTGAAAGCATCGCAGCTCTTACACCGTTGTTCTTTGGTGGTTTCTTAGCTCACGTTTGTTGAACACAAGGGCCACTCGCTGACACGGCAACTACACAGCTTGTGACCAAGATTCTACAGGCTACAGATAACAGTGAATATGCAATCGGAGTATTTTTAGACCTTGCAAAGGCATTCGACACTGTAAATCATGAAATATTACTAAAAAAATAAGGGGGATTGCCCTAGAGTGATTTAAGAACTACCTAACTAACAGAAAACAGATAATTAAATATAAATCAGAAAAATTAGAAAGCCTAACAATTAAATGTGGCGTGCCTCAGGAATCTGTTTTGGGACCTCTGCTTTTTCTCATATACATGAATGATATTTCAAGGAGCTCAGAGATCTTATCAATTATTCTTTTTGCTGATGACACAAATCTGTTTTTCAGTCATAAAAACCTAGTTACTCTAAAAGAAACCATGAACAGAGAGCTAAGTAAGATTGCATGTTGGCTTTCTGCTAATAAACTTTCTTTAAATATTAACAAAACACAATTTATAATTTTCAAATCCAGAGGGAAGAAATCAAATCAACATGTGTCAATTACAATGAATAACCAAGAAATTGAACAAGTAAAGCATACAAAATTTTTGGGTCTATACATAGATGATGAGTTCACATTGAAATATCACATTGACCAAGTTGCTAGTAAAATATCAAAAATGACAGGTATATTAGCCTAGGCAAGGTATTACTTATCTCCAAAAACTCTACAGACAATTTATGACACTATGGTATACCCTTATTTAACATACTGTAATATCATCTGGACAAGTACTTATCCATCCAGACTTTAATCGTTATTTAGGCTGCAAAAAAAGATACAGCTGTAGTTAGAATTATGACGTTTGCAAAATACAAGGAAAATTCCAAGCCACTATTCCTATCATTAAAGATTCTTAATATATATGAGTTAAATATATACCTGATGGCACTCTTTATGTACTCATACTTTAATGGAAATCTACCAAGTTATTTTAATAATTATTTTAAATTAAATGAGATGATGCATAGTCACAATACTCGGACAGCCTCAAATATATTTATTGATTATAAAAGGGCAAATTATGGGAAATTCTCTTTAAAAATTAGGGGGGCTCAAATTTGGAATAAATTACCAAAGGACCTAAAACTATGAAAATCGCATAGACAATTTAAACAATCATCAAAAGTTTATGTGCAAAATTATATGTATTCCTTAAGTTAGATAATAGTTAATTTCTAAAATTAGCATAACCCGTGTTAGTGTGATTATAAGAAAGTTATATCCATCTTTTGTATTTTAGTCACAGTTCTTATCACATGGGGATCTTCTTAGAAAAGCTCAGTAGAACTTGCTAAGATCTCCAGCCATTATATAATAATATATATTGTAGCAGATATATGCCAACTTCTGTAAACTGGAAATATAATGGACGAATAAAGAAAAAAAAGATGTAAGTGAACAAGAAAGTAGCCTGGAACACACTTGCTCCAATGAAGGTAACAGAGATGGAAGTGGTATGAATCATGAGGTTGTACAGCTTGAATAGTCAGGTACACCAGTATGCAAGCAGTAGAGTTTACTTAATACTTTTAAGCAAACAACAAAATTAACATGTATAACATAAATGTATATTAAGAAAAATTTTAAGCTCACGATACAACTTTTTAAAGACATGTTTCGGCATGACTCATGCCATCGTCAGTTTAATGTGTTGTTCCATTTTCCACTGTTTTGTATAAATGTACGTTTACAGTTTGAGTACGTCAACAATTTGAAATTTAAAATACAGTAACAGTTACAATTCATCGCATGCAAGTGCACGAGTGTTAATTACGTAATCGAGTCACAAGAAGCAGAAATCATTGCTGTGTTGTAATTGCGCATTTACATCTGGCTTTAAGCGGATGATGTAGATCACTTCTTTGAGCTTAAGACAGTGTCGTCTGATAGTCGCCTTAGGGTATTCTATTGACAGATAGTGCCTGCGCGAGATCGTACCACGTGATTAGTTTTGACCAATGACGGCAAAGGAAAATTTAGTGGTTGGCTGACAGTTGCCCTGCGAAAATTTGATGTTGTTAAAAAAAATATATTTGCCAGAGAAGCGAAGATTCAAGGGCAAATATGCCAGTTTTAAAAACATCAAATTTCCAAGGTGCCACTATCATACCGATATTTCTGAGACATAAACACTCTATAATGTCTTTATTCTTTACAACATATAGCACACCTTTGGATTTGACCTCTCAATTCATAGCACCTATTGTAGGTTTTATTTTGCCCCCACATATCCCAACAATTGCCTTCATGTGAAACGTATGTACATTTATTGAAATCACCAAATGTTGTTTTTCAGAAAATGACAGTGACAGTTATCTGGGGCAGCCAGTGTTTCATTCAGCACCAACAGCATCAGGTGCGACAGACCTCTCAAATTTTACAGTTTTTCTGACACGAAACTTTGAACATATATGATGGTTAATGGCATCGCAATCTGGTGGAATGTAGTAAGAATTGAATGAACAAATCAATAACAGAACACCTGGTTTTTTATTGTTTTTGTCACTAACTGATTAATCTCCAGGTTATCTGGATTGTGGCATATAGGTATCAGGTGATTTGGGGTCGATAGGTCTTGGGGAATGACACTATAATGAGTTACTAGAAACTCAGCAATAATTTTTTCACATTACCATATTCACGCGATTGAATCCTGGCCTTCGAATAAACGCTGGGTTTCCAAGGTGGAGTCTGAAATAATAATATGAATATTTTATGATGTAAAATAAGAAGTACATATAATAACGGGATGATTTTATGTATGCAAAAATTAATGAAGAAAACCATTGCTTCATGAATAAAGATCTCAATCCAGCTTCTGGTGTCAAATAAATGCCGGGTCAGCAATGCCAGGGGCATTCAATTGGGTAAATGTGGTAATTTTTGTATGCCGGTGGTTTTAAATAGTGCAGCATGCAGGTGTAGTGTCAGGTCTGCAATGCCAGGCCGGCGTTCAGTTGAATAAATGTGATAATTTTTGTATGCTGCTGGTTTTCAATAATAGTGCAGCATGCAGATTTTTGTTCCATCAAAAAGTACCCCCTATTTAAAAGTTTTCAAACCTGTTTAATTATCATTGTTCGGTTAAAAGAATGTAATTTGTGCTTCACATGTTATTCTTATCTGACATACTGTACTTTGAAGGCTTACAAAGAAATTCCCAGTTAACAAGGAGTCAATCAACAGCAAATGCATTTGTCTCCAAACTATATGGTAAGTTAATTTAAATGTTACCTCTTTTGTTAACCAAAAACTGTTTTTTTTTTGTTTTGGTTTCTTTATTTGGAATTGTTGTTGTTTTTTTTGCTTGACTTTGCTTTGTTTAAACCAATAAAGTCAAATGTTTCTTTCATTGATTAATTTTGACTAAGACCATTCGCACACTTAAATAAGCAGGACACTCAACTTACGGCGTAGGATATTTTTAAAGGTCATGTAACCTTTTCTACCTGAAGATGCCTGCAGGATGCAATTTAAAATGGTATCACTTTAGCTTCGATCATTTTAAACATTGTTGGATCATTTTGTGTTTGTAAAAATGTGCTTGATGAGTGCTATTGTGGGCCTTGGAACTTTGTGGGAGGGTGGCAATTAAGTTATACTGGGAGGGCAGGTGTTCTTCTGAATTGGGTGTGATTGCAGTGGGAGCAATATAGAACATTTCAGATTTATTTTCATTGCCAACTCAGCTTTTATATTAGGACAATCAGTTAATTTTTTGTTGATAATGTCCCAGCCCCATTGCGTTCTTTTAAAGAATAAGTTAAAAATGCATGACAAATGCCAGGAGATGAAGGGGTGGGCTGTGTGTGGCTTGGGATTGACAAATCCATTTACATTTGTCAAAACAAACATTGATTTACATACATGTACAGGTGTAAGGCTGTGATTGCATTTTGCAGATGATATGAGAGGTCTTTCTCATGACATAGAGCTGTTCAGGTTGTTTCTGAAGGAACACGATGTACCACAACAACTGGCTCTTTTATGCCTTGATGCAGAAGAAGTAAATGCAATGTTTGTTCTCGCTGTTCTAATCGTCAAAATCTTTTTTTGTTGCCCTTTTGATCCTAAAAAGCTGTATTATATTTACAACCACAGACCTACTTTTACATTAGAGCTCTATTGCTGTAATCATATTGAGGTCATCAAAAGCTATGTGAATATCTAACCATTAAAATGTTCTAATTTAAATTTAAAATATTGGATTGACATGCACTATATTACTCTACTATAAAATTGGGGTTTTAACAGATAAATACTAATATGTCTTTATTATATATCTTTTTTGAGTTTGCTGTAATGCAATATTATAACCAGTTGTGCCTTTCCATGCATGGGCTTTCTTGGCTTTTCTGTGTCTCTTTAGGGTTGTTCTACAGTTAGCTGCTAGTTTGATGTTTGAAATGACCATCAAGTCAGTGCTGAAATCCCCTAAAATTGCATGACTGAGCACCTTAATACAATAATCTTTGTTTTACTTTCTAGATGAGACTGCAGAGCCACCTTGACTGCACACCACTTGTGCTCATATATTTTGAGCTGTCCCACCAAATGGTGACAATCATAAGGTATCTATTTTTATGGAAAGACAGTTTTATGAGAAGTCCAGGAAGAAGTTTTTTGACTTACAGTATAAATAAATTTCATTTTTTTGCATAAGTGTCCACCCATTCTCCCCACAAAAGATTAGAAATTCCTAAGAGAGGGGGCGGGGAACTTCTAACTTCATGCTGTTAGGAACCGTTTGGTGTTGATTTTTTTGTAATCGGTTCTTTAGTTAATTAGTTGTCACATGATTTGTGTCGAAAGCTTACACCTTAATAACTTTGCGAGTTTTTAACCGATTGGCCAGTTTATTATTGATCGAGCTTTCCCTCAAGATGGGCTACATGCATGCAAAATTTGATTGCAATTGATAAAATCGTCGCAGAGTTATTAACGGTTAAAGATTTTGGCAAAATGGTGGACACAGTTTGTTGGGTACATGCCCCCAGCGGATTTTTAGAGCGAAAGCGAGGAGAACTTTAACCATCTATAACTCGTATGGGATTTGGTGCCCGTATTTCAAGTTCACAGACATGATACAATGATCGATGGCGAGTTGTCCGTTTGACTCGATGTCTTTCCATAATGTCTGTAAGTATCAAAAAACGAGGACCAACTTTAAGCACTAATAAATTTGGAAGGATAATAAGCCAGGGCTTGATATTTACAGACGTTAAAGAAGGATAACAGCGCTATCCACCGGGCATGTTCCTATCTCATTATAGCTGCACTATCATGTCTGCAGGTATGGGCAATTTAACAGTTTCGTTGGAAACTTAGAAAGTCTGCGTTCACAATGTATGTCGAGGACATTATTGCGGCCTGTCGCAGAATTATGAATGGGGACACTGAAGCCTTGCAAGAACTAGGGCTGGACAGCGTCTCCTACCCAGAGCCGACGCCGTTGAATACCTCATCCACCAACATTCAAGTGACATACAATTCGGTGTTAAACACTGCCATAGCAGCAAGGGAGCTGCAGATGGGCTTCTTGGAGAAGCAATGCCACTCCTTTTCTTAAGGCAGTCCTTTAAATAAGCAAAATAGCTTCCTGGACTGCCTGCCAAATGTATGATAATTATATGTAATTTAGTACTATAATTTATAAAAGCAAATAAAATGAACTGAACTGAACTGAACAGTTGTTGGACACCCTTAAGGCAATGACCATTGTGCATAATGTGGATAGCGTAATGCTTTCACTAATCGATGAGGAAAGACAACGTTTGTTTTCTGTATAATCTAGATTAGAAGAAAATTCTGGAAGTGAAGAGGACGAGCAACAAGTGCCACCACAGCCAGAGATGGAGCAGATGCAGCCACCACCACCTTCTGCTGCTGAAAAAAAGGCACTGCAACCACATGGCAAAAATGTAGCCTGGATGAGGCCACAACCACCCACGGATGAACCTATGGCAACAGAGTTACCTGCAACAGAGTTACCTATGGAGGATGAGATAGAGTACATCGAGCCAGTGGCACCCAGCATAACACAAACTGAAACATCAGCCAAAACAGATACCATCCGGTCAGAAACTGCATCCACAGTGTCTGTGCAGCCAAGAGCACCAGGAGCTGCATATGCTACAGAAGGTAGCAAGAACAAAAGGTGCCAGTGTCCAGTCTGTCCATTCTTTGGTACACACCTACAGGGCACATCGCTGCCAAACATCCCGATTCTTACACCACCAAGAGAGAACAAGTCTCTCTTGTGCACAGCCATGACAAACTAAGCCAAACCAAACAGCGCCAGAAGCAGGTACGTTGCTTTCAGTGCACTTATAAAAGATGTGGTGCGATAATAACGAGGCTGGGACAACATCTGAACCGGGTACACAAGATATGCACGAGAACTTAAAGAGGTCAAAGCAAAGTGTGTTAGATTACCAATCAAGTCCAAGCAGATTCGCCACCACCATCAAAGCAGCCCAAGGTGAAGAAGGCTAAGCTTAACCCTAAGCAACAACAACACCACACCAAGGTCGATCCCTCTTCTTCAAGAAAGGAAAGCTACAACCAGTCTAGTGGGTCCACCTCAGAAGAACACAAAAAGTCAACAAACACCAACTGCAGGTGGACGCCGACATGGATGATATGAGTAGCTTTGCCGAAAGCGATGCCGCAGATGAAGAAAACATCCCAGCCTCGAACAGCAGAAATGGCGGGATTCATATATTGCCAAGAATCCCAACAGAAGTGTCAGCGAATACTTTATGTCCAGATTCTACAAGTATTTAATCCATGCTGAAGGTGGAGCACATTCCGAACATCAGTCGCTCATTCATACTAGGCAAGCGCATTCCATCCTGACAGTTCTAGATCCCGAGGGAAGCAACCTGGCCAGTTTGGCAAAGCGCGGAGGCTTAGACATTTGGGACAAGTTTTGTGTGCCAAAGCTACGCAACAAGGAACTTACTGGCAACACACTAATGACCTATCTACGCAGCTTGGAGTACTTTGTTAAATTCATTGCCAAGGGCCTTTCTTTACAAGAAGGACATCCTAAATGCTAGACATAAAGAGATCTTGCACCTCAAAGAACGCCTTCCAGACTTTCGTGAGACTGTTCACAGAAGAACTGCCGATCAGGTGACAACAAGGAAGGTGAATGAGGCTTTTGCACACCTGACTCCTGCTGATATTCGTCAAGTAGTGGCTTCAGAGCAAGCCCAAAAAGCCATGAAGCTAATTAGTCTTGCTGCAGATAAAAAGCAACTGACGCAGAGCGAATTTTTGACGGTCAGAGACTACCTGATAAAAACCATGGTGCATGAGAACGGCTCAAAACCAGGGCCCATAGAGAATGCCCTTGTTAGTCGCTTCAAGCAGGCCACCTACAGTGCTTCAAGTGGTCAATATACTATCCTAGTTGACAAGCACAAAACAACCAGACACCATGGGCCAGCTGAGCTAACTGTCACAAGTAGAGTATACGGTTATCTCCAGATATGTCCTTCACATCAGACCCAAATTTGTTGCTAAAGGCGAAGACGCGTTGTTTGTCAAAGAGGATGGCTTTGCGTTCTCTCCAGGCAACGTGAGCAAAAGATTAACCCAGTTCTTTCAGCACGCTGGTATTCGTAGGGATGTTAGGGTGAAGGCGACAAACATCAGAAAAATGAAGAAGGTGAGCCAGATGATGAAAATCTAGATGGACTAGATGGAGGTGAAGAAGAAGAGGAAGAAGAAGAAGAGATGGAGGAGGATGACCAATCATACACTGAAACAGAAACGGAAACAGAAACAACTTCAACAGAAGATGAAGATGAACTCAAATCAAACCGGTTAGACCATCTTATTTATAAGATTTTTGAAATAAATGCAATGTACATGTAAAATAAACATGGCTCACTGACACAACACTGACACACTCCCATTCACTTGGTTTGTTTCATAATTACTTATTGTTCACTTGCAAATTTGTTTCCCATTATAGGTTGTTTCTGAAGAACACAAATTTACACACAGAACCGAAACATATTGTATTCCTTACACAACTTTTATTGTTGTTTAAGTTCTGTCACCTGTGCAAGGCTGACAATCCCGTGGTGGAGGCGAGTGAATTTGGCACTGAAGCTGTTGTTAAAACAACATGTTCTGTCTGCAAGAAAGAAAACACATGGCACAGCCAGCCAACCATGCCTGGATCTGGATGCTGGCAATTTCTTGTTGTGTATGGCCATTCTTGTCGCAAGGGGCTCTGCCACTAAACTCTTGCAGATATTCTCCCACATGGGCCTGGGCTGTGTTTCACTGAATACATTCTTCAAGTATCAAAGAGTAAGTATTGGGCACACATGTAAGGTCTAAGGAACATCTCTAATTTTACAAGAGTCTGATTTGCATTTTAATTCTATTTCGTCATTGGTCTACGTCACTAGTGAGTCACGTGAGATAGAGCGCGGGAACCTGAGCATTCAGTTTTGAGCTTTGACCTTGAGCAGTACAGTCGTGTGATCAAGCGATCCACAGAAAATTCAGCGAAAATGTCAAAACCCGACACCGGAGACGATTCCTCCCTGCACGAGGACGCTTTGTTAAGCGAAGAACCCGACGTTCTCATTGACGAAACTACGAAAGGGAGTGAAAATGTCACGGTTTTGATCCTCCAGTCGCTCACACAGTTAAATTCCAACATGGCAGCAATGGGCGACTTGCTAAGATTGCTGCACACTACGTATAAAGGGGAAACTCTGACCCCCAAAGCGGCAGAACCTGCCCAAAAACGAAAAGCGACTAGTGATACCTCTGAAACAGGGGAATCATCAGATGCGGATGAACTACTTAACGCCAGTAAAAGGCAAAAAGTTGTCGGCGACGACACCGATAGCTCCACGTGCGACAACGCCGCGCAAGATGACGAAAGCGACTTCTTGCTGGATGAAATTGCACAGTCGCTCACTGACACAGAGAAAACTGCCCCGAAAGTATCGGAGAAACTTGCCAAAATTGTCAACTTGAGGTGGCTTAATAAGCTAGATGATACAAACCTCAAGGACAAATCGGAGAAATACTTGAGGCCGTCAAACTGTGATTGGCTTATCACTCCGAAAGTCAACCCTGAAATTTGGGGGCGCCTCGATCGACAAACGAAGGGCAAGGACCTTAGGTTGTCCAACTTACAAGCCACACTGACAAAAGTTGGCAATATTACCACACAAACAACAAATCTGTTGTTGAAGGCTCGTGCTGAAAACAGCAAACTTGATCTCGAAAGTATGATAAGAATGAATACTGACGCACTAGCACTCCTTGGGCACATAAGCTTCGAAGTATCACAACGGCGACGTGATGTTATTCGACCGACTCTTCACAAAGATTATGCCACGTTGTGTGCTTCACACGTACCCATAACCACATTGTTGTTTGGTGACGAACTGCAAACGCAGCTCAATCACATCCGTGCCTCAAACAAGATAAGCAGCACGGCCAGCCCATCCAACTTCGCTCATAAGCGGCCCTATGCTAAATCGCATACAACGCCTAATGATCAACACTGGAAGCCTTTTTTAGGCAAAACGCACTCGAGCAACCAGTCGTTCAAGAAATCGACTCAATTTCAACCTCACTGGAAGAAAAGAACCGGCCAAACAGGGGACCGGCAATAGCCAGTGACACAATTACGAAACTTCGCACCACACAGGTAAGCGAGTATGAAACTATTTTGCCATCACTTTTAGAATATTTTCAACAGAGAGCACAAACATTCAAAGCAGGCAGTTTAGCTGCTTATTCTCACATATGGCATGAGTTGACCTCTGATCCTGAAATTTTAGAGACAGTTACTGGTCAGTTTATTGAACTTGACACAGTGCCTCTGCAGGGAAAACCCTTTACACAATCTAAGCTATCTGACATTCAAACAGAATCTGTTGACTTGGAAATAGCTAAACTCCTTAAAAAAGGTGTTCTCCAACCCAGCGAACATGAAGCTGGGGAATTTATATCAACTATATTTACAAGACCAAAAAAGGATGGCTCCCATCGTATGATTTTAAATCTGAAGTCCTTCAATACAAATGTAACTCATTATCATTTCAAAATGGACAACATTTGGTCTGCTATCAGACTAATGAAACCTGGATGTTACATGGCATCCATAGACTTAAAAGATGCATATTACACAGTACCAATATGCAAGGAGCACCAGAAATTTCTCAAGTTTAAATGGAAAGGAAACTTGTATCACTTTGTATGTTTTCCAAATGGGCTAGCACTCTGCCCTCGGAAATTTACAAAGCTACTGAAGCCAATATTTTCCTGCTTAAGACAACAAGGGCACATATCAGTTGCATATATAGACGATTCTTGGTTGACAGCAGATAACTTTTCCCTGTGTTTGAGAAATGTCATTGATACTGCCACTTTGCTTGACAAAGTAGGGTTTATTGTCCACCCAGAAAAGTCTGTCCTAGTTCCTACTCAGAAGATAACCTTTTTGGGGTTTGTTCTTGATTCAGTTTTGATGCAAGTGTCACTGACTCCTGAAAGGGCTCTTAAACTAAAGAATGCCTGTGAGAATTTGCTAGCTACTGCCTCTCCATGTATTAGGGATGTGGCTCAGGTACTAGGGCTTATGACCTCTAGTTTTCCTGGAGTTATGTATGGTCCTCTACACCATAAGTTTCTTGAAATGGACAAAACTCAGGCATTGAAAATAAATAAAGGGAATTTTGATAGGAATATGTCTTTATCCCCAGAAGCCACAGCTGATCTTAAATGGTGGATCAGTGCACTTGATACAACATATAACCTTATAAATCATGGGGAACCCCAGGTTGCTATGACAACAGATGCCTCTCTGATTGGATGGGGCTGCTGTATGGAAACAGTAACTGCTGGAGGAAACTGGACTCCAGAAGAAACCCAACATGATATTAATTATTTGGAAATGTTTGCTGTTTTCCTTGCCTTAAAATTCTTTTCAAATACAATCTCAGGAAAGCATGTTAAACTCCTGGTTGACAACACTACGGCTGTGACCACAATAAACCAGATGGGTACATGCCACTCCAGGTTGAACAATCAACTGGCACACCAAATCTGGTTGTGGTGCATAGACCATAGGGTTTGGCTAACAGTCACGCATATCCCTGGGAAACAAAACATAGAGGCAGATAGAGAGTCACGGCTTTCCCGTAGAGAAACCAAATGGGCTTTACAGAAGCCACTCTTTAATGCCTCCATTAAAAAACTAGGTGTTAAACCTGATGTTGATTTATTTGCCTCAAGATTAAATTTCCAGCTTAAACCCTATGTTTCATACAAACCTGACCCTGAGGCTCAAGCCATTAATGCATTTCATGTCTCATGGAAGGGCTATACATTTTATGCATTTCCCCCGTTTAGTGTATTACAATGGGTATTACAAAAAATTTCTGACGAGGAGGCTACAGGCCTGTTAGTTGTGCCAAACTGGCCTACTCAGATTTGGTGGCCATATTTAATGCATATGCTCATCGATTTTCCTGTGATCCTACCTAGGAAGGAAGACACACTGTACCTACCAGCACAACCTCAGCTGCTGCACCCTCTGCACAAGAAACTACAACTACTGGTCTGCCACTTGTCAGGGATCACCTCACAAGCAGAGGAATTTCGGCTGGCGCTGCAAAGATCATCATGCAATCCTGGCGAGCAGGCACACAAAAGCAGTATGACCCTTACCACCAAAGATGGAGAGTGTTCTGTCGTTCAAGGGGTATTAATCCCATTTCAGCTTCTCTAGAGAATGGCCTGGAATTTCTTCATCAACAGTATAAAAATGGCCTTTCTTACAGTGGTATAAACACAGCTAGAAGTGCTTTGTCTACAGTGAGCTTCCTTCCAGATGGCAGCTCTTTTGGACATCACCCTTTAGTTTCCCGTTTCCTTAAAGGTGTTTTTGAGTCCAGGGCTTCATTGCCACGTTACAGTAACATATGGGACGTTTCTGTTGTGTTAGATTATTTTAAAACATTACCTCCACTTGAGGAAGCTAACCTCAAGGACATTACACATAGAGCTGTTATGCTAGTTGCATTGTTATCTGGCCAGCGATGCCAAACTGTTCATGCCCTCACAATTAGTAGTATGCGCTCCACAAGTGACACTATTTCCTTTGAAATTACACAACTTTTGAAGACATCCAAACCTGGCAAGCATCAGGGACACTTGGAGTTTAAATCGTATCCAGTTGACCGTCGACTTTGTGTTGTGACCTGTTTAAAGCACTATGTAGAACTAACAGAACCAGTTAGAGATGGACATGATCCTTTCTGGCTAAGTTTTACTAAACCTTTCAAACCAGTCAGTCGAGACACTGTTAGTCGATGGATCAAAGATGTGATGAAGAAAGCTGGGATTAGACACTAAGGTTTTCTCTGCCCATAGTACCCGAGCTGCTTCTACCTCAGCTGCAAATGCAAATAATGTGTCCATAAATACCATCATGGATGCAGCTGGATGGTCCAGAGAGAGTACTTTTAGGAAGTTTTATGACAAACCAGTTCAAGAAAATGTAAATTTTGGGGATAAACTTGTTTCAGCACATGATTGTTCTGACAAATAAGCAATAAATGGTCTTTTTCCTGTTCTATCAGTTCGTGGCCACATTGCTTTAAAGTCTCACGTGACTCACTAGTGACGTAGACCAATGACGAAATAGAATTTAAAAATTAAACGAGACTTACCTGTAAGGTGAAGTTTGATTGGAATTCTATGAGTCATTGGTCAGGAACTAGGCAGTCACACCCTACCCTATGTTATGAATACTCAATATTGGGCATATATTTCCGCCCTCCCTATATATGTGAGAATGTGTCCACTCACAGGCTTTAAAGACTGAATGCTCAGGTTCCCGCGCTCTATCTCACGTGACTCCCTAATTCCTGACCAATGACTCATAGAATTCCAATCAAACTTCACCTTACAGGTAAGTCTTGTTTAATTTTTAAATTATGTAGGACAACATTGAAAAATACATATATGTACAATATTTTGCAAAATAATTATGTTTCTTATCATTGAGTGATATTATTTTGCCCAATCTTTTATGGTGTATCACTAGGTCTATTGTTAATATAAATATCTATTGCCATTTTGTGTTACTCACCAACAAATGGAAAAAATTACAGTGTGACTACTCCAACCGAGGCCACCCGACAAAATTCTCCACAAATGTAACGAATAGAAATCGTGAAGGTTAACAATAGTTTCCCACAAATTATCCTGGTAATCAAACTGTACATTACAAGGCAACAGAATTGTGTTTATTTGGGATAATTTGTTGGAATATTATTGTTAATCTCCACGATATTTAGTCGTTTTATTTTTGTACAACATTTTGTCAGGTGGCCTTGGTTAGAGTAGTCACACTGTAACAAGTTTGTACACTCGTCATATTTAATGTATGTGATGGTGCGTATTCACTAGTTTGCTCTCTTGAATTTGCAGAATCAGCTGTTCCCAACAATCTACATTTACTGGCAAAAGTAACAAACTGCAATGCTCTCTAAATGAAAGGCCTTGCAAGATGGAATTGTTATTGCTGGAGATGGTCGCCATGATAGTATGGGCCACAGTGCGAAGTTTGGTGCTTTTGTTGCACCATACCAATGATAATCCATTTTGCACTTGTACGGGTAAGGGAACTACATAAAAGTGAGGGGACTAGGCCCACCAGCTCTGAATGGGGGGAAGGCATGCACATGTGAAAATAGTTTAATCCAGTGTGGCACCCTGGTCAATGTTGATTTCCGTTGTCTCAAATATACTATAACACAATGTAAAACTTTTTAAATTTAGTTTATCATGGTTGCCAGATTGTAGTCCAACGCTCATTTATATTTTATTTACCAGTCAGACAGGCATTGCATGATCTTATGCCCCACGCCTGACAGTTCCTAAATTGTGCAGTTGGGCCATTTTCCAATGGTAATGGCAAAATGGTGGGCTTGTACTATTATTTTTCTCCAAGGTAGATCAATAGTTAGGTTTCCTAATTGTGTACCACTACTATCTATCCACCTGCAGAGAAATCAAGCAGGGAGAAGCCCAGATATGGAATTTGTAGGCTTCAAACAGGGTATGGAGTATCTAATTGGTTATGGGCTGCTCATAACAACTTTTATCTGTGACTGCCACGTATCAATTGCCAGCCACATGAAAAAGGTTCTGAAAAACATTGTCTATTACTTTGACATCTGGCATCTGAAGAAAAGTAAGCATATCAGATTCCATAGCTATAAGATATTGCATTGCCAGGGGTTTTAAGACACATTGTTGGATTTCTTTCACATCTACTTTCAAAATAAAAAAAAATATTTCATTTTAGTTTTTGAGGGAACATTGGCCAGACCCCTTAGTAAGAAGACTCTTCTCAGCATAATATTTTGTGTCTATTATTAAAAATTCCTGGCTAAAAGCCTTATGTCCCATACCAAACAAATTGTGTTAAATCAACACATCACTTTATTTTACGGTGTTCTGCGCCAACTTGTGCATGCTCATTATAATACACAACCTAATAAAATGACTACTGCATCTCAGTATTGCACTTTGATTTGTACACTCAGATTATGTAATTTTTGAACTTTCCATTTGTGAACAGAAATTTGCAAGGTACTCTCCAAGATTTCTAAAGAAAAGGGATGTGAGGTGTTAGCTGAGCGGATTAAGCCCTGCGAAAGGCACCTACACTGGAGTGCTACTTCAACCTTCAGTGGTAATGGAAAGGTTATCTGGGCAAAACTCAAGTCTTTCCTAAGTCATGTGACCAATAAGCACACCGATCTTGATGATCCATTATTCAGCAAATGTGTACATGGGAATCTGCAACCCAGGAGATGGCTACAAGTTGGCATGTTCAGTTCACTGATGATATGAGACAGTATTAAGAACTTTTTCTTTTGAAAAGGTGCAGTCTACAAACGAAAAAAATGCAGTATATTACATGTATTGTACAGTATGTGGGTCTAAACAGAAGTACCCAACGAAACCACTCCACCAAATTTTCCGCTCCACAGGCCCATGTTTTTCTGCCTGGCAAATTTTTCATTGTTTAACTGGCTGGTAATATTTTTTTGTTTTTACGAAATCTTGCTGGGAGATCAACTCCAAAATAAATTTGCTTGGGATTTTAATTACTTTTTATGCTGCTGACTCGAAACTGCAAATCGATTGCGCTCTGGCTGACGTTTGATTACTGGAATTTTTCCGTACTGGAAGCTCCCGACGTTTCTGCTACTGTGTTTGCGTTTCATGTTGCTCTCGTTCTTTTCTTATAATAACAAAGGAAATGCACCACTATTGGCGACTTTCGTCGGCATTCGATTTCAAAAGCCGCAGGTGGTGATGTAATAGAGCTCACAGTGATCTGGCGGGGTAAAGGAGTGTTGGCACTGCTCTGGTGAGAGGTTTTTCTGGTCTTTCCTTGATTCACCCTTATTTATTCAATTCCGCATCAAATTTTTCTTGGCTGAGTGGTGTTATAGCAGCTTTTTGTTTCATCTTCCCTGTGCTAGAGGATTATCATAGCAGAGAGACTACTAATTTTGGCGATTCCTTTGGTCCTGACAGCAACGACCAACTTCGAGTAGGTGAGTTTTCTATATTCACATATTTATGCATTTTCTGTAGACTTCATAACCGATGAAAATTTGAAATTTAGTCTTTTTCGTTATCGTTGGTGGCGCAGGTTCCCACATACCGTCCCTACCGATTTGCTGTAGTTGGGCAAGTTCGTGCTATTGCCATTTATAAAAGCTGCATTTTCCAGTGCTGATTTCAGACGTTTGCTGAGGTAGGTCACCGTTAAACATTAGATTTACAGTATTTCCCTATCGTCAATCTAAATATTCCGTTCAGTTATTTCCTCACGGATTTATTAGTCATGAATAATTTCGGCTACCTTCAAAACGGTGCAAAGATGTTGGCTTAAAAATGTTCTGCGATGTAATAAAGTGGCATATTTTGTGCGCTCTTTTGTCCTAATTTGGTAAAATAGCGCAATAATGGAAATAGAAAGATAGTTACTGCCTGGTATAATTGTTAGTTCACTCCTTGATTATTTTCAGCAAGGAATTTTGTGATCGATATCTTAAGTAAGTTGTCTTAAGTTAGGCACAGCACATTAATTCAGATGCTCTCGTTTTGTTCGTTCCCTGTTATCGCTAAAACATTTGAGAAGTGACGAAAAAAAAAAAACTAGCACGTTCGGTATAGCAGGGTGGTATCGCATTTTACGTAATTATTGCAGTGTACTAAAATGTAATCAGTATTATAAAAACGATCAATTTCAACAAAATCATCAGTTTCCCTTGCCTGTTTCACTCGCCCCAGGCTTATGATTAACCTGTCAGTCTTGAGCGTTTCCCGAAATGTGACGCACGTGTTGACCTGCAAAGGTCAGTAAATTTGAAGCTTGTCGGAGGTTCTCCTGTCTGGTTCATGTTAGTTACCAACGACAACATCCAAATACAATTCCGGCATTATGTATTTCCGCACTTTATTTCCATCCAAGAATGCATCCATTTATTTTGTTCAAGACTGTAGCACCTATAGGCAACCAAAGTCTTCCGCAATTTTTCTTCATCGAGCCCGTGGAATCGAGTTTCATTTTAATTGTTTATCACAACTTTACTGTGGTACAATGTTGTTTGAACATAAAAATTTGGTGCACTTGTCTTTACAGACTTTGGGTTTTGGTCGAGGGTGTCGTGGGTCGAGGGTAAAATGTCAAGGGCCGAGGGTAAAATGTCGAGGGTCCATAAAAGAGAAAAAAATGAAAATTGTAATTAAATAAAATGTCGAGGTTCCATATAGATTAGATATGGATAAATTCCAGACATTTCTGAGTCATTGTTTTTGTATGCTGTCGTGCTTCATTTACACATCTTCACCCACAACCGCGAATAAATAGATCTCGGCTGACAGAGGACACGGTTGACCTTGTGGAAAGCGTGACTAGGCAATTCCTTCATCGAAATGTTTTCTCTCAGTAAGCGCCTAAATCTCGCAGTTTCTGGGTTTCCATCCACTGTGAAGCCATACGCAGAACTCTACAAAGGCAACCCTGTCCTCTGTCAGCCGGTGTCTATTTATTTGCGGTTGCGGGTGAAACTGTGTAAATGAAGCGTGAAAGTATCGTATTCACACGGCCAGAATACGAGAACATGATAACAGCTCTTCGCTGGCTTGGGAGCACAATCTAGAAGCATCTGAGCATGCAAGAACAAAAACGCGCGAGTGAAAAATCGAGAGTGGCAAGACGCGTGCGAAAAGAAAAATTATGACCTTTAACGGCCTCTTTTTCGCATTTCTCACCGCTCTCAATTTTCCACTCGTGCTCTTTTTCATTCTACGAAAGAGAAATGTCTTCGCAGTGTCTTCGCGGTGTCCTGCCGCGCTTGGCTGATAAATTCCGGTGTGGTTCCGGTAATTATTTTGATAAATATAAGAAGCGGCTTTGTTTTGGGATAAAACTACCACATCCGGTCCATTTGGCGAAAACAAAGACATGACGTTCATGTCGGCTTCTTTTTGTTGAGTGAAGCAAATCATTTTTGTCACATCCCATAGAAAAATTTATCCTGGCCAGATGTTGGGAAATACAATGCGTTACGGCTGCAAAGATAAGTTCCTTTGTCTAGTCTGGGTGCCAGGGAGTTTTTTGCGCACTATTGTAGAAGGCAGGATCGTGGAGAGAGTTTTTTGGACACTCACTGCCCACAATAAATACTGATGTATCTCGTTACCCGCCGGCCGTCGAACCTCTCCATTTCCTTTTTTCACAAAAAAATCACTTGAAAGAAAAAAAGCTTTTCCTCGAAACTAAACAGCGACTGAAAACAAAGACCAAGACAAAAAATCACCAAAACAATATAAAGCAGGAAAACAATACAGGCCAAAGAAAATTTTACAAACCATGCGCGCGATGAGAGCACTGCAAAGCACGTTCTCGATTCTCTTTGGAGAGAAATAAGAGAAAATAACTACAAAGCTTGAAACAGTTTATTTTGGAGAAGTTTTTTTTCAGAGTCACTCAGCTGGATAATCATGTTATCGTAACATCAATACATTTGTGGGTTGTTCGCAAGCTGTAAAACAGACAAAACACGAGGTAACATGAAATCAATCAATCACCAAACACAAAAGACTGTAAATTTCATTTCAAAAGAGCCCCACCCACACTTAACGAATTTCATCAGTTCCGTTTCACAAGCGCGGATGGCGATTTTTTTCCTACAAGCCTTAAGTATGGTTCACACTTGTGCGATAAGCATAACACAAGCGACATAAGCATAAGCATAAGCACAAGAAAAAAGGAACATGTTTCTTTTTCCTTGTGCTTATGTCGCTTGTGTTATGCTTATCGCACAAGTGTGAACCAGGCTTTACCAGTCTTCAAAGGCGCCGTCGTCAAAAGTGACATCTTCGTCAATTCACACACATTAGATCTCAAGGAAAATGCAGGAGAATGTCATTCATGTTTTGATCTGGTGAAAGCAGTATCTCTTTCTGGTAGAATGCGTCTATGAAATTATTTTCAAACCAAGAATCTCAAGGTCTCGGTAGTCATCTTCCTTTATTCACCTTTATTCAAAAATTTATAGTCCTGCAACGGAGTTACCATCACGCAAGACATCCAAATACAATAAAACAGAAAAAAAAGAAAATAAAACAGAATAAATAAATGGATAAATAAATAAAAAAAGGCTTCAACGCCTAGCTAACGCCTCCAATGATCGAGTCTGCTGTGCCAGACTAAAACTATTAGCAAATCGAAGGAGATTAAGCCTCCACTGGAAATTAACGATTCGAAGGGCGAAAAACATGAGAATACAAAGAACATAGCACCGAGGCAACATCTCAAGGTCACATTAATTTGGTACACACCTGACACACATACACTTTTTGTCCACGAACAGAACCCGGCAGAAGGTGTTCGAATTTCAACGTGATTGACAGTTTGTAGCTACAGAATAAGTGAGTAGGCATTGACCAAAATATTTTTTTAGGATTTTTGGTAGCGCCAAACAAATTTTGTCAGCCTAGTGCAGACGCGACCTAAACTATAAACGCTATTCATATTTTCTTGTGCCAAGCACCTTATTTTATATTTTGCTGAAAACAAATAACGTAACGTTCAGTATTTTGCCAGATCGAGAAACGCATCGAATCATATCCGTTAGAATTTTGTTGTGAAAAGATATTTTGACACCGACGTAAACAACAAGCGAGCGTCTGGCAAATACTATTGCCAGAGTATTTGGCAGCCATCAGTCGTTACGTGCAATTCGATTTGCTGCGGGATTTTGCCAGGACAAACGAGGTGGAAATTTGATTGTTTTGGTTGTCTGTGGTTTCAATCACACGCGAACCTTGAACATTATTATAACAGGAATAAATAATTATTGTTCATTCATTCCGTCAATTTGGACGCTTGGCGTCTTTTTGGAACGATAAAAGGACGAAGAAAATGTCCAACTAATAACACCGCTTTACTCGAGGACCGATTTCCTACCATGCAGTTGACCATGTATCGCATTTCTCGTCGACATGAATATCGCACGAGTGTTGGAAAAAGTGTGAAAATCAATCAATCAGAGGGTATACCAGAATCTCATATCCCGGAACGATGAAAATGTCCAAAGGTGATCCACTCCCCTTATCAGATGAGCACCAAGTATAGATGGGTTATGCTAGGTGAAAAGGCAGCTAAAAACTTAGATGCAAAAATTCTTGCTATGAAATTGGTCAAACAGGCAGGCTTGTTTTCATGAATTCATCAATTTGTTTCTTTTACAGCCCGTACGAACGGCACAGCGCTGCTGCAGCGCTGCAAGAGTTCACTTTTTTGGTTGCACAGCGTTTAAGGGTCGCTAAAGCAGTGCTTGTGAGTCGCTCAAGCAGCCAACACAAAATATCGTGCACTGTGAAAGCGCTGCAAACTTTTGCCAGGTTAAAGCATCGAAAAAGCATCGGTAAAGCAGCGCTGCAAGCCGCTGCTTAAAAGCTGTAATGACAATCAAATGTAGTTGCAATATCGCTACACAACGCTGCAGATCGACTTACGCATACTACAGTGGGAAACGTACGTTAATTAAGAACAGGGATGAACTGAAACCAAAACGCTTTCAAAAAGTAACATAAATCACTAGAGATACCTTTTAAAACAATTTATTACCTGGACCATCAAAATGACCTGAAATGACGAACAAAAGCCGCTGGTGCTTTGCACGGCTTTCGACCGCTTGTTCATGAAAACCTTTATTGGTTTGTGCCTTGGGGCTTCAAATCCACAGAAGGTTCGATTACTGACTTGGGTCTCACCTGTTGTTGTTAGCATAGAAACATATCCTTTAAAATTGACAGGGCCGGTAGATAACACGAAAACACAAACCGACGACCGAACCGACACTAAACGACACATGAACCGACGAGGAAGACCTAAGAATGCGATGCTGCTTAATCAGCGGCATGACGAAAACCTGAACCTAAGTACTTGTATCCCTTCCAGATATTTAACAATTATCCTGCGAAATCGCGCGGAATATCGTCCGATACTTAGCCGACGAGGCCATAGGCCGAGTCGGCTAAAATCAGACGATATTCCGCGAGATTGAGAAGGATAATTGTTTTATTATTCAACCAATTGATAACAAAACAGCCTAAGGGCCTGTTCACATGGAGGTGGGGGACCCCAGGTAGGTGAGGTACCCCACCTACCCGAGGTCAGAAAAACCTGGCCTTCACATGCAGCCCCGGGGTGCTGGGGTGAGGTTAAAATGCTATCGCGTGGTCGCTGAGTACGTATGTCAACAAAGTAACCTTGTATTCCTTGAGATATTTGAGGAGAAGTTCAACCCGTTCAGGACTCCATGACTTGACTTTCGGTGTTTTCATTTTGCTTACTTTCCTTGCAGATTTGGACTCTCCAATATTTTCATCAGAAGAAGCTTTTCGTTTCGTTGTTCTTACAGGCACGACTTCAACTTCATCCAAGACCGATATATCAGATTGATTATCGCACTCCACAAGTGCACTGTCAGCTACTTCAGAACTTTCTTCGATGACGTTGTTGTCGATGTTTACAAGGTGATATCGGCGAAAAAGCTTGCCACGCTTGTACTGACCAGCCATGTTGTTTTGGCGGGCTTTGGCTCAATTCAGAATTCAAAGATAATTGCCCAGATGAACATCACTCCACCCCACCCTCAGCATTCACATGAAGAAAACTTACTCCATCTAAGCGGGTTACCCGGCACGGCTGACCGGGCAACCCGCCTAGGTGAGGTACCCCACCTCTCATGTGAAAGCAGTCAAGAAAAAAAGAGAGATTGTATGGAGAGATTGGTAAACCCACCAAGGTGGGGGACCTCACCTACCTGGGGTCCCCCACCTCCATGTGAACAGGCCCTAAATCCTTGTAAACCTCTCTGTCGACATTTTCTCACTTCACTTTTTCTTCCCACGTACGAAGCTACGTATACCGCTGGATATCTGTTACCTACGGATGACAGATATCGAGAGCATCATGACCATATTTGGATAGTGTTACAATTTGTTGAATAATAATTATTATAATTATTGTCGTTTTCGCCATATCTGATTTTGTAAACTGGGAGATTTTGTAATGCTGGAGACTAGATGACTGGGCTTTTCCATTTCGTTTTGAACACTGACAACTGAGGGTCTTGATTTGTTCGAGTCACGATCATGTTTATGAAGAATTGATACGTGCTCGTGTATTTACCACCCGGAAGGAAGAGTCACGAAAGTGCGCTGTGTTGACAAGCAAATTTCATGATAGCATTATTAACACATACGCACAATATCTGTTTGTGGGGATAGAAGGAAACCCTTACACTTTTTATATACACCATTTCTGACAGAATAGGTACCCATTACATTTACCTTCCATAGAAAATGGCGACCCTTTCACACACTTACAGTACAAACATAGCCAACGCCTACCATGGGTTATTAATGGGTAGATTTCTGTTTCCAAGGCAGGCAATATCAGCAATATAAACACTGCATATGTTTTATTATGTATAACCTTGAAATAAATCTAATTAACGATATTCCCGTCTTTTCGAGATATTTTGAGAGGCCTTTTAAATAACTAATACCATTATTGTGGCCAGTCAACAAAAATGTTTGACTAGGAGTCCAGTTCTACAGCAACTGCAAACCTCCGACGGGTGAGATAAAACGGGTCCAGCAACACGTCGCGTAACAGATGATCGCGTGCGCGTACAAGATGAGCGGTTAGAGTTTGGAGCGGCATATGCAGTCTATGCAAAAGAAAATCAGTTACATTTTGACATTAGTATTTTGTCGACTGAGGTTCTCCAGTTTGTTACAACTCAATAAACAAAGGCACTAAGATAGTTTAAAACGACTCTACTAGCTGGTCCATTTTGCCATAGCATGAAAGGTATTTTCACAGACTCAAAACATCATTGTCTTTGACTGGCATTCGCCTTTTCCCTCCCACAAAGAAATATCAGTGTGCTTCTTATAAGCAATCTCAAACCATATAAAGAAAATGGTGGTGAAAATTAACTTTGTCCTACTTAAAGTTAGTGACAAAAGTTGGATATAAATGTTATTAACAAATGCTAAAATAGACAGAACACATCCCACCAGGTATTAACGACCTGAATAAACCATTCTTTTCGGAAAAAGCTATTGTAACCACAAGCGATAGATAACGAAATCTTTTACCCTATTGGCCCAGAATGACTGTAATTGAGACCTTGAAATACCTTGTGACCACAGGTGAGGCAGTTTTCACTTTGCACGCTCAAATTTGAATTAACTGAAGAAGATTCTTCAGATCTCAGATCAACCGTTCCGGCCAGTACGTTTGTAACTGTGTTTCTTCAGCTTCGATAGTGATAACTATGTCTACACAACTTCTTGCAAGTGAGCTTTTAAACTTGGAATCATCAACGAAGGTTAACTCACAACCGGACAAGGCGAAAAGCTCCACAAAATATGCAATTGTTTACTGGATAGAGACGAAGGAGTTCAATGTCATGCCCCTTTCAAGAATTCCCAAAGACAAGAGGGAACAGGGCGCTTCAGCAACCTTGAAAGCTGAACGTAGAGACTGGGAAACTAAAATTGTGAAAATTGGAGGTGAGTGGAAACATGTAAAATTTGTATTCTACAATATTTACAAATGGCGGGAACTGTTTGACTGGAGACAGTTAGAGTCATATATCCAGTGTCTACACGAATAATGTGCTGAAATACTACTCATGTTCTTTGATTGCTAAGCAATGTGTACCTGCCGATTTCATTTTTCTACCAAATGCGCTAGATTTTCTTCCCAAAGTGCCAGAATGTCTGAAAATTCTGAACTCGACCGAAAGAGTTCCGAAGATAACCGAGGATAGTTGACGAAATTATCCGAAGATACGACCAGAAACGTTTCGATACTTCGTGACAAGGCTAGAGCTGAGGGAATTACATTGACGATTAGATCACTAGTGATATCGATTGCAAGATATAAGATACTGAGATTATCCATGATGCTAGCTCAAAAGCACTTAATTTTACCCGCTCATATTTGAGATTAATTTTTTTTTACCGCAGGCGTAGGATGCGTGAGAGTTGGCAAGTATAACGATGTTGATTGTTATCAACAGCAATATAGATAGGCTCGATTTCCCCCGCTCTCTCTCGGGGGAGGAGCGCGGGCTCCTTTCTCGAAAAATGGCTGGTAATTGAAGCAATCGTCAATCAGTCAATCAATCTGTACACAGAAGAGTGAGCACTTTTTAGGCGATTGTGTCACATACAAAAATAGCTTACTTGGTACAAATGACACACGGGTGGACGCCTGAAACGTGCGTATTGTTATCGTGGGTGTATGTATCTACTCGACCTCTTTGGGTTTTTCATTTTGTAATATTATCACGCGATTTAGAAGATAACATATGCTGTATGGTTAAGTATAAAATAAGTTTGTTTCGTGTAATCTGACACAAGTTTTGACAATTCCCCCCACCTTTTTCTCCAAAATTACGTTTAAAAATTTTCACTTGAGACCATTCACATCTCGGTCTTGTCTGGAAAACAAGGTGGAAAATGGCTAAAAACAATAGACCCTTAAATGAGATTGAAATTACTTTTCAAGCTGTTTAGAATTAATCATTGTAGAGCTTGTTCACGTTCGACGACTACAATACGAAGAACCAGTGTAAGTTTCCGACTTAATAATCCTCGTGTTCTTTACAGAAAGCAAAGCTGCCTTAACTGAAGAAATGTACTCGTTGATTGACGCGGTTGTGAAACAACATCTAACTACTGAAGGGTCTGTGGCTAGCAGTACGCAAAATAAAGAGTCACCAAAACTCAGAGCAACCCAGCCGAAAAAGGAAACTCCAATTTAAGGCCAGTGAAACTGAAGCAGTAAAAGAACAGCGCAAAGGGCAGGAGAAACAAAAATGTCCCAAAGTGAAACGTAAGGCAACGGGAGAGAAAGAAAATGCACCTGCCAACGTTTCTGAAAAGAAAACACCCAAAACAAAGAGCAGTCGAAAAGAGAAGGGGATTGCCAGAGCACAGGCTGCAGAGAATGCCGCCCTACGTTTTTTTAATGCAAATGTGCCTGATGATGTGTCCGCGTTACAAAAACAGTCCAAGTCTAGTCCAAGTCTTGGTCAGTTTCCTCCAAGAGCATCGCCATTGCAGCCTGTTCCGACTACAACTTTAGCTGGCCCATCAGATGTTTCCACAACACCGCCACTGTCCTTTACACCTGGTCAACATTTTCCACTTTGTCGCCTCTTCCATTGACATCTGGCAACTTTAAATACATATCATCTCCAGCATGCACAGCAACACAGCCGAGTCAGGAAAGCTCATCAATGCTTAACCTTTTGAATTCCCCTCTTGATGACTCACCAGACATCATTGAGCTGTCATATGTTTCTCCCATGGCCAGTGGCGCAGGAAACAGTTCGCCGTCATCCCTGGGATCGCTATTTAAAGACAGTCTTGACATCCTTCAGCAGAGCGAAGCAGAAATATGGGACGACGCAACTCAGGCAGAGGTTCAGTGTTCAAACTGCAACATCCTCAGTGATAAGATTAGGGAACTTGAGCAAAAGCTGGAAATTCTGAGTAAAAATATGGCTGTAATACTTTCTTAAGGCTTACTTTGTTCAAATAATACTTCTCGATGTAAATTTATTTTCAGTTCCTTACTTGCATACAAGTTTATAAGTTCAACATTTGCATTGGTTAACTTAAAATTTCCGGTGGATGGTATTGGGATAAAAAGTAGGTTTGAAATGGATATAAAAACTTAAATGGATGGATATTAAAGGGTCCTTAAGCTTGACATTCCTACTATTAAAGAAGTCTTCTTTTCTTATAGAGCCTCCCCGTGAAGTTTCTGTATACTTTCGGAAGCTATTTAGTCTAGAAACTGGCGATGCCACTTCATTACAAGTGAGTAGAATCTGAATAAATTTTGATTTAATGGGGGAGCCACCTGACATAGCTTACTTTGTGGTGCGTTTTCACCGAGGAGGGCTATTCTTCTTAACAGTTGTTATGTTTATCATTTTAGAAATCACCAGATCTGCTCCATGTACCTACAAAGGATCATTTTTATGGTGAGGACCATTTTACCCCAGGGAATGGAAAACAAGAACTCTACGCTGGCTCCGGCGTCTTTATTTCCTGTGTAGAGCTGCACACGATCCTAGCCAAGTCCATCGGCAAGCCTCAGGAGCTGCTTGGACAATTGGTTACCTACTTTTTTGATGATGAGACATTGGCCAAGTCAGTTCCTTTACAAGAAAGCCGTGCGAAGGGCAAAAATGTGCTGGACCAGACAATCATCCATGCCATAATTGGTAAGATATCAGTCATTTAATAAGGACAACGAAACATTAGTTGCCAGCTACAAAAAATAGTGACTGTTCAATGCACTCTATAAAAAAAGTGGACTAAACGTGGTTTCTGTCGGCTGACACAATTATAAGTTGTATAAATTCTTTACTGCGTTTAAATTCACAGTAGTATTTTACCTTTTTTTATTGAACCATTTCTATATATTTCAGGTAGTTTATTTATTCCTGGTTTGTTTTATATACTTTCAGTGTATACTAAGAAGTGCCACTCCTTGTAGGTCAAGGAAAACAAAGTGAGTAGCGAGACAAGATTTGACTGGGGGCAAACTATCAGGAACAAATGCATAACTGCAGGAAGGCGACTGCAACGAAGGTTACAAAAAGAATGAACTTCTCTCGATACACTTCAGCAGGGTTTTGCCTGTATTATCTTGCCGTCTTCAAGGAAATATTGTCACGTTTTCTTGACGACTTTCACGCCCTATACTGTAAATGATAGTTAGCAAACACCTTGGGTTTCCAAGGTGTATTAAAAGTCGTCATGAACTGGTTTCAGATTATAAGATTTAAAATTACATATTTGAGTTTTTTGTCTACGTGTACTCGTTAAACGTTTGCTTATGGACACTTTATGTATTGTTAAATGATGTACAATTGTACACTGACACATGATTAGTGAGTAAATTTCTGTATTTTGAAGTATCGCATTCCTTCCGCGACCTTGTGTGGACCGAGAAACGTTGATATATTCACATTAAAGGTTGGAAGTTTAAGTTTGCTAATTACTTGTTGTAGAGTATTAATTCTGTTTAACAGTTTAGTCATAAATGGTTTCGTAAGCTTGCAATACCGAACGGCGTTCGACCCATATGACCCATAGGCTGATGACAGATGTTCCTATTGATTTAATCGCAATCACGTACATTAAGTGTTTCTTGCAGCCCTAAAGCAGCGCTGAACAACGCTGCATAAACGCTGTTATTCGACCCTAAGTTTCCGTGTGGCTATTCAGCTGCATCTTTCTTGCAACGTTCCTGCAGCGCTCGCCCTCGCTAACGCAGCACTCACGCAGTCATTTTTCGGCACTGCCGCAGCGCAACGAAAACAGCGTTCGTGCAACCTTTACGCAATGCTCGTTGCAGCGCTGATGAGTCGCTAAAGCAGCGCTGTGTAAACGTATTCCGTTTCGTACGGGAGATTTCCTTCCAGCAGGTAACAACACCTGGGGAGCCAGTGAGAAGGGCATTTTTTGTTTGCTTATGTATTTCTCCCTCCTTTTGCTCACATACGAGAAATTGAAAGAAATGTATAGAAAATTATCGTATTTTGGCTCAAACAAAGTTATTGAAATCCACGGCACACATCAGACACAAATAATTCCGTCTGTGGCAATAGAATTTTTTTTTTAATCTGGTTTAATGCTCGTGCATGAATACCAAAGTCGAGATGTATTTTCGTTTCCTTTTTGGTATTCCTTCTTTAACTAAATGTCTCCGGTTGATACCATAATAATTATTGCAGGTTAGCCGGCCGATTTAGCTTGCTTCCAAGCATTTTTAGAATGATTCATTCATTTTCATTTTCTTAACATGAGGATCTCGGGACTGTAATAATTGAATTGCCTGAGTATTTCGTGCTTGTCGCGATGGTTGCAGAATACCGCTCATGTGAGCAGTGTTTGCATTGGTTTTTGTGACTCATACTTCGATGAAAAACAAAATAATTATGGCCGTTATTTGTAAGACTTTTCTAAAACATCAACAACAAAGATCAGAATAATTTTTGGACTTGTTTTGACACGATAAAAGTATTCTACATTTAAAACGGAAGCGAAATAATTACTGGGCAATTATTGTGTGCTTGTCGCCATGGTTGCAGAATACCGCTCATGTGAGCAGTGCTTACATTGGTTTTTGTGACTCATACTCCGATGAGAAACACAATATTACATTTTGCCAAATTTAGCTCACTTTGACGCATTTTTAGAATAAGTCGTTCATTTCCGTTTTCTGAACATCCTTATGTGGGGACTGCAATAATCGAATGGTTTAATTATCTTGTGCTTGTCGTGATGGTTGCAGAATACCGCTCATGTGAGCAGTGCTTGCATTGGTTTTTGTGACTCATACTTCGATGAGAAACAAAATAATTATGGCCGTTATTTTTAAGACTTTTCTAAAACATCAACAACAAAGATCAGAATAATTCTTGGACTTGTTTTGACACGATAAAAGTATTCTACATTTAAAACGGAAGCGAAATAATTACTGGGCAATTATTGTGTGCTTGTCGCCATGGTTGCAGAATACCGCTCATGTGAGCAGTGCTTGCATTGGTTTTTGTGACTCATACTCCGATGAGAAACACAAAAATTGAAGATGCTAGTGGAAAACCCTTCTAAGTGACTATTTAGGTCAAAAAAATTTTTTCGTCAAAAGTGCCCGAAATTTTGCGTGTGGCCTTCAATTTATTTATTTAACAATGCCTTGTTGTTTTTTTCGCCAGTTTGCTTTTCGTTTTCGAGAAAATCGAAGCCAAAATTTCGAAGAGTTGTTGTATGGTGTGCAATGAAGCGAAACAAAAGGACATGGTCACATAAATTTCTCTTGATTTTGCATGTTGGTGTTACGTGGCGCAAATGATTAACGCGCGTGCTAGCGACGAAGTTTTGCATTGAAAGGATGCCGGTTCAAATCAGGAAAATTTTGCCCTGATATTTTTTCTCTCTTTTTTTTTTTTGCTCTTCGTTTCATTAGCTTTTTAGTAACAAGAAAGCCGATTTAAACCGCCAAACAATGCTATCCAGATGCGTTGGTTAAACGCTGGCTTCGACATTTTTCCTTTACTTCACAACCCATTGTGGATGTTTTTTTTTAACTGATCGAAACGATCCTCTGCAAATTTTTGCTCTGGTTCGTCATCAAGCTCTGTTTGAAACGATCGATTTCAGGATCCCTTCGCTGAATGGCGTGAAAACGCACATACAAGCCACGCGGACAAATTTTTTTAAATACACAAAATTTTGTTGCGGATGATTCATTAGTATTCGTAGCTCAATCGGCAAGGCGCTGCCCCAGGTTGGTGGGTTACTGCTAATCAGTTCTGCTGGTTCAATGCAGGCTGAGGCATTTTTCCTACACGTGACAACCCGTCTTGGGTGGCTTTTCTTTTTTTTCCCTTTTATTGCAGATTATTTTTAGTTCGAAATCGATGTCTGATTCGCCCAGCCATGAAAACCAACAACTGAACCAAGCAAAGCAAAACACAATCGAGCAGCCCGGTTACCGGCCCTAAATCACTTAGTAAAATTCCCTGTGCATCGAAAGATTCGCACATTTATCGTCTCTTTGTAAAGTGAAGTTTGAGCGTGAATTGTTTTCAAAAAGTGAATATCAGCGACCGCTAGTTCTTCTAGCCGATACAAGCACTGCTTTTTATAAAATTAATGCGGCGGTCATGTTGATTCCTAATTAGCGCAATTAAGCGATAAAAGCGCTGCGTCGCGAACGTAAATATTTTGTCATCAGACTTGTTCGACACAACTTCAGGCCCCTTTTTTCCTATTAATTTCTCATCTTTATGGAACCAAAACATCAAAGTAAGCCGTACTATCAATGCTGCTAGTGCTAAAGTAAACCGTTAAGTTCGCATCGAAATATACACTGTTTAATAAACTAGGGTCAGGTTCCATGTGTATCGAAACATTCGGCGCCCGATTATTTATGCCGTTCTCTCCACTAGTTGTTCGAGCCGATAAGAGTATTATGTTTGCAAAATTATTGCCCTTTGATCATGTTCGAATAAACTAACGTTTTGTCGAGAGACCGGTTTGGCACAACATCAGCCCCTTTTAGAAGAATGTTGAAGCTGAGATTAAAATAGTCAGCGTCAAATCTCAGTGTGTGATTATCCTGACTACCACTACTCTATTTTTAAACACAGCCCCTTTTTTTCTTGTCAACTTCTTTTCCTTTTGGTACCAAAGCATTAAAATAGCCCTTGCGATGCTGCTAAAATAAACGTCTTATTGTATTTTGCCAAACGAGACGAAATGAATATAAAAATGTACTGCAATGAACATATCACAACAGTCAGGAACCTAAAACAAGGAATAAAACAGGGGAAGTGTAGATCAGAATCATGATGTATACTCCAAAATTTGTATTTTGCGAAACGAGCTTTTCGAAGACTGTGATATAACTTTTCTCTTCCGATTCTTTAACACTTTTCGTATATAAAACTCGATGCAGTGATGAGATTTGAATCTAAACAAGGAATAAAAAAGAGGAAGTGTAGAAGATGCAAATTCCAAAATCTGCATTTTTGCAAAACAAGCTCTTCCAAGACAGTTGCGATAAGCAACAGTAGTGTAGGAAATGGGGGAACTAGGACATTTCTGGATTTTACGCATCTCAGCGTAGTTAGTGTAAAAATCTGAGTCTAAAATATATGATATAATACACTAAAACAGCGTAGTTATGCGTAGGTAGTGTAAGTAGCGTAGATATCGTAAAAATTAGACATACTATTTTACGCACAAAAATGCCTAAAATGCGTAGGATAGTGTAGGATATAGTAAAATTTAGATTGTTCTCACGATGCGTAATTAGCGTAGTCTGATGCATCAGACAAATTTTAATTGGTCGATATTTGCATGTCACCTATCATTAATATTCAAAACACGTACTCACGCATACTAGCGTGTGTCTGAAGTCAGTGGACAGTGTCATACATCTTTAAATATTTATCAATAATTGGGCTATTATCAATCACAAAATTGTCAACGCTTGTCATTTGATTAATTAAACTTTCTCGGTTAAGATCACCTGAGCGCATCGCTTCTCGAATCATTATTAACAAATGCTGGTAACTTTGATAGGCATAGGTACAATTTTGAATTTTTAAGTCTAAACCTTTGTGTTCCATGTAGCCTTTAACTAATAATGCCACTGTACTAATCGCTATTAGACTGATACCACCAGTAGCGATAGCGCTAGCAATACCACCTGAAGCGGTCAGTACAGAGAGTGAATTACCAATGAATTTGAACAATTTGAATCTTTTGTAAGCCTTTTTAAAAGCCCAACATTTCCTATGATAGCTTAGATAATAAGACTTTAGTTCGTCTACTTCATCAGTCGATAATTTGTCTGAAATATGATTCCAATCGAAAATATTCTTTTTAGCCACCATTATATTATTTTATTATATTTATAAATTAAAAACAATTTGATCACTATCATAGCCCATTTGGATTAATTCATCATATATTTTTTCAGTTTGATCACCTTGTAGGTTTACAGTTTGGTCTCTAATAAAACCGTTACACGCTAACTTTTTCTTCCAATCTTTTAAATTAAAACCTTCAATCTTTTCAAATGAGGTGATTGATTTTTTCCCCTCTTTTCGAGAGAAATTTTAATAAACTTTCTACTTTCATCTATCAAAGAAGATAAACTTTTAATATCCATCTATTCTTTGGATAAGATAAATTTTTCTAAAAGTCATCAATTATTTTAGTCAACCATGTCTTGATGAAACGCGTTTCCGGGAATCCCCTGTAGGTATGAGTCATCAATTATTTTAGTGATTACAAACTTCAAGGTAGATTACAAAATTATAGAAATATTTTTATCTCGTGAGTTTGTAGCTTAGTTTGTAGCTATACAATAGCTTTTATTGTCTAGATGAAACGCGTTTCCGGGAATCCCCTGTAGGCATGAGTCATCAATTATTTTAGTCAACCATAGCTTTTATTGTCTGGATGAAACGCGTTTCCTAAACTCATTTGCATATTATCTAGACAGCTTGCAATTACATATCAATTTCGATCAATAAGTTTACCATCGCGTGTGTTACGGATGAATTCGATGTTTTGCTTCGAAAATTGATCCTGTCGCCGGCTTTTATCGTAATCGGATCGCTGAAAATAGTGTGATTTGACCATTCATCCACAGGTTTGGCAATTTTTAAATCTTTATCAGCACCATTAAGAACTAAGCCGACGATCACTTCAGATGCTTGATGAATGCCAGCGCAAACACAAATGCTGCCACGAATTATTTTACCGTCTACAGGACTAGGCCAACCATATTGCTTATTTCTCTCACATCCATTACCGAAACTCCATTGGAGAGAACCTTTAATCAGTGGTCCATTCTCTTCTGCATAGACGGTGATGAACGGGTATGTTTTTTGCGTATTAGCTGCTAAATTATTATCTTGCGTCTTAGTCTCTAAATCATTGTAATCGACTTTGCTTTTTAATGCATCATTGAATTCGATTGCTAAAGTTCCTAAATCAGTAATTAAAGCGTAATCCTTTAAAGCAGATGAGTTAGTCTTTTTAGCTAGTTCATTGTTAACGTATGTAGTTGCTGCTTTTGTCTTTAATAAATCAGCGACGAAACGTTTAGTGGTTGCATCATGATCATTTATTGGAGCGGAAATGTTAGTTAATCTCTTGTTTTGTAAATGGAAATGGTTGTCTGGAGTTAATTTTAAGCCTATTCTTTTTTTAACCTTTTCTACGTTTCCTGTCGTTGATGGTTTTTCATGTTGCCCATTTGTAAATCCCATATATATTTATATTATATAATAGTTCCTTGACTCTTTTCAAATTCTTTCACATTTTCAAATGATGTACTATTATTGTCCCAAACATTCTTTGTTACCAATCCTCTAACCTTAGTGAAAGGATTATCATCTACATTTATTAATCTTATAGATGATTGTCCACTAATATCTGTAAAAAAATTATTAATAATAATTGGAGCACTAATTCCACTAAAAATTAGGTTCATATGAGTGTCTTTAAACCAAATCCAAAATAGGACTTGCTTTCCTAAAGCGTTATTTGGAATATTAAATGTTCTTAAAGATGGTTCATCTATTGTAGGATTACGCGAAATTACGACTTTGCTTTTATCAACATGAATAAATTCATAGCCAAGTAAGTGCCTATATCTAATACTTATAGACATTACACTATTTGTAGTAGCGCTATGTTGAAATACATAATAAAAAGTTAAATCACCTTTGTTATCACCAGTAGTTGCAAATGCATATGTATTTGGTGTTTTACCTTCATTACTATCAGAAAAATACAAATCTTTTATTAAAGTAAACTTTGAATTATTACTTAATATATATTTTACTATTGATTCTAGAAAATTTTTATTTTGATTAATAGTAGGATTTTCTTTTGCTATTTCACTATTTACTTTTGTAATTTCTCCATCAACATAATTTGCAATATTATCTTCTGTTTCATTTAGTTGTTTCACATTAACAGCATCACCGTTTTCATTCCCATCAGATAATCCTTTTATCTGACGATTACCCATATCTATAGGTGCTTCATAATAGACGATTTTGTTTCTGATGGTATAGAATCTATCCCAAATTCGTGGGTCAACGTCATTCTGATGACCACTTACACCATAAAGGACTACAAAGATGTCGGTTTCTGCATCATAAGTGTTACCACTCTTGTACTTTAAAGTTAAATCAATATCTAAATCAATAATCCCAATGTTTCCATATTTGTGAAAATTCACTATTGTTCTACTGTGATCGGAAAAAGTATTTGTATTATTACGTGAAACATTCAAAGTTTCAGATACAGCGTCGACAACCACTTCGTCATGATCTACTCGATTACCATAATACATTTCAAAAGCTAATGTATACTCACCTAAATCTAACGATTTTAAATCAATAGTTAATCGGGTGCTATAATAACCGATAGCAGAGTCATACTTAATTTTAAATTGATAAGTAGCTTTGTTGATATCATAGTAATCTTTGTCGACTTTTCTTACTTTGGTAATATCATTATCATCTTCCTTAAATAAATCATCATCCATGACAAAAGAGAATTCATTATCTTGTCGGTTTGCTTTAATATTCAGTTCTTCAAATTCACTAACTTTGGATTCAATAAAAGATCTAAGTACTGAGTTATTATCAGTAACTCTCCTATTAACATAGTTAACGTTGGCAGCATGATAATCATCCGATGACTTTGGGTCTTTCAAGCGGATAATGCTATGATTAGCCATATCAAGATTTCCTTCCATGTCTCTATCTCCTAAAAGTGGTAGATAAGTAGATTTTGCATCACCAACTGTTAGGGCTGCGTCGTCTACAGAACTACTACTAATTCCAGTGATAGCATGATCACCCATTTGGAGACTTCCTGTCATTGATCTGGAACCATTTAAAGGTAAATTCAAATTATCTCCATTGTCAACATAAGTTTTATTAACAGCATCATCACCACTAACTGGATTTGGTAAACCATAAAGATAACTATTATTCATATTAATTGGACTATTACCATCAGCAACCATGGTTAATCTACCACAATTTGTAATGAGATTATTATTCATGTTTAGATCACCTGTCATAGGCCTTGAACCATCCAATTTTAATACATCTGTAGGTAGCTTACTTATTTCTGCTTGGACAAATGCCTTGGAGACTAAATCATTTGTACCAAAAATATTGACACCATATGGTTCAGTATTTATTATTCTTTTACCTTTTAAGTCATAGTCATCACCTTTTAATTTTAAAAAGTTTTCATTAACATAAAGTTTATTAACAGCCATTTTAGAATCTTTTAAAGCATTAGGGTAATCAGTGATTGGGACATCATCTTGAGTCTCTAAATCTGTTATTTTATTGTCATTCATCTTGAGATTTCCAGTCATAGCGCGTGAACCATCTACTTTGAGATAAAGACTTAAATCAGACTGTGGTATGGAAGCAATTTGACTTTCTAAATAAGTCTTTGTCACAGGTTGCTGCGGCCCAGTTGGAATAGGCAAGCTAAAAATCCTATTTCCATTCATAGAAAGATTACCAGTCATGTTTTGGCTTCCGTTTAGGAGTAATACTTCTAACCTATCTGCTTTTCTAGAAGATAAATCATTAATAGCAATATCCTGTTTAGCGTCTTCATCGTCAACATATTCTTTGGTTGTTGCATCTTTAGGGTCTGTAGGATTACCAATATTGATTATCTTTTCATTATTCATATTGATCGGTTCAAAATTTAATATTGTTCCTGAAAAATCAGTACTTTTAACATTAAATAATCTATGATCATAACTAGTCCTTTGTATTCCTTTGACACATCTACTAAAAAATAGAAATTTAAAATTAGAGTTACTGGAACCATAATATCGAAATTGTAAACGGATGTTCACATCTCTTTTAGAACTATTAAATATTATGTAAGCTTTTGCGTAATTGCTAAACCAATCATGACTAAAATCAATTATGTTTGCATTACCAGTGACATTTGTAACTAATAGCCTATCTGAATCACCATCTGTAACTATATTTGTTCCATCATATCCAAATATTTCAAAAACGATAGAATAATTAGGATCTATTTCTAAATTGTTCACTAGTTTAACAGTAGAATAAGCATAACCAGATTGCGTCCCTTCTCGAGGCGCTTCTAATAGTTCAAAATGATCAGTGTGCCCAGGAATAGGTATAGAGACTTTAGTACATTCTGCTTTATCACCAAAATCTTTATAAAAAGTAAAACTAGGTTGCAAATGATAATTTGTCCTATGATCTGTTGTCATCTCCTTTAATTGTTTTAGAGGTACAGCATCATTATCATTAGTAGCATCTTCTAAATCACTAATCTTATGATTATTCATATTTAAATGACCAGTCATTGAAGTTGTTCCATCTCTTTTCAGATAAGGTGACAAATCAATAGCTGGTAGGTTATTATCTACATACTCTTTTGTTGCTGCATCATTATTATCGATAGGAAGGGCTACTTCAGTTAATCGCTTACTATCAATATCAAAATTACCATCATCAGTTAGACTAAATCCAATTCCAGGTAAACCAGGATCACCTTTTTCACCTCTTCCTGTTGCTGATGTTGATTCAAGTTGTCCATTGCTAAAACCCATATATAATATACTAAATTAAATTTCTTCTTCTTCTTCTTCTTCTTCTCGATCTCTTAAGTAATCAGAATCTAACATTTTGAGATTTTTAATTAATAATAATATTTCATCAGAAATAGATTCGTTGTATTTTTTTTCAACTTCTTTTAAACATTCTAGTTTACTAGTAAGATTCTCTAATAAAAAATTTATCTCATTAAACACATTAAATATTTCGTGTGTTAATCTTCTCGGCAAACTAATTCTATCCATCCTATATATTTTCATTGAAATTTTTTCTGATTGTCTTTTTTGTCTTATCAATGTACGCAAAACTATAAGGCTCACTAGTCGCACTCTCGAATCGCTTCTTAGGTACATTGACTTCTTTACACATTCTTGCTGTCTCTGCATTACTTGGAGAGTCAAAAATACAAAAATGAGAGCAATTCAACCTGATGTCTTTGGGAGTGAGATAATAAGATTGACTTAAATAGATTACACTGCAATTTTTATGACGGCCACCAATAAAATATTCAATGAGAGGTTTTTGGTTTCGTTCACAAGCAAAGTCATCAAAGATAACTATTTTTTGATTATCGTGGTCTAGGCTTTCCAGAGGAATGACATCACCATTACTCTCTTCTATGACATCATAACCAACCTCTTCTGAAATGGGTTGAAATGTTTCTAATAGTTGTCTGTACTTTGGTTGCTCAAGATTTTTTGAAAACAAGTAAATCTTATCATAGTAGAGTAGAGGATTACAAAGCATATGCATGAGAACGTTAGTTTTACCACAACCGCTTGGTCCACAAATTAACATTCGAAAATTGTCTGAAGGCATATAAGGTAGCAGTCGTTTGAAATTGCTGTCATTATTAGAAGCTGAATCATAATTAGGAATTTTCATCTATATAATTAATATTTTTTTAATAAATGACTCATATTATGCCACATAATATAAAAAATATAAATATTATATGAGTCTCTCAAATTGGAAACGATTAGCTCAGAAACGGACTGAGACTGGAAGGATGAAGAATCAGCTTTATGATGAGATCACTGAAGAGAAGATAAAGAGTAAGACTTCTGACCAGCGGATAACAAAATCATTTAGACTAGATGAAATCATAGATGGGTTAAAGGCACAAAAGCCTAAGAATAGACCGCAAATGAGAATACGTCCTGCCCCAGCGGGTAAACCAGAAGCGATTGATTATGCACCAGAAGTAGATCCATATGAAGATATGGATGTAGAAGGATTATTAGATCTCCAAGATTACGTAGCGCCCCAGGCAGAAAAACAAATAATACCTAAAGGCGCGCCACCAAAATATGAAATGGATCCTAGTTTTTGGAATCTAGGAGGAGATGAATCTTTACCACCAGAATATTCTTTTGTGGAAGAAGGACCTTTAGCAATTGAATCACCACCTGATGATGATGATGATGAAGATTTAGATAGAGGAGATATTAATAGAATTTTAGATAGTGCAAATCTTCCTAACTATGATGATGTTGAAATGAGATTATCCCAACCAGAAATGACACCAGTTAAACGTAGTAAATATCTCGAGAGTAACATAAAAAGAGCAAATTCTGAAATAAGCAGTATTACAAGTAAATTTAAGACAAATACAACTAATAGACTAAAACAAGCCATAAAAAAAGGATTGCCAAAAGATGTAATAGAAAAGCTAGAGCGAGAAAAAGATATGGCTCATAAATTTGCTGATAGTAGACTAAAACCTATTCAAGAATATAGAGACTATCTAAAAGTACAGAAAAAGAAAAGTACAAAGGGAAGTGGCGTCAGGAGAGGCAGAGGAGTCTATTTCTATAATGATGCTCAAGAATTACTAAAGAAATTAACACTAATTATTGGTGAAATGGAAGCAGGCAATACAAGTGTCAAGATGAGAAATATGGGTCAAACTATCTTAGACACTCTATTAAGAACAAAATCAATCAATAAGTCGCAATATCAAAAGTTAGTGAAAAAATATTTCAGGGTGTGATATATGGAGAGAGAAATCTCATTAAGCAGTTTTGCAGTTAAAGATGAAGCTGGTAATCGACCTGGTGATTTTACTACAAGGTTTTCTAGAACGCTAGACTATGAACACAGTGATGGGATTTGGTATATTGGTTTTAATAAAATTATTTCAATGGCTTTTACATGGACAAATATAAATTCTGGTTACGACAATCAAAAGATAGCTTACAGTAAAGACGGTGGGAAAACATTTACAGATATTGATTTTCCAAAAGGAGTTTGGGATTACACTGATATTGATAATTACATTAAGGAAAAGACTAAAATAGTCGGCGGTGATGGTGATGAAGAATTTCCAATCACGGTGACTTTTGATGAACCAACTTTTAGAGTCTTAGTGACTTTAGACGCTAACTATCAGCTTGACCTGCGTAAATCTAATTTTGGTAAACTAATAGGATTCGATAAGGTGATCTTAAGAGATGAGAGAAACGTTAGCCCCAAAGTACCTAACCTATCAGAAGATACAGATGTCCTAAATATTCACTGTGATTTAGTCTCTGATTCATTAGTAGATGGGGTAGAATCAGATATTGTTTTTAGTTTTGGTACAGGAACGCTCAGACCTTCTTACAATTTTACCCTTGAACCGCGTCGTGTTATATACAATCCTATCAATAAAACAAGAGTTTCAAGCGTTCGAATCTATGTAACTGATGGCTTAAGAAGACCAGTCTATTTAAATCATGCTGACACTGCATTTTCATTAATCTTAAAAAAAGTTCCATTTTAATTATATATGAAGTCAAGAGAGTTCAAAAAGATTTATCACCCAAGAATGGGACGATATGTCTACAAACACCGTGGCAATGGAATTATAGTAGATAATCTTATGAAACCACTAAAAAAGGTAGCTAGTGCTTTAACTGGACAGGTTTTAAAACCATTTGCTAAAAAAGCAATACAAGCTGGTGTCGCTCATGCGGGAGAACGAGTTGGTAAAAAGGCTGCTGATAAAGTTATAGAGCGATCTGGTGAGCTTATCCGAAAAAGGCTATCCTCAGGGTCTAAAAAAGCGACAAAGTCAACAAAGTCAACAAAGTCAAAGCCAGGTAGAGCAAAGCCAAAAACGCAGGAGGAAGTTTATACACTGATTAATAATCTAATAGCACGCTCTTAAAGAAAAAAAAAATCTGATAAAAAATATATAATGGCATTTAGATCACCAGAGTACGTACAGAGAAACGAACTAGTGCAATTTCGTCTTCAAGATGCTATAAGAGCTCCTGCCAATACTCAAGAGCAAAATAAGAAAGGATACAAATTTCATGTTACTGATCGGGGTATTATGCTTGATTGGTTTAACGCCTTTTTTGAAGTGCGATTCAGATTAGACCTTCGAGCAAATGGTGGAGACAATGCAGACGCCAGAACAACAATTATTAATGGATCGCATTCATTAATTAAGCATATGGTAATAAAGAGTGCAGGAAAAATCGTCTATGACACTGATAATCTTCATCTTGTAACTTTTGCAAAAAATCTTTTAGAATATTCAGATGATTTTGGGCGTAGTACGGCCAAAAATAGCTTATGGTATTTAGATACAGATGCCACTTCAGATGATACAAACACTGGTTTGGAAAGTAGGCGTTTATTAACAGCTAACAGAGCTCATGTTAATACAAGTATTCCATTAAATAGGTATTCTTTTTTCGAAGAATTAGAAGGACGATTGTTACCTCCAATGGATCTCCAATTTGAAATAGAACTTACACCGGACGCTGAAGTATTATATGGGGCAGTTGATACATTGAGATTAGTAATTGATCGTTTTTATCTATGGGTACCCCGACTAGAACCAAAAGATGCTCTGATGACTAAATTCATCAGTGAATACCAAAAACCCAGTAAATGGAAATACCTCAAAGAAATGTACCAAAGTTCAGATACTACTAGAAACAGTGGTGATTTCAGAATCTCAGCTAGTATTGATAAAGTACAGCATGTTTTCCTCTACTTCCAGAGACTTAAGACAAATGATATGTCAGCAAACCCTTATATTTTTGATACTTTTAAACTTAATGCTGCTAACAATAATAGTCATCTTAGCACACGTCGTCTTGAATATGGTAATGGTGTCTTCTATCCAGAACTTGAATATGATACAGAAAGTAAAACAAGAATCTATTATGATTTAATGAATTATTCATGGAAAAAGAATGATTATAATACAGGTACTCAGCTCAATATCACTAATTTTTCGAGTCTTTACCCAATGTTATATTTTGACCTGACTTATCAAACAGAACAGGTAAGCAGAGATCCAAAGCAACTTAACGTAAGATTTCGCCTCTCACAAGCAGCAGCTGCTGATTTCCGAGTGCATGCAATTGTTCTCTATGAAGAAGATGTTGTTGTTGATAAAGTGGGAGATCAATTAGTTATTGTCTAAAAAAAAATAAAAAAAAAAATATATTTAGAAAAAATATTTTAATATAATATATATGAGAGTTAAAGAGAGTCAGAACGAAAGTCAGAACAAAGAAGAAATAGTCGATTTTCTCCATATTGACACTTCAAAGATAACTTTTCGAAAACCAAAGCCAAATAAGCACAATGGAACACAGATTGGAATATTATACAATGGAAGGACATTATTTGTTAAATATAAAGGATATACTCCGTTCGGTTTAAAAGAAAACTATGATAAAGATGGTAATTACCAAGGTACTAGCATGCAAATTAATTGTGATGGGGAATATCTAGAAAAAGCCAAAGAATTAGACGAATTTTTTATTGATTATTTATATTCTTTAAAGAACAATAAAAAAATACATAGAGAAGCTGTAGCGGGATATGATGAACACGGTCAAGGTGGTTCTTGGAAAAGAATCTGTAAAAAACCGTATAAAATTGTTGATGAAGAAAGAGTATATCAAGATTACCCATCAAAGATGGAGTTTTCACTATTTTTTAGAAATGATCGAATAGCTACAAAATTTTTTACATGGGATGGGGAAAATTTAGGATATGATTCAGTAAAAATTGGTCCAAAAAGTAAAGTGAAATTTATTGCTTCCTGGTTTTCAATTACAACAGGAACTTTTGGAGCTACTCTAAAACCAAAATTAATGCAAGTATCATATCGAGAAGTAGAAGATATTTTCGATAACTTCATCTTAGATGATGAAGAAGAAGATGTTCTATCTATTGGATCTGATTTATAAGAACTATTCCAAAGTCATAGAATAAATATTATTTAGGAATTTAAAAAAGTCCCTAAATAATATATAATGACTGAACTACATCAAATTTCTGTCAAACTTTCTGAAGGGCAAAAACGAAAACTAACTAAGGCTTACAGACACAGAGAAGAAATAAGTTTACGCTTTAGTAAAAATGCGTTAAGTGGTTCCGATGTTCTTATGGTGCCAATGAATACTGTTAAGAGACTCGCTAAGGCCAAAACAGCTAATCGAGGAATGGTAATTACTATATCAAAGTATAATATCAGGCGACAAACTGGGTCTGGTATCTTTAGCTCAATATTGCCAGTATTAAAGAATGTAGCACCAACTATCGGTAAAACACTAGGATTGTCTGCTCTAGCAGGGTTAGCTTCTGAAGGTGCTAGTCAAATAGTTAAGAAAATTAGTGGCGGACAAATGTATCAAGTACCAAATAATAAACTATTTATGTTAGCTCAATTGGGTGATCTACTGACTAAAGGACAAATAGGAGATTTAGCCCGAGCTCATAAAGGTGGAGAAGACTTACTTTTCCGACTGACACAACGACAAGTAGGTAATGGTATTGGAACGTTAATAGCTAGTATTGGTATTCCAATGATTCTTGATGCATTAAAAGGAGGAAGTATAAAAGGAAGAGGAGGTCCTAGAATGGGGAAATCGGATGGAGGAGGAGGTCCTCGTATGGGAATGCCTATGGCTCCACCACCTTTTATTGGGACATGGGGCAGGGGAGGAAAAAAAAAAAAAAAAAGGTAAAAAAGCCTAAATTCCATAAAGATATCCCAATGAGTAATTTTGATCTTTTAGATTGGTGTAAATACTTGAAGATACCTATCAAAAATGTCCTAAGCAGAGATCAGACTGTACCTCATAATCATAAGTTAGCGCTTTTTATTTATAATTTAGAACCTCATTATATGAGTGGTAGTCATTGGGTTACAACCTATGTTCGTGATGGAACAATAAATTACTTTGACTCTTTTGGTATGCCACCTTTTCAAGAGTTGGTACACCATGCAAAAGAGAAAAACTTAAATTTATTACACCAAAACCAGCAAATACAGAATCTCTATACTACAACCTGTGGCTATTTTTGCTTGTATTTCTTGAATGAAATGCATAAAGGAGTCGATTATTTCGATTTATTGCAAGTTTTTAGCTTTGACACAGAAGAGAATGAAAAATTCATAGAAAACTATTTTAAACTATTGCTTTGAGGACTTCTGCAACGTCAGGTGCGCGAAAGGAGTTATATTTTGTTGGATTTGTTTGATTTGTCGGATTTTTTTTAAATCTCGTTTCAAACTATTTCTCAGATTTCTCACTCTTTTAGTTTCTCCAGAACAACATAAAAAGGCAATTTTTCTATAAAGAAGTTTGTAATGTTTATACATCGCTTCTATTCTACGTATTTCATTGTCAATTTCAATTTCTTCCATTATATAATAATAAAAAAAATAATTATAATATAGATGAAAAGCTATTGTGTAAAACAACGAAAACAGACAGAGTGCGTTCCTGGTTCAGAAAGGGTTGTACAGACAAGAAATGGTCGTGCCATGATGAAATGTAAATGCGCAGAATGTGGGATAACAAAAACTAAATTTGTTAAGTCAGGTACGGTAGGAAGAGGTAGAAAAGGAAAAGGGCTATTACTGGGTAAAAACAGTCCATTTAAGGGAATTCCCCTCATAGGAGCTATATTATAGTAAAGGAACTTTGTTAACAATAGATTAACATATATTTATTATAATATTAATTAATATATGTTATCTTATTGCGTTCGACAAAGAAAAAGGACAGAATGTGTACCTAATTCTGAAACTTTTGTAATTACAAAAAATGGTAGAAATGCAATGCGATGTATTTGTGCTGAATGTGGAATTACAAAATTTCGTTTTATATCTAAAGCGGAAATGCAAGGAAGCGGTTTTGATGAACTAATTGTCAAAGGGTTGGCTGCTGGTGCAAAAGGATTGTACAACCTAGGTAGAAGGGGAGCTAGTCGAGCAATAAAATCTGACTATGTAAAAGACAAAGTTAAAGGCATTGGTAAAAGGTATTTGAATAGAGCAATTGACTCTCTGGCTGATGATATTTCTAAAAAAATCAGTGGAAGGGGAAGGGGAAGGGGTCTTGATATTCATAAAGCAATAGGTAAGTTACCTAAACCGAAAGCTGGTTGGACTCTTCCAGGTCACAAATATACTGGTCCTTACAATGATTTAGAACGACAAGTAAAATGGGATCGTGATACAGGGCAAATCTATGAAATCTATGATCAACCAACAGGTAAGACAGATGCTATAGCCATGCAACACGATGTTGATTACTCAGTATGTGCTGATAAGGGAGGTAATGTAAAATCATGTAAAAATGTAGCTGACAAGAAAATGGTTCAAGCTTTAGATGCAATTCCCTGGAATGAGAGACAGTGGGGTCATTGGCTGGCTAGAAACACTATTAATACAAAACAAAAACTTGGTTTAGGAGTAAAAAAAAAACGCTAAAAATTTAGACACATGGGAAGCGCTAGCTAATGAGTTACACAAACCTATAAAACGAAATTTTACCAAGCGAAGAGTCATTGCACATAATGTAGATGATATCTGGTGTTCAGACTTAGTTGATATGCAAAAGCTTAGCAAATGGAATCGAGGTTATAAATATCTACTAATGGTCTTAGACCTTTTCAGTAAATATGGTTGGATAGTACCTCTAAAGACAAAAACAGGTTTAGAAGTCTCTAAAGCGTTTGAAAGCTTATTTTTCTCTAATAAGCCTAAAATGTTATGGGTAGACAAAGGAAAAGAATATTATAACAAAAATGTGTTGGATCTCTTAGCTAAGGATAAGATAAAGGTCTATTCCACTGAAAACGAAGAGAAATCAGCAGTTTGTGAGAGATGGAATAGAACTATCAAAGATAAAATGTATAAGAGATTCACTATGCAAAACAATACAGTCTACGTTGACATACTTCCGAAAATACTCGCCTCTTACAACAACAGCCGACATAGATCAATAAGAATGACGCCTATCCAAGCTAGAAAACCTGAAAACTATGGAAAAGTTTATTTTAATTTATATGGTGATTTAGCGAGAGACAATAAAAAGAATGATAAACCAGCATTTGTGATAGGTGATAGAGTCCGAATAAGCAAATACAAAAGGGTGACCTTTGATAAAGGCTATACTCCTAATTGGACTGAAGAAGTTTTCATCATAGACGAAATTAGATTCACTAATCCTATTACTTATAAGATAAAAGACTTAAATGGTGAAGTGATTAAGGGTACTTTCTACAGAGAAGAGTTACAAAAGACAGATCAAGAGGTCTATAGAATAGAGAAAATTATCAGAAAGTCAAAAGGAAAAGCATTAGTCAAATGGAAAGGTTACCCAGACGAATTTAACAGTTGGGTGCCAGCTGAGGATTTAAAAAATTTATAAAAATTATTTAAAAAAATTAGAATATTATAAATAATTATATAGATGGAAAAAACAGAAGAACAATTGAAACGAGAAAAATGGAACAAAATTACAAATGAGAGACTGAAAAATACTGAATGGTACTGTGATGTATGTGGAAATGGAAAAAATTACACTTATAGAGGAAAATATATGCATCTAAAGACAAAGAAACATGAGCGTAACATTCTAAAATACACTAATCCAGTTACTGGTACACTAATTGATTTATAATAAATAAAAAATTAAGAATTTAAAAAAAAAATTAGACATATATTATTATATATAGATGGATTTTAAAGTTAAAATTAAACCCAAAAAGATATCTGTGGACACATTACCAAAACCATCTCATTGGTATTGTAATACATGCAAGAAAAAATATTCAAAAGGGGGAAAATATCAGCATTTAAAGACAGATTTTCATAAGCTTAATGAAGCAAAAAAAGGTCCGCAAGGTCAGCCACTACCAGCCCCACCTGTCAACCCACAACCACGAAGATCTAAGAAACATGAAGATTATGTTGAAAATCGACTAATCCGTTCGATTGCAGCTAGGAGACTAAGAGACTCATACCTTGGAGGTACTTTAATAGATGATCCGATAAGTCCCTCAGTCAATTTACCAGAACCATTAAGACCTACTGAATATAGACCACCCCCACCAGTACCAAAACCCCGTACAAAACCACCAGCAGCTCCAGTGCCTTTACCGAGGCTAAAAATAATAAGACCTATAAAACCTGTACCTACAAGACTTCAAAGAAAGGTTAAAAATGTGATTGATCAAATCGCTCCATATTATAGACCTGAAACTATAAGAGAATTCAGAAGAAATTTGAAATTTATCCCTAAAGACATCACTATTACTGAGCGATCCAATGCATTAAGAGGTAATGTTCAATCTTATGATGTACAAATTGTCAATAGAAATGACCCATCAATACAGTTAAGTAGCACTAAACGAGAAATATTTGATCTTTTAATGCGATCATTATCAGATAGAAGGGGTTTTAAATACAATACTACACTAAGGGTTCGATTATCAAAGAGTACTGAGGATGGTGTCATTTACCGAGAACCCTATTTTAACGCTGGCCCTTTTACGGTTACCAATAGAATAGATATAGAAGTGAGTATCGATGAAGGTATTGAAAGAATTTTAGAGTTAATAGCTGTTTGGCTCTCTGAAGGTTCTGGTTGGGTATTCCAATCGGTACTTTCACATATCATTAATATTGTCTCTTACTTTCCATTAAGAGGATCATCATATATTGAACTACCTGAGGAACTACGTAACCCTATGAAGGGTTTAATCAATCCCAAAAATACAGACAATAAATGTTTCCTATGGTGTCATAATAGGCATTTAAATCCACTTATAGTTCATCCGGAAAGAATAACCAAGGCAGATCGAGAATCTGTCAAACGGTTAGATTACACTGGTATCACTTTTCCAGTCACTGTAAAAGATATTTATAAGATTGAAAAGCAAAATAAGATTAATATCTGTGTATTTGGTTATGATGGAGAAGCTTATCCTATCAGAATATCAGAAACTAATTTTACAGACCACTTGGAATTACTATGGATTGAAGAAGGAGACAAGAGCCACTATGTGCTCATCAAGGATTTAGATCGATTTATGTTTTCATTCAATGATCACAAAGAAAAGAAATATTTTTGTTTGCGTTGTCTACATTGTTGTAGTTCTGCTAGTGTCCTAGAAGATCACAAGCAAGATTGCATGCTCCTTAATGGAGCTCAAGCGATAAAGATGCCCGAGGCAGGATCAAAAATTTATTTTAAAAATCACAAAAAAATGTTACCTGCACCTTTCGTAATTTACGCTGATTTTGAATCAATCACAGAAAAAATAGACGGTTGCCTACCTAGTGATGATAAATCTTACACTAGTACTTATCAAAGTCATAAGGCTTGTAGTTACGGATATAAATTAGTCTGTAGATATGATAATAGTTATTCCAAACCAGTAGAAATATACCGTGGAGAAGATTGTATCGAAAAATTTATCATGAAAATGTTGAGTGAAGTAAAAGATTGTATAAAAATAGTTATAGAACATTTCCAGAAACCATTAGTTATGACTGATAAAAATGAAACACATTTCCAAAATTCTACTATATGTCATATTTGTGAGAGAAAATTTAATGAAGAAAAAGATAAAGATAAACCTTCAAAACAAAAAGTTAGAGATCACTGCCATATTACAGGTAAATATCGTGGTGCTGCTCATAGTAATTGTAATCTTAAATGGTCTATTAGTGCAGAAAATTTAAAAATTCCAGTAATATTTCATAATCTTAAAGGTTATGACTGCCATTTTATCATGCAATATATTGGTCATTTAATAAGACAAGATTTTAATATTAATGTTGATGTTATAGCAAGTAATTTTGAGAAATATATTGGCTTTAGACTAGGTAATTATTTGACTTTCATTGACAGTTTTTCATTTATGAGTCAGAGTTTAGATCGACTAAGCAGTAATTTAAGTGATAATGCATTCTTTTATTCAAAGAAAGCTTTTCCAAATGATGATCAATTTAGATTAATAAAGCGAAAAGGTGTTTACCCTTATGATTACATGGACTCATTCCAGCGATTCAGTGAGAAGTCTTTACCAGCAAGAGAAGATTTTTATAGTATTTTGAATGATACAAATATTTCAGAGAGTGACTATGAGCACGCAAAACAAGTATGGAGTGAATTCCAAATTAAAGACTTAGGTTATTATCATGATTTATATTTGCGTACAGATGTTCTACTATTAGCAGATGTATTTGAAAATTTCAGAACTATATGTTTGAAGGACTATGGGCTAGATCCCTGTCATTATTACTCTGCACCTGGGTTATCATGGGATGCATTACTCCGAATGACAAAAATAAATCTAGACTTAATTTCAGATTTAGATCAACAACTATTCATTGAAAAGGGAATGAGAGGTGGTATTAGTAATATTACTCATAGACATGCTGTTGCAAACAACAAGTATATGAAGTGTTATAATCCAGAAGATGAAAGTAGTTATTTAATGTATTTAGATGCAAATAATCTTTATGGATGGGCTATGTCACAGTCACTTCCAACTAAAGATTTTAAATGGATTAACTCTGAAGATTTCATCTTAGAAAATTACAAAAATAATACAAAAAAAGGTGCCATTTTAGAAGTAGATTTAGAATATCCAGAAGAGCTACACGATTTGCATAATGATTATCCATTAGCACCAGAAAAGATTTTAATCACTGATAATATGTTATCAAAGTATTGCAAAGATTTAAAAGAAAAAGAAAATATTAGCAGTGGTAGAGTTCACAAGTTGGTTCCTAATCTAAAGAATAAAGAAAAGTATGTATTACATTACAAAAATTTACAGCTTTATTTATCTCTTGGTATGAAGTTGAAAAAGGTTCACAGAGTCTTAGAATTTACTCAGAAACCTTGGATGAAACCTTATATTGATTTTAACACAAAAAAAAGAACAAATGCTAAGAATAGTTTTGAAAAAGACTTCTTTAAACTAATGAATAATTCAGTTTTTGGCAAAACTATGGAAAACCTAAGAAAAAGATCTAATATCAAATTAGAAACTGATCCGGATCATTTATTGAAATTGACAAGGCAACCAATGTATGTTTCTAGTAAAATATTTGATGAAAATTTAGTTGGGGTACAAATGAAAAAGGCTAGACTAGTCTTAGATAAACCCTCTTATGTTGGATTCTCTATTCTAGATCTAAGTAAAACATTAATGTATGACTTCCATTACAACTATATCAGAAAAAAATACCCTGATGCAAAGTTACTTTTTACTGATACTGATTCTTTATTTTACCATATAAAAGCAGAAGATCTTTATAGTGATTTATATAAAGATAAAGAAAGGTTTGACAATAGTGATTATCCCAAATCGTCAGAGTTCTTTTTTGCAGAAAATAAAAAAGTAATTGGTAAATTCAAAGATGAAGCAGCTGGTGATCCAATCACTGAATTTGTTGGTCTAAAAAGTAAAATGTATAGTTACAAGACAGAAAACAAGGAAAACAAGACTGCTAAAGGTGTCAAGAAGAATGTCATTAAGAGTGAATTATCTCTCTCTGATTATCGTGATACCTTACAAAAATGTAATACTATGAGGCATAAGATGCGAACTATCCGGTCAGAGTATCATCAGATATCTAGTTACCAAATTAATAAAGTATCATTATCACCTTTTGATGATAAAAGATATATTTTAGATGATGGTATCAGTAGTTATGCATATGGAAATTTTAATATTTCATAATATATATGCCTGTCCCTAATTTTAAAAAATTTTTAACTGAAGACCCACTTCATGATACTGATAGTAGTGACAGTGATTATAATCCTGATTCAGATGAGGAATCGACGAGCAGTGAGGAATCAACGAGCAGTGAGGAATCAACGAGCAGTGAGAGTGAAGATTAATCTACTTTAAAGAATAAAGTATATTAATTATTATGATGAACAAAGAGACCATTGGCAATCTACATCGTCAAAAACTTTCAGAAATTGTTCTCAAAGAAAAAAAAATACCAGATTTAAAAAAAAAAATTCTAAATTTATCCATCAAAAAAGATTATTCTAGAATTGATCAAATTGAACAAATAAGGTTACAAAATGAAATAAATGATATCAAAAATCTTCGTACTAGTTATTTATTAAAGAATGCTATTTTACTTTTTTTACATACAGAAAATAGAGCAAAACATTTTGTTGTTGATAATTCTTATTATAAAAGGTATAAATATAATATCTTCCCTGATGAACTACAATACAGTGAAAATAATATAAATGAAGATAATTATTGTTATACATGTGAAAAATTTCGAGTATTGAACGTCGATGAAGGGATAAGTACTTGTCTAAGTTGTGGAATAAGCATAAATGTCTCAACAAATCCAGAAAAATCATCTATAAAAACCGCAGAAAATGATTACAAAAGATATAATCATTTTTGTGACTGTTTAGCCAATATCCAAGGCAAAGAAAGTTTTAAAGTCTCAGAAGATGTTATTAATAATATTTTCAAAGAAATCATTCGTGAAAGGATGGAAAATTCTTTGGAAAAGTTAACAGAAGCAGATATTAAAAGATATCTTAAAAAACATCGTAAATTACGTTATTATTATCATGCCACACAAATTTTGTATCGAATAACAAAAATACCTCCATTACAAATGACTTCTATAATGGAAGAAAAAATGAAAATGAGGTTTTTACAAATTCAGGAGCCATTTGAATTATTTAAAGGTAAAAATAGAAGAAATTTCTTTTCCTATTCATATATCATCTATAAATTTTGCCAAATACTTGGATATAATGAATTTTTACCAAAGCTAAAATTGTATAAAGATCGTTTAAAACTCTATGAACATGATAAAATTTGGAAAAAAATCTGTGAACATCTAGGTGGTGAGAACGCTGGTTGGAAATTTATCATGTCTTAAAAATCAGCATCGTGAGAACAATCTAAATTTTACTATATCCTACACTAACCTACGCATTTTAGGCATTTTTGTGCGTAAAATAGTATGTCTAATTTTTACGATATCTACGCTACTTACACTACCTACGCATAACTACGCTGTTTTAGTGTATTATATCATATATTTTAGACTCAGATTTTTACACTAACTACGCTGAGATGCGTAAAATCCAGAAATGTCCTAGTTCCCCCATTTCCTACACTACTAGCAACTAATCTCTTCCCATTCTTTAACACTTTGTATATACAACTCGATGCAATGTTGATATCAGTGTACAACGAGTTTGAGCCAAAAGGTCAGCCGTGCCCTGTATTTGCGAGACGTCACGCAAATGGAAGTCACGTACTCAGCGCTCTCATCTTTAACTCGTGAAACGGGGCACTTCTGATTTAGCTCGTCATGGACGGCTCTTTTTTTCCCTTTTATTGCTGATTATTTTTCGTTGGAAATCAAAGTCTGATTGGCCCAGCCAAGAAAACCAACAACTCAAAGAAGCAAACAAAACACAGTCAAGCCAGATCGTTACTGGGCTCTAAATCACTAATTTAGCAAATGCGCACGCTAACATGAAATGCACTCCCATATGTATTAGCGACTACATCCTGTATGTAGTTCACACTGTTCCCAAGCTAGATAATCTATGGAAAGAATGAATCAAAGGAAGATAGTCCTCCTCCCTCTGCACCTCCACGGTTACAGTGGCAGAACGACCTCTGGGGTACTAAGCTTCTAAAAGCTCTAACCCCGAAGGGGGGGGGGGGGGTGGTGGGGGTGGCATGGCCTCCCACATAACCAACAAGTCAAGCCAACACTGGTTCACTTGTCCATGTGGGGGACCACAGGTAGGTGAGGTAACCCGCCTAGCCGTGGTCGAAAAATGGCCAGCGTTTACATGCAAACTTACAACCCCGGGGTCCCGGGGTGACTTTACTTGACGTTGTTGCGTGGTCGCTAGGCATGTAAACATTGAAAATGGCAGTCAGTGTTATTTTATCTTGATTTTCTGCTCTCGCTGCAGCATTTCAATGCTGTGGCGTTTTACTGTCACTTTTGATGATACAAAGCCTCCGTCAGAGGCAGTTAACGGCCATATTGTTCTGGTTCAAATTTTTACGCGCTTTGGCGCGCTTGCAAATGTAACATGAACTCGACCCCAGCTAGGCGGGTTACCCTACCTCGAGTCGTTTACATGGCAAAATGCGACCCCGGCTAGGCGGGTTAGCCTACCTGGTAGACCGGGCAACCCGCCTAGGCTGGTTACCCCACCTATCATGTAAACATGATCAAATAAAAATGAGAGATTATATGGAGAGGCGGGTTACCTCACCTACCTGGGGTTCCCCACCTCCATGTAAACAGGCCCTTAGTAAAAGACTTCTAAAGCAGCGTTTCAGCGAGTTTTACAAGAGTAACTAAGAAACTTTCCCGATGGTGTCTCGCGCGCATTGGTTTGCCGCTGTGGTGGGCTTGCTGATAGTTTTTGCCGGAAGGTGTGTTTCTAAGCTGAGAAGCCACTTTTTCATCATCGGAACGAAATTCAACTGAAGCCCTTCACAAATTATGTTTACGGTAATTTAACATTGACATGGACAAGTAAGGAACTAATTGTAAATAGGGTTCCGAATTTTTGGTCAGGTCATAAATAGGGTAGGGAATATCGCAGATTTTGGTCATAAACAGGGGAAGGGTTTAGGAAAATGGGCCCCACTCCTCCACCAAATTTTTCTGGGAGTACCCCCCCCCCCCAGGGCTTCCAGAATAACTGGCTTGTTTGTTATAACGAATTTCGAGGTGAAATACTTACCACATAGACTGCGAGCAGTCTCTTTCCGCTTTTCCTAGACCGCTAGAAGTTTCCTCGTTTCCATTCTCTAGTTTGCATAATGTATTCTGAGTTCCTCGCGTGGAGGATTTCAGGGACAAAAACCGACCACCACAAACATTGGATATCAAAACAAATATTGTAGTTCAAGATAAGAATACTACTCCAGATAACTAAAGTACTATTTTCTAATTAAAATTTCTCAAATTACCCCGATTGTGATTGCACAAATAGCGATGACAAGGTTACTTGCTTTAATGTAATAAGGTCGACATGGGTCAATCCATGTCTCTCAGGTTCGTGCTTTCCGTACAAGATATTATCAAGTTCGATGAGAGCAAAAACACCCTACCGTGACAATCAAAAGACTAAACTATAATATTTATTTTTAGAACTATCTAAATCGTAAAAATTTTATGTAGCATTACATTTTTTATTTACCATATGATAAAGCAAAGACCTTCATTGACGAATGAAAGGAGGGGGCTTTCCCCGTTTTGAGCCTGCTGTGCTGGCTGATAATAAGCTCAAAAGTTCAGTTATTGGTGATACAGTGTTTGGTTCACCGTGGTGCCACTAGTTCAAAAACGGTAATTACATTGTACTTTGCTGTAGCTACTAAACGCGACACTAAACAGGCATGCTAGACCTCCAAAAAACAGTTTTTATTGCAGCCGGTACAGTTTAACCAGAGCATTTAATCTTGAGACAACTCATGGTATTTAAAAAGATTAATTCAACGGATTCAATGAAAAAAAAATCAAAGTGAGAAACGCAAACATCTCGCAATACAAACCCAACAACAGCTCTGCTAATTTACATGCAGAGTCCAGTATTGAGCCGCTATATTGAGTGTACGTCACGTCAAAGCGGATGGAAGAAAAATGGTTTGTTGAAAGCTCCAACCCAATTGTAGTATAGTAACAGACTTCTTGTATTATATTGATTTGAAAAATAAAAAATATAAATAAATAACTAAGGAAACTTCAAGATTACATCATCCCCAAGCTTCGTTAAATTTTTACAACCCTTGCACAGTCGGTTGAACTTCTCTTTGTCCATAATCTTTGCAGCTTCGCTTTTAAATTCTTTAAGATTTCTTCGATATTTCGCCCTTCTGTTTCTGAACCATGTGGCTACTTGCCCTCCAGAAAGTCCCAGCGAACGTGCAATTTCTTTTCTTTCTAAAGGCGAAATGTAATTTTGAAGAATAAACCGTCTTTGGAGTTGACGTATTTGATCATCACTGAAGCGTTTGCTGTGCTCCTTTTCTGTGCGGCTTTCATGCTGGAGACTTCTAGCAGCTAGGAAGAACAATATTTACTATATGAACAACGTTATTCAAATCTTTTATTGAAATAAACTCCGTATTGTAAATGAAACCTAAAAAGTCCGTGGTCGAGGAAATTAATTAACTATTCCGCTTGGCCTATGCAAACCGTGAATGAACTGGCAACAAATCTAACACTAGTTTTCCATTGCTTCAAGATTGTGCCAGTGTCGCTTATATCTATACTACTCTGTAGCAATTGATTTGATTTAGAGTACAATACAGGTAACCCCACTCCTTGGGAGCCGTGGACCTTATTAACATTGTGTAACAGCGCAAATATAAGAGTTTGTATAGAAATGTAACAATTGTGTGTAACAGTTCGAGATGTGGAAACGAAATGGAATAAAAACGACTAACTTTGACTCTTCTGTGTTTTATTTTTGTTTCTGCGTCGTTTTGGAGCCGCTTCATAACAATTCCAGCGAGTTCAAGTTTCATCGTTTTCAGTTCCTCTCTCATATTATAGACATCATATTCCCAAGGTAGCAATTCAAGAACGTATGGGGAATCAGTTATTTCCCACTAAGAGTTTCCGTGGTAGCCCTTAAAATAACAGCTGGATTTTCATCATACCTCTTTCAGCGTTTTCTGTAGTTGAAATGTCTTCTGACAAATTGCTGCGTGTAAATTTTTCCAGACTTGAAAGGGGCAACGGCCGAGGCGGAGCGCTTAGGATTGCCTCAATAGAAAAAGGCAATAACACCCTGTTGCTGGCACCTCTGTCACTCTGCTCTGAATTTCTTTCATTTCTTTGTATCTCCATGTGCCAAGTTTCTTCCGGAGGATAGCAAGTAAAACCGCGCAAACTTTCCCACGGTCAACCTAACAAAGCTTGAAACTGGCGTACTGCGTTACTCGCGTTTTGGACAATGACAATATTATTTCCTGTTTTGAAACCACAATTCAAACCTGGTATCGCATACTGTGATGTATGTTTCGACTTCCCATTCCGATCGTTTCCTTGGGGCGGCTCTGGTAAGCTAAAAAAACCTTTCACCACGAGAGAGTGCTAATTGTCAAGGAAATCATAATCCCATTTATCAGGAAACCAACAATAATCCCATTAATCAAGAAACCAATTATAAAGTAACCAATTTGCTGTAGCTTCCTGGAATATCTCTGGCAAGCTGTTTATGATGGGAGCCATTCTCCGCTTGGGAAAGCAGAAAATTTCCTTTTCATAACACGAGTAGCCGCATTGTTACCCGCCGCTACGAGCAAACTGAACACGTGTAAGACCATGTCGGACCTCGCGCACGGCAAGAGACTGGCAAGCGATGAGAGGCGGCTTTATTCTCAGTTTTCACCAGTTATGCCATCAAAACTAAAAATCGTAACTATTCAATGAATAAAGTCAAGAATCTTGGATACGATAGATGATTGATATATTGACAACCTCGTCTAGAATCAGGTCTCTGTTGTTTTTCATTCGCAGGTTATTTTCTGAAGTGTGTCACCCAAATTTATACAGCTTTGTATGGAGACACCATGTTTGTGTCCTTCAGAAGGACACAAACATAGCGGCCGTAAAGTAACGGAAACATCTGCCATTGAGTTATGTTATTGAAACGAAAAACTATTGCTCTAGAGATCCGACACATTAAAATAAATGCTTCTTCTAGTTCAAGCACTGTTTAGTCAGCAAAAACCAATGTGATAACTCTTCTTTTGACCTCCGCGACAGCCTTCTTTTTTTTTTCCTCGATCTCAGGCCGCCATTGTCATGTGGTGTCATGTCACGCAACGCAAAAGCTTAAACTTGGAGAACGGTCTTCTTGAATGATCATGAATGAATGATCATGAATGAATGATCGTAATTTTCCAGGCATAGTCAATCGAGCGTTCGGAAATCGAACTCATGCTCAATCAACTCAATCTGTGAATTGAGTTCGATTGAATTCGGTAATCGAACCAAATCGATCACCGAACTGTATGTGAGTTCGATTTCCTAACCAATCGAACTCAATCAAACCCAATCGAACTCAATCCATTAGATTGTGTCCGATTGGGTTCGGCAACCCAACTCAATCGAACACAATCCATAAGGTGAATAATTTCGCTTGGACAAACATTATGTTATGTGGTCGCCAAAACACGAAAAACACGTGTATACTGAAGTAACTCGAGCCTTGAAAAACTTGTTCTTGATTTTCAACACCAGTTTTACAAAAAATCAAGAGTTAAGAAATCATAAGTTTGATTTAGTTCGATTGTCAAATTATTTTTGTGAGCTCGATTTGCTTCGATTACCGATCCAATGGTTTGCGTTCTATTGTATTCCGTGAATAAATTTTCTTGAACAAGAATTAATATACGGTCTCGAAAACACTTGATATACTGAAGTAACTCAAACCTCCAAAAACTTTTTCTTGATTTTCAACACCATTTACAAAAACTCGAGAGTCCAGAAATCAAAATTTTGATTTGGTTCGATTGCTGAACTAAATCGAACTCATTCAACGAACTGAGTGTGATTTAGTTTGATTGGGTTCGATTGACTATGTCGGGTAATTTTGCGACAGAGAAATGAGAAAATGATATTTTTTTAGCTTCAAACGTACACTTAGCACGCAATTTTTACGACAGTAAGACTCTTTCGCAAAAATTCTCAGACTTTTGAAACATACATCTATGTCTATTCACATTGGTAAGATCTGCAGCAAGACTTTTTATGGCTTGTATAAGATTCGTCAACTTAGGAAATTCCTTAATCCTGAGTCCACAAAGACTCCTGTTCACGCATTTGTGACTTCACATTTGGACTATTGTAACTCTCTTCTTTTTGGCGTCCCCAAGTACCAGATAGATCGTTTACAGAAGGTGCTCAACGCCGCTGCTCGATAAATCTTTAGGATTCCCATGTTTGATCACATTTCGCCCGCCTTATTTCATCTTCACTGGCTTCCTGTGACTTGTCGCGTTCATTTTAAGCTGTTACTTTTAGTTTACAAATCTCTTAACGATCAAGGCCCACAATACATTCAAGAATATTTGCAGCCATACTCCGTTACTGGTCACGACGTACATTCCTGCAACCAGGGCCTCCTTAAGATCCCCAGAACTAATTTTAAGACTTTTGGTGATCGCGCTTTTGCCCGCTCCGGACCATTTCTGTGGAACAAACTGCCGCGTGAAATTCGAAACAGCCCAGAGTGTAGTCATTTTTAAGTCCAAGCTTAAGAATACCTGTTCAAGCTGGCTTACAATTTGTTGTAACATTTTAAATAGTTTTAACATTTTAATATTTTTAAATTTAATCGTTTAATATTTCTGACATTCTTATATAATAGTTTGTAAAGCGCTTTAGAATATTTTTATAATTTTAGCGCTTTAGATATGTAAATTACTATTATTATTATTATTATTATTATTATTATTATTATATACTTAATTAAACAATAAGTCAAATCGCTTGCATTGGTCACCCGTGTGAAGATCATCAAGCTTTGAAAACAAGATTCTTTACAACTGAACTTAAATTTTTTCCTACAGACTAAAGGCTAACAGAGAAAAGAAGAAGAAAAAAAATTGTGAAGAAATTAAAAAAAAAAGAAGGGAAGATAGAAAAAACAAGAAAGAAGCAAGCAAGAAAAAAAACCAAGAAAATACAAAGAAGAAAGAAAAAAGAAGAAAGAATGTATATAGTTTTTTATTTTGTCCCTGCCACAGTTATTTTTATAGTATCTTTAATTATTTTGATTTACTGCAAATATAGATGTATACGGGAAAGTGGCAGAGAGGCGGCACCCCCGGATCAGGCTGTAGTGCCGGCATTTGTAGTCCCGGCGGGGGTACCCGAATGGGTAACCACGCCGAGGCTACTGTGCATGCACTATTATTTTAGTAGCCAGTTTACCCTGGTCCGGGAGACCGCCCAACGCTACTTTCCCGGCCCTCAGCTAGCAGGCTCAACTGAAACAGTTGAGTTGGGCATTGTCTAGCTGAGGGTTTTTAATGTATTTTATTTAATTTGATGTCCGTTTGTCTCTGTCTCTCTGTTTGTATCACTGTATGTGTGACCGTCTGTTGGTTTGTATGTATAGTGTCTGTCTGTGTAACTGTGTTATTTTGGCTCTCTTCCCGAACGTTGTTGACATTTTTTTGTAAAAATTATTACCTAAATCAAAGAAAATAACTTTAAGTTTTTTTTTTCAAACTGTTCTAAAATATCTATTGGTCTTTTTTCTGTTAATGTGTAATAAACTTGTGATTTTCTTTGTAGATACCATTATATCAGAAGGAATATAGTTTTTCGTCACTGTTAAAAAATACTATACTTACGTCAAATGTTGTCTTCATTTTTCATTATTTTAGTGTTTTTTTACTATTTGTAAATAGTTTTACTAAGAGAACCAGTGTTGGCTTGCTAACTTGTTGGTTAGGTGGGAGGCCATGGCCCCCCCGACAGGCTTAACGTAATCAGCCTGCCGCAGGTCCCTTCGGGGTTAGAGCTTTTAGAAGCTTAGTACCCCAGAGGGCGTTCTCCCGCTTTAACCGTGGAGGTGGAGAGGGAGGAGGAGTATCTTCCTTTGATTCATACATCCCATAGATTATCTAGCTTGGGAACAGTGTGAACTACATACAGGATGTAGTCGCTAATACATATGGGAGTGCATTTCATGTAAGCGTGCGCATTTGCTAAATTAGTGTTTAAGAGCCTGGTAACGATCTGACTCGACTGTGTTTTGTTTTGCTTCTTTGAGTTGTTGGTTTTCTTGGCTGGGCCAATCAGACTTCGATTTCCAACTAAAAATTAATCAGCAATAAAAGGGAAAAAAAGAGCCGTCCATGACGAGCTAATCAGAAGTGCCCCATTTCGCAAGTTAAAGATCAATCTCGTTCCCAGAGCTTCGTTCCCCTTGACCAGCGGTTGGAAAACGCGAGCTCTGGGAGCAACCATTATGAAAGAACAAAGGAAATAACCGAATTCTGTTTTTTCTCTCGTTTTCCGAACGCTGGTCAAGGGGAACGAAGCTCTGGGAACGAGATTGGTTAAAGATAAGAGCGCTGACTGAGTACGTGACTTCCATTTGCGTGACGTCTCGCAAATACGGGGCACGGCTGACCTTTAGGCTCAAACTCGTTGTACACTGATGTCAACACTGCATCGAGTTGTATATACAAAGTGCTAAAGAATGGGAAGAGATTAGTTGCTAATCGCAACTGTCTTGGAAGAGCTTGTTTTGCAAAAATACAGATTTTGGAATTTGCATCTTCTACACTTCCTCTTTTTTATTCCTTGTTTAGGTTCAAACCTCATCACTGCATCGAGTTTTACATACGAAAAGTGTTAAAGAATCGGAAGAGAAAAGTTATATCAGTCTTCGAAAAGCTCGTTTCGCAAAATACAGATTTTCGAATATACATCATGATTCTGCACTTCCGCTGTTTTATTCCTTGTTTTAGGTTACTGACTGTTGTGATATGTTTATTGCAGTACATGTTTATATTCATTTCATTTCGTTTGGCAAAATACAATAATACGTTTATTTTAGCAGCATCGCAAGGGCTATTTTAATGCTTTGGTACCAAAAGGAAAAGAAATTGACAAGAAAAAAAGGGGCTGTGTTTAAAAATAGAGTAGTGGTAGTCAGGATAATCACACACTGAGATTTGACGCTGACTATTTTAATCTCCGCTTCAACGTTCTTCTAAAGGGGGCTGATGTTGTGCCAAACCGGTCTCTCGACAAAACGTTAGTTTATTCGAACATGATCAAAGGGCAATACGTTTGCAAGCATAATACTTTTATCGGCTCGAACAACTAGCGGAGACTTAAAAAAGTTTGTCGAGAACGGCATAAATAATCGGGCGCCGAATGTTTCGATACACATGGAACCCGAGTTTATTAAACAGTGTATATTTCGATGCGAACTTAACGGTTTACTTTAGCACTAGCAGCATTGATAGTACGGCTTACTTTGATGTTTTGGTTCCATAAAGATGAGAAATTAATAGGAAAAGAGGGGTCTGAAGTTGTGTCGAGCAGGTCTGAAGACAAAATATTTACGTTCGCGACGCAGCGCTTTTATCGCTTAATTGCGCTAATTAGGAGTCAACATGACCGCCGCATTAATTTTATAAAAAGCAGTGCTTGTATCAGCTCGAAGAACTAGCGGTCGCTGATATTTGCTTTTTGAAAACAATTCACGCTCAAACTTCACTTTACAAAGAGACGACAAATGTGCGAATCTTTCGACGCACAGGGAATATTACTAAGTGATTTAGGGCCGGTAACTGGGCTGCTCGATTGTGTTTTGCTTTGCTTGGTTCAGTTGTTGGTTTTCGTGGCTGGGCGAATCAGACATTGATTTCGAACTAACAATAATCAGCAATAAAAGGGAAAAAAAAGAAAAGCCATCCAAGACGGGGTGTCACGTGTAGGAAAAATGCCTCAGCCTGAGGCATTGAACTAGCGGAACTGATTAGCAGTAACCCACCAACCCAGCGCCTTGCCGATTGAGCTACTAATACTAATGAATTATTTCCGACGAAATTTTGTGTGTTTAAAAAATTTGTCCGCGTGGCATGTATGTGCGTTTTCACACCATCCCGGAATCGATGATCGTTTCAAACAGAGCTTGATGATGAACCAGAGCAAAAATTTGCAGAGGATCGTTTCGATCAGTTAAAAAAAACATCCACAACGGGTTGTGAAGTTTAAAAGGAAAAATGTCGAAGCCAGCGTTTAACCAACGCATCTGGATAGCATTGTTTGGCGGTTTAAATCGGCAAATAGGTTTTTCTTGTTACTAAAAAGATAATAAAACGAAGAGCAAAAAAAAAAACAGAGAAAAAAATATCAGGGCAAAATTTTCCAGATTTGAAGCGACATCCTTCCAATGCAAAACTTCTTCGCTAGCATGCGTGTTAATCATTTGCGCCACGTAACACCAACATGCAGATTCACGAGAAATTTATGCGACCGTGTCCTTTTGTTTCGCTTCATTGCACACCATACAACGACTCTTCGAAATTTTGGCTTCGATTTTCTCGAAAACGAAAAGCAAACTGGCGAAAAAAACAACAAGGCATTGTTAAATAAGTAAATTGAAGGCCACATGCAAAAATTCGGGCACTTTAAACGAAAAAATTTTTTTGACCTAAATAGTCACTTAGGAGGGTTTTCCACTAGCATCTTCAATTGCATTTTCCCAAATTTAGCTCACTTTGACGCATTTTTAGAATAAGTCGTTCATTTCCGTTTTCTGAACATCCTAATGTGAGGACTGCAATAATCGAATGGTCTAATTATCTTGTGCTTGTCGCCATGGTTGCAGAATACCGCTCATGTGAGCAGTGCTTGCATTGGTTTTTGTGACTCATACTTCGATGAGAAACAAAATAACTATGGCCGTTATTTGTAAGACTTTTCTCAAACATCAACAACAAAAAATCAGAACAATTTTCGGACTTGTTTCGACTTGATAAATCGTATTCTACATTTAAAAGGGAAGCGAAACAAAGGATTCAGTTATTGTATCCTTGTCTCCATGGTTGCAGAATACTCAGTGGCCGTTGGTTTGTTTCAGATTTTCGAACACAACCAAGATGAAGAGCATTTTTGGATTCGGTTCGTCACAATCAATCCAGAATCACAATAAGTGCCTTGTTTATATTTGATTAATCTTGATTCTAAGAATTTTGATAAACGTTCCTTCGGAAATATCCAGTAATCGTCCAAACCTAGCCTTGCCCTGCATGTTTTCTTGCCCTTGTTACCATGGCCTTGGTTGCAAACAAATCACGTTAGTGTCGCATAAGTACATGCATCGGTGTATAGTTTTCTCGTTTTGCTGTTTTAATTTCAACTCTGATACACAAACAACTTAGAAACGGAAACATGTTCACGAAGCCCTTTGTGTAAACCTTTGCCGAGTTTATAGATTAGTTCAGACAGAACTCCTTATTGCTTTCAGATTCACGATCATGTGACAGAAGAACACGGCTAAAAGAGACCGAGCAGCATGGTAAGCTCTTATTATTTAAAACCATGCTATACAGGGCAAGTTTTTTAATCTCGTTTCCTTGAACTTTGCTAACCAAAACAAAGCAAGTGAAATACATAAACAATTTTGAATATAAGGTAATTGAAATGAACCATTATTTTTCAAAACCAAATGATCCGTAGACTGTCAAACAAGTTTGACAGTGTTTGTTTCACCGCCATAAAGTTCTCTTCAACTTGACTGAAATAAAATTTTGGTTTATAATACGTACCTTTAGGCGAACCAAAATGATCAATTAGATGTAACTATAGCTCAGTCTTGTTTTTCTTTGAAAATGCTTGGATGATTTTTTTAAATTTCCCGTTTCGGTATCTAATTGTAAACAGATGGCGCTTACGCCACAAGTTGTGGAGGACTGGATTAAGGAAAATGTTTGTGCTGATAAGGACACGTCTACCTCCAAGAAGGACATTTGGTCATCGTTTCCTGCAGGATTGCCATTCATCTCTATCGAAGAACGAGCTAATTTCTTTTTGCTTTTTGGATTTGCCATAAAAAAATTTGCCAATGTTTCTGTAATCAAACAGAATTCCAAAAAAGTGGGGTACCAGGGTATTTTCTTGAAAAATGTGGCAGCCTTAAACAAACATGCTGTTATGGACGAAACTAGCGCCTGGCACTCCAGACGACATACTTACAAAGGACGAGGTATGGGATTGTTTTAAGATTCATCATGGAATCTCGGATGAACAGCATCGCGAACGATTTCTTGCACTCTTCGGAATAGCCGTTGTTGGCCATGGTCTGTTTTCGTCCGTGTCGATAAAGAAGAAGAAAAAGACGTGTGTTGGCCTAAAAGTCAACGAACCCAGTACCAGTAAAGACAAATGTCCAACACAAGCTCAACAAGAGAAAAAGGTTGATTACATGTCTGATGAAATCAAAACTCACAGCGAGGACAGGAGTGGCGATTCAAAGAGCATCAAGGAAGAAGTAGATGCCAACATCAGCGATGGCGATATTAATATCGATGTTAATGGTAAAGAGAACATCTTAGAAAATGTGGAAGGAAATGACGAGATGTCTGATTGTGAATATAAATCTAGCTATAGCCACGAGGATCTGTCTCCGCAAAATATGTCATGCATCAGAGAAAGTGAAGGGGAAGATGACACTTCCAATGTCACCGTAGGAGAGGAAAGTGATCAGCTCGAGCTCGAACAATCTTCAGCAAGACAGGCACCGGATGTGTGCGTAAGCGAGGCTCATACACAAGATTCGCTTTTTTCGTCGCTTTCATAGGAAATTAAACGGATTAATGCCCTTCCACCTTCCTGGAAAGCCGAAAAGTTTTCAAGAATATCTGAATGGAATATTTGAAGGGAACAACTGTATGGAGGTAGAAAGGCTAGATATCCTAAGACGCTGCAGTAGCACCACCGTTTCCCAAAACAACAGACTAAGAGCATTACTGGCTGTGACATTTCCTCCAGTCACTGTTGGTCCACTGGCAGGCAAAAGCGTTCTCGTTACCTTTGAGGGAGACACTTTTCCCCAGTTCAATCAAAATGAAAAGAGCAGGTTTCATTGCGAGGTGTGCATACCATTCCAGAAGTGGACCATGGAAAACGGGAAAACGCATGCACGTTTAAGATGTCTGAAACAAGCCACTGTCGACAACATACTTGCAGGTACAGCGTCACTGCAATTTTCTGGTCTCGTTCAAGTTGAAGAACGCGCTGTTTCCTTGTGCCATAAACAGGCGGTTGATTTTTTTCAGGCACAAGGCACTACAACTGAAAAGCAGCAAACCTCGAAGAAACCTGGTGAGAAAAGAAACTCAACTGGCCAGCAGTCCATAAGTAAATTTTTTTGCCCTTTAAACGAAAAGCGACCTCCTGATCTTCTCCAGCAACCTAAACTGGAAAAAGTCAAGTGCCATTATCTTTGGGATCCGGAGGTCGTGAAACACTTCAAAGATGACCGCCAAATTAGACGCTGCACAGCGAAAGGTTTATTTCTTAAGCAGATTACTTCAGGAGCACTAGATTGTTTCAAAACAGTGGTAGGACATGAAAGCTGCCGAGAGTATAAAGGTTGATGTGCGAGGCATCCTATCAACGCAGAAGAACTAATTTTAAAGGCAAACAAAAGTTGTAAATCAATTTACATCCCAATCAACTCCACCATATTTAGATCAGTGCAACCTGTGCAGATCGATGGCGGTATAAAAAGTGTCGATCCTCCTTGTACTGGTCAGGCAGTGTCCTATGGGGAACATCCATACACCTGTGTAAATTGTGCCAAACAGCTCAGGGAATTAAATGTCATTTTGAGGCACCGAGAGAAAGGAAGCTTGGGAGGAGCGCAAGATAGAATTGGAATTCAAGGCTTTAACCACCGTTATGCCAGGTCGTTTGAAATTTTGGTCTGTGTTTAAGATGGAAAAAGATCGTAGAAAAAAGGCGGAACGAAATTTCGCAGACCTTACAAGAATCAAGCTGACAGTGACGGTATGGGAAAGAAGTTTGATGGATTCATGCTTGAGCTGCGATGAGGAGAAACTAATTGTTGACCTAATTCGTCTCTTTAAAATGGGTGTGTCCAAGACGAAGCCAGTTCAGATGATGATAATTCGAAACTTAACAGCAAAGTTAAGGAAAGGAAACAACAACCATTATGTGGAATTGGTGAAGGACATTAGCAGTCTTTTTAGAAATGAACTTGGTACAACGAACTATTCGCCATTAGCCGATATGTTTGGATTGGCAGGTAATACTACTGCATCAAATCATGGAAAAGAAGAACGGCTAGACCCCGGAATCAACGAAAAAGTGCTCGACATTGCAGAACGACACTACAAAGGGTTTCCAGTAAACGAAGCAAGCGATGGGGCAAGAAGCTTGAGGTATCTTCAGCCACGTTTGACAAACTCTGGAGAAGTTCTTCTGCTAAGAAAAGCTTGGAACCCAGATGTTGAAAGCTGGATAGAGGAAGTCATTCAGATTCCATGCAGAGATGCATCGAAAGGTGACGAGGACGATTATGATGCTCTGAAGCGTCTTGTAAACAATCTGATCGATCAGCATCAACTAGCGAAGAGTGTGTCGATTCATAATTTTACAACCCTTGGGACCATCGATAAACCCTCTCTGATCTATTGCTTGTGGCCACCTGTCGACAAAGGATACACAGCGAGCCATTTGATGAAGTACTGGGAGAAATTGAGAAGAAAATGTTACTATACTGTAACTGGGGAGATTCGGGAAAATCCAATCGGTCTTCTCACCTACTCTACTGATTCAGCTGGATTCTCACTTTCAGCTGTGAATAAATTGATGAGGGCAACTAAGGAAGAGGTACAGGATGGTGTTGTGTTTCTTGGGTTGGGTGTAGAAGGTGAACGATATCTTGCACCTTAATACTGGTCATTGCCTTCAATAGCCTGTCTTGACTACGACCACGAAGGGCGATTGTTCTTAAAGAATCTCAAATACGAGACCAGGGAGCTGACATTCTGGGAAGAGAATGGAAAGGTTACACGACTGGCAATAATTGATCATCTCCACGACCCGAAACATCGCTGCCAAAACTTAGGATTGGACTGCGGCTTTAACGCTACCGACCTGCTTCTCGTTTTTTTCTGCGACCAGAATTCTGATGCTTGTGAGAGGCTTTTCAAACCACGAACAGCTGATCTTCTAGATGAACATATCCCAGGATCAAAGGCCACCAGCTTATACATCAGAACAGTATGCCAACTGCTAGATCCATTCAGAAAGTTGGACTTTGGTAGCCCAGCTGCAAATCAAGAGTCTGTGTCCAGTGCAATAACAGTTCTTTGTTCATGGAAACGAGTATTGGAAATAAAGAAGATGCCATTACACTCCAAACGAGGTGCCAAGTCGGATCCAACCAAGCGTGGTAAATTCTTGACCCATGGATGCTACACCACTGTAGAGATATTTTCTGCTGCCACGCTGTATCAACTTGCCATGTTTCTCCACTTCAAGCATCTTGGAATTTCTGGCAGTTCCCTTTTCAACACCGGCACTAAGTCCACCGAAAGAATAATTAGTGAAATTCAGGGGAAAACAAACGAAATCCAGTCTCTTGATTCCCAGCCTACATTTGCGGATATGCTTGATAAGATTACAAGAGTGCAATTTAATATCAATGCTAAGCAGCGTCTGGCTCAAGCGGGTGCAAAAGTGAGGCAGTCATCTCACAGAAGGCAGCGTTCTTTTGCCTTTTCAAAACACAAGACAAAGGATGAAGGATCATCCAAGTATCTATCAAACTTCCAGGATTTCTGGGAAGAGCAGAGGCGAGCACATTATCGCGGCGTGAGGGAAGGACAACAATTGTTTGAGAAATACATGCCTGCCACAGCGGTGGATCTTCTTAAGAGCACCGACTACTGGGAAATCCCATACAGATATGACCATCCTACTGGTATACAGCTAATGGATGGTGCCTTACCAGAAGGATATAATATGCTGCACAAATCTTATGCGGAAGTCAAAAGCAGTCTTTCTGATTTTGACAATGATGTGGATTTTGATTTTGATCCTGAAGAAAACGACGAAAGCGAAAAAGAGATCAACTTGAAGACCAAGAAGAAAAAGAACAAGAAGAAGAAAAGGAGATAATCGGTCAGAAAGAAGGCGAGAATGAAATGTTAGAAGAAGAAGAGGAAGGCGAGAAACACCAAAAGTGGAAAATTTCCAAGGTTGTTGGTGGAAGAACTACGTATATTCACGTCAAACAGGCTTTAAAGCTCCTCCTACCAAGGGAATACATTGCACATTGTCGACAAAAGCGCCACTGGGTCGCAAAGTACCCCTCTGGTAAATCGCCATTGGATCCAACGCATGATGTAGTACGGTATTCGCACGTCGCTTTAAAGTCTGTACTGAAAGGGAGGAAGGTGTTTGACATTGCTCGTGTTGAAGCAATTCAGTCGTCCAAAGACGGCTCTTCCGTCTCAAGCTTTAAATTGCATGGCGATACTACCATGAAAGTTCGTTTCTCATTGTATCAACGGTCATCAAATGACGACACTTACGATGTGCATCCAGTTCTAGGATTAACAAGGTGGAAGTCCTCTTCTGCGATTCTGGGAGCCGTCGAACTCATTCCGTATGGGGAAGACACTCCAGGTTGCTATAAGCTGCCTGACACATCAAGTAAGCATCTGAGGGAAATGGGATATGTCTGTAGAGGAGAAGTCCAATTGGGTACAGACTCAGCCAGTTCCGAGACAGTAGTGGAAGACCCTACTGATGAAAATCAACTTCCCGATGATTTTTATGAAATAGAAGATGTGTTGGAACAACGTCTTTGCCATAAAGCCCTTACATATGAATACAGGGTTCGTTTCAAAGGCTATTCTTCGGAAGATGACATGTGGCTTCCAGCTTCGTACTTTAACAGGGCAATCAATTTCGAATCCCTCTCAAAGTTTGGAAGGAAAAGAAAGCACAAGATTGACCCCAATGCTGCACAAGAACTTCCAAACAAGAAAAGAAAAACCTCTTTAAACGAAGAGAAGCAAGGCCTTGCGACAGCAAAATCTTCAAACCGAAAGAAGAGAACAGCAAAGAGTGAAAAGAAACCGGAGGAACGGAACAAGGGGAAAGCTTTCCACTCCACACTACCTCCAAACCTTGACCCGAATTCCGCAACTTTGAAGACGTCTGGGCTATTAAAAAGTGGAAATGGAAAAAAGCTTACCGAAACCAAGAAGGATGTAATGTCGGTGATTGATGTGGACGACAATCCCTCAGACAAGATACCCCTGGACTTTGGTCTTTTGTCCAAGGTACTGCGTCAGGATGACAATTTCAGGTACCCAAGAAGACTACTCGCTGAGGCTAGCTTCACCAAGGTGAATGCCACGCTGATATCATATACTGTAGGAAGTAGTGGAAGTGCAATGATGGACCCCATTACAGTTAAGGAGCTGCCACCACAATCTGTACTTAACGACATCAAAAAGGAATTTGCAACATCCCAAAATGTGGTCTCCCAACTGGTTGTGAAAATCAATTCCTTAGGTGATTTCAACATGGATGGTATCAGAATTCTGGAAAGATTCCATCGTCTGAAGCACCTACGCGCAGAGGTCTCCTTTGAGAAGAAATGGATAAAGACAGTATTTAAAAAGAACCCTTTCAAAGAAGAAGTGACACATGCTCTGTTGAACAGGTGGAACCCGGAAAGTAGCTATCTTGCATCCTATGGCAATTACAGAATCACATCACAAGAACTTTCGCTTTTGTGTGGGGAAAGATACCTATCAGACGAAATTTTGAATTTCTTAGGACACAAATTCTGCGAAAGGGCAAACGACGAACATCAAGCCTGTTTGAACATTCTCCTTCCTTCCTTTCTGTCCAGCGGCAACATTATCAACTCGGTTGTCAGCAAGATATGTATCAGCCATGACATGGCAAGTGTTGTCCAAATGTTTTTGCCCGTTCATATGCAGAATGAATGCCACTGGGGACTAGCCATATTCTCGGTTAGAGAATGCAAAGTGTTCTTTGATGATGGTTATCATTACCCAGTACCTGAAGAACTTAAGCGTGATGCAACAGATATCATCGACATAATCTACCAAACAACCAGCAATGACAACTTCCATCCTTCCAAATGGTGCCAAATTGAAAGATTCAAAGTTCCCATGCCAGACCAGCCGAGCAGTTCACGCGGAACGACAACTGGTTGTGGCAGTTGTGGAGTGGCTGTCATTTGTTCGATTCGTGACATTTGCAATGGGGTGACCAATGAATTTACCTGGTCCTACAAAGATACGCCACGGTTGCGTGCTGAATTAATTTTAGAAGTTCTGGATCTGTTCACATAAGTGCGATATCTAACACAAGCAATACAGCCAACAGTAGAAGTATGTTACTTTTCATCTGCAATTTTAATCGAGCATCAAGGTACCGTGTTTCTCATACAATACTGATTTCCCCATCTATTCATTATATGAATATGCACCTCGAACATTTTCATATTTGAACATTCTCGTGATCTACAATGCTACAAAACTATCAAAAAAAGAAACAAAGAGCCTCTGTGACACCAAATTATTATCGCCAAAATTATTATCGTCTACTTTCGTTTAAATCAACTTGGACTTCCTGCCATGTGATTCCATGACTCCTGGTCGATGCTCTATCAACTGAACTATGAAGCAACAGAGTGTCAAGCTCATTCCTATCCACCGCACCTTAGATCCTGGTAGATGCTTTAAAAACTGAACAATGAATTAACTGAGTGTCAAGTTCCTTCCTTTCCACCGCACCTTACATCTTGGTCAATGCTCTACCAAATGAACTATGAAGCAAATGAGTGGCAACTTCCTTCCTTTCCACCGCACCTTACATCATGGTCGATGCTCTAACAAATGAACTATGAAGCAACAGAGTGGCAAGTTCCTTTTTTTTGCTTTGCACCTTTACCCTGGTCGATGTTCTATCAACTGAACTATGAAGCAACACAGTAACACATTCCTTCATTTCCACCGCACCTTACATCCTGGTCGATGCTCTACCAACTGAACTATGAAGCAACAAAGTGGGAAGTTCCTTCCTTTCCACCGCACCTTACATCCTGGTCGATGCTCTACCAACTGAACTATGAAGCAAACGAGTGGCAAATTCCTTCCTCTCCACCACACCTTCCATCCCGGTGGATGCTCTAACAACGTAACTATGAAGCAACAAAGTGGGAAGTTCCTTTTTTTGCTTTGCACCTTTACCCTGGTCGATGCTCTATCAACTGAACTATGAAGCAACACAGTAACACATTCCTTCATTTCCACCGCACCTTACATCCTGGTCGATGCTCTACCAACTGAACTATGAAGCAAACGAGTGGCAAATTCCTTCCTCTCCACCACACCTTCCATCCCGGTGGATGCTCTAACAACTGAACTATGAAGCAACAAAGTGGGAAGTTCCTTTTTTTGCTTTGCACCTTTACCCTGGTCGATGCTCTATCAACTGAACTATGAAGCAACAGAGTAACACGTTCCTTCATTTCCACCGCACCTTACATCCTGGTGGATGCTCTAACAACTGAACTACGAAGCAACAGAGTGGCAAGTTCCTTTCTTTCCTCCGAACCTTTACCCTAGTTGATGCACTAGCAACTCAACTGTGAAGCAACAAAGTGTCAAGTTCCTTTCCTTCCATCGCACCTTCCATCGCAGTAGATGCTCTTACAACTGAACTTTGAAGCAGCAGACTGGGAAGTTCCTTTCTTTCCACCTCACTTTCAACCCTTGTCGATGTTATAACAACTGAAATATGACGCAACAGAGTGGCAATTTCCTTCCTTTCTATCACATCTTCCAACCTGGTAGATGCTCTATCAACTGAACTATGAAGGAACAAAGTGGCAAGCTCCTTCATCTCTACCACTCCTTCCACCCAGGCTGATGCTCTAGCAACTGAACTATGAAGCAACAGAGTGGCAAGTTACTTCCTCTTCAACACACCTTCCACCCTGGTCGATACTCTAGCAACTGTACCAGGAGGGACGGAGTTTCAAGTTCCTTCCTTTCCTCCACACCGTGCACCATGGTTGATGCTCTAGAAACTGAACTGTGAAGCAAAAGAGTGGCAAGTTTCTTCCTTTTCACCGCATCTTACAATGTGATGGATGCTCTTGGAACTGAACTATGAAGCAGCTGAGTAGCAAGTTTCTTCCTTTCCATCACACCTGACACCCTGGTCGATGCTCTAACAACTGAACTATGAAGCAACAGAATGGCAAGTTCCTTCCTTTTCATTCTTGCTGAAAGAGGCGTCTCCTGAATCTTAATTTGCATTTCATCAGACATAAAAAATCAACAAAATCTGGGCATCGCTGTCTGTGCCTTACTGACAATGAGTAGAAATTACTGACAATGTTTGGCTGGCATCTAAAACATCTAACTGTGCCGTCCTGACCATGCTGTGCCATGCTGACATTTGAAACATCTCACTGTGCCATGCT
>OZ026596.1:40252942-40295442 GCA_964020085.1 Micromussa lordhowensis | reverse complement strand
ACATATTGTCTTATTTTTTTCTTAGTTCTCCCTGTAGTTCAGGACGAAACTGCGCAAAGAGCAAAATCAAAGGGAAAAAACAAAAAGTGTACTGTATGCAAGAATCCCATGAAGGGTCATAAGAATGTTGTTGATTGCTCAAAGAATCAAAAAGGGGAAAATACCACATCTAAGAGAAAGAAAACAAACACAAAATAGATAGACAAAAATAACAAGTGGGCTTTTGCTGTTTATACTACAGGCTAAGAAATTTCTCAAATGTGATTGGCTAAGACCAGTAGTATTTCTGCCAAATTTGAAATACTTACATGTAAAAATTTCAGTTTCCATGGAAACCTAAATGATCGAAACAATATGGCGGAAAGATTTTCAAAATTCTGTGGAAAAAACTGCAAGAGCTAAAGGAAATTACCAAGATATGGAAACAGCAAAGAATGTACAAAGATCTAGGTAACTGTTTCGTCGATTTAAGGTGGAAGGCAAAGGATACAGTCCTGATATTTTCAGTGAGCTGCAACGCGAACCAACTCAGCTGACGAAGCTCGGTGCATAGCTTTATCGTCGAGCGCTCTTTTAACTGCTATCGAAGAAGGTGAGAGAATGAAAAACGGTTCCTTTCAGTCTTTATTCAACAGTTCAGAAGCACAGGCAACCAGAAGTAAACGTCGTCCGCTGCTGTGGTGACCAAAGAAACGATAAATAGCCAAAAATTTTCACGGCCTGCTGCTTAAATGAAAGCCCAAAGTCCAAGTTCTACACAAGCAGAATCGGTTAAAAAATCTATTGATAAACTTCGATTGACGATTAGGCTGTTCAAAATGTACCCTTCAAAAGATATTTACAGGTATTCAAGTACTGTTTTATTGCAGTTGAAGTGAAAATCATTCACAAAAACATGTGTGACCTTGGTGCGATCACATGTTTGATCACATGTTGTAGTAAAACAAATCACTCGCGCGTGACTAAACAGCGTTACAAGATGCGAAATTTCTTTGCCTTGTAGTATAAACAAAAAATAGCACGGTTTCTTCGGGGTATTTGGTATAAATACCGGCTCGTGATATTTCAAAACTCTGCAAATATCACTCGCCGCGGCGGCTCGTGATATTTTGGCGAATTTTGAAATATCACTCGCGGTATTTATCCCAAATACCCCTAGAAACCGTGCTATTTCCTATACTAATTATTTTTTTTTTAATAGCCCTGGGTGATGCCCATGTAAAAGGCATGGGGCTGTTCCTTTGGCCTCTGGTCTTCCAGTGTTGAACGCTATCAAGAAGTAGTAGTGATAATGATATATTTTAGAGTTTTTCAATGCCAGGAGTGGGGGTGGGTACTCCCCTGGTTATATTTCGCTTCAAAGGGTATGATTTTTCAGTCGTTTTGGTCTTAAATATGGTATTGATTTTGACAATTTTGGTTATAAATTGGGTATGGTTTTAGCACTCAACAATAAACTGCCTCAAAAAAGCCCTTTATAGCTTATGTTTAGGGCAACTGTGTCAGCCACAAGGGTCATAAGGCTACAGTACTAGCCAGATTAGTTTTCATTAGGAGTGTAAATAATTTATTATTTATTTCTGATGACAAGCATTGCCATCTTATTTATACTACGCAGGACTCTGTGGTGGTTGGGCAGGTGGTCATTACATGAGGTGTATCAAAGTTTAGTTTAAAATATATAAATTGGCAATAATATTTGAGACAGAACTAGAACAATAAACATTTATTTAGTCTTTTATCCCTCAAAACAAAAGTGTTGCCTTTCTATCACTCCTCAAATAACCAGTTGTATGACAAAGCTTTTGCATATCTCTATAAAAACAAATTGTAAAAACCAATTTATCTTTAGTTATCATTAAACTTTTTATGTCATCAAAAAATTTAAAAACATCAGTTTATAGAATTTGTCTTATTCCTTAAAAAAATCTATACGTTATGTTATAGGCAAAAAACAGAAACTACAAAAATATACCATTCTTTAATTGATACATTTTGCAGGTTAAAACAGCTACAGCAAAGGTAATGTGCACTTGCTATACTAACTTTAAAGAATGGATATTTCATTGTAGCAACATAGCTACTTAACAGACATTAATTTGTTTACATAACCAATAATTTTTAATTTTAACTTGCCTTTCTACAATTTTGTTTACAGACCCTTTATGGTCTAAATAATTTTTAAGCCCACACATTGATAGCAAAAAAAACAAAATGAACAGCTTATTGTATTAATTTTCACTTTTTGCTTGCAAAGCAGAAGGACACAATTACACAGTTGCTGGTTTTAGCCACTGTTAGCAAGTACAAAGCACCTTTTTTTAACCTGTAAAAGCATTATGATATAGATCTTTTACCTACAGATTAAAAAAATGGACAACAGAAGCCATATGTACCAATTTTTAGAAGGTTTGGCACCTGATGTAAGAATGTCAAAAGCTAAAGTGAGAGCGAGACTTGCCAGACAGCAGAATGAAAGAGAGAAGCTCGTGAAACAAAGAAATTTGCAAAAGAGGACTTGAGAGAATACAGTTAAATTGGAGACCAAAGAAGAGGAAATAAGAATAGCAGAAGAGATCCAAAGACTTGAAAGCTTTCAATGAAGCTGCAGATGCAGAAGAAGTGGACGATTAAGCTGTGTATGTGATGATTGTTTAAAGTTTTGAGTAGAGACTCAAGGTTGTTTTATTTTTATCAAGCTGTGTTATTAGATAATTTACTTTTTTGGCCTTAATGATATTATGCATAACATTTGTAATGAAAAAGACAAACAGCGTTGAATGTTGTTAGAAGGTTGCAAGCAGTACACAGTGCAAAACTTGGGGAACATGCACAAATAACTTGGATATTAAGTCTAGAAAAGGAATTTTCAAATAGGAAGTTATTCATGAATAACCCGAGGGTGAGCCATTGTTATTTGTTCATTTTTGCGTGATCAAATATTCTGGACACAACACTGCTAATCTTCTATTTTTTTCTTTTTTGTTTCCAAAAATGAAAGCAAAGGGAAAAATAATTGGTTTGATTGATGGGAAAAATGCAAAGGCCTGAGCTCCTGTATGCAAACAATGCAACCCTCCAACCATGCATTGATGGAATGCACATTTTATATCTCCTGGTCAGCAGAGAACCACTCTTTCCCAAAGAGAACCTGCCAGCTGATGTGTGTGATTGGTTGACCACCAACCAATCTGAACCGAGGGATGCATAACAAAAAGCAGGAGTGTTTCCAACATGCAGCCCAGACCAGAAACGTTCCTCGTGTGATCATAGATTTAATGACATGCCCATCACATTTGGAACTTGTATTCCTCAGAAACAGAGTAAAAGTTAAATCAGCGATGCCTGGTCAAGTACCCCCTGCCAAGTCAGGGAGCTACCTGCAGGAATAAAGTAGTCTACGCTAGAGTGGGCAGATGGCACTGTTGACTCGAGACAAACCTACCCTATGGCAATGCAGATTTACCCCAGTGAACTCTACAGGCCTATCAAAACTATTAGAATAGGCTAACATCACAGCATACACATGGCAGAGATGGACTCCGAAAGAGTTGTTTACTCAAAGGCCACCTTGAGCACAATGCAGAAAATGTACCCGAGATTCCTGGAGATGACATTCATGTAGACAATGTTTGAGACATGCCTGCAGACAACCCTAATGAACCAGAATAAGGACCCAGAACCTACACCATGCATGCAGATCCAACTAGCCCTTTTTATGTCTAGCTAAGCATTGAACAAGCTTTTTGTATTCGATGGTATATGAATCACCATTGGTTTAGTTCTAGACACCTGTCTTTGTCTAAAGTCCTGCCATGGTCCAAAGTGTCATTCTCTGAGCTCTTTTAGCTACTGTAAGGAGTACCTTTATGTTAGAAACAATTTTTTTTCAATGACTCATTCATGTGGCACTTAAAAAGTTGCAAACGCTTGCCAATGCCATCAGGAAGCAATGCCACAGAGAGCTTCAACTGACAGCCTGGCCCGTTTACAGATGCCCAAATGGCTGCGATACAGGACACTGTTCATGTTTGGGAGCAAGTGATAAACAGCCCCTCGTGTCCATCCACCGAACCTTTCTCGAGTCCTCCTCCACCCATCACATTGACTCCTTCACCACGAAGACAAGGAGCAGCTACTCCTTTGGGTCTCCATCATCCCCTGGACAGGAATCTTGAGGACAAAATTTTGCGTGTTGAGTACATTGACTTTACCTTGTTGCTCCCCGTTTCCATAAGTTGGTCCCAGGTTCCCAAAATTCAGCTCTGTGAAGGTGACTCGACCCCAGGCTCTGCCTCCCCTGTATCCATGGTGTGCAAACAAAAGGTCGTCGTTGACAACTTTCAGAAATGGTTGGACGCCTATACGGCCTACATGCTAGTTCTCGTTGCCTCATATCCCGGCGTTCCCTTGAGCTGATAAAATATCAGCAGATCATAAGTAGAGCGGCCACCAAAGTCAAGGGCTTAGCATTCCTTGCATAAAATGAACAGTTCTGCCACAGGGCCGCATACGACCTCAGTATCAGCCGGGACCAGGTTGACTTTGGACAGTTACATTCTCTGGTCTTGCTAAGCCACACTGTCTTCTCTGTGTTGGTTTGAAACGTGATGTTTTCGGTTCCATATATTTTAACCTCCATCACTAAATTGGTGTTTCGGCATTTCTTTATAGATTAGCACCTTCGTAGATAAAGTTAGTCATAGCCTTTATGGTTTCCTGCGCTTTGCTTTAGCGCCCGCAAAGGAAATGCGGAATGTTTCCAGGTTTTGCCAGGCACATTTTGTTAGTCATAAGTTTTAGTGTTTTCAGCTAAGTAGTTCAGTTCTAGTGTAGACTTTGTTGAGTCAACGTCTCAGTCATCTATCTGGATTTTAGTTCAGTCTACAGACGTGCTCATCCCCAACTTCTTTAGAGCCTTTACTCAAGTCAAGGAGTTCGGACAAATTGTGCTTTCCAACATTGAATGGGGTGTGTGAGTGGTGTGTGTGCCAATGACTTATGACAGTGATTGTAGTATTTATGAAGGAACTATGCATAATTATCCCATAATGTAGAGCATGTCAATAGAGAGGTAGAATGCAGTGCAAACCTTCACAATTATAACAAGGGTATTACTTTAGATCTTGTTTATTTTGTCCTTAAAGATGCAAATGAAGGTGGCATGGAACCTTAAGGGTGGTGGCATAACAGGCTTTACCATGGCTGAAGATGAATTTCCTGGCTTACATGATGTGTTCTCATCTGCCATTCAGAGTGGTTGCCAAAAAGCTAGTTATATTGTCCAATTTCTCTGGAGGGACCTGACCTCAGGTTATGATATGATTGGGCCCTATTTCCCTGTTCCGAATTCCATGGATTCCAATATCCTACAAGATTTCTTCATGCAGTGTCTAAAAGCATTCACTGCATATGGTTTTAGAGTTTCAATAGTGCTGTGCGATGGTGCTTCTGCCAATTTGACCCTGCTTAAAGTCCTATGTGGGTTTCCAAGAGCAGCACTGCCTGTGAATGATGCAGAAGATTTGAGCAGGAAATATTTTGGGATAGGTCTTTTACCAATCCGGAGGATCCACATGGCAATCCAATATTTGCAATGATTTGCCCAAGTCATCAGGTATTTGAGTGATATAAGGCAGATTAAGATTTTGTAGTATCTACATATAGTTTATATTTTATCTTACATATACTCTGAATTAGCTGAATAGTAATAAGCTTAACTTTTTAGCTGCCTAAGGAGAGTCAATTTGGTGTTGTTGAGTTAATTTGCTGTGTTGTTGCATGCATGGAAGAGATATTATAGTTAGTATTGTGCTATGCTCAAAAAATGTTACCCTCTTGTATATCAAGTACAGTAAAAACCCACATAAAAGAACATGTTTTAGTGGTTCAGGCTGATGTTGTTCTTAATATATATTGGGTGGTTTCTGCACATTTAGCCTGAAAATGTTCTTAAGGTGTTCTTAAATTTCTTTGAGTGACCAGTTCAAAGGTATTTGCCATTGAGATGAAAACTAGTAAGAACACTTTCACTGAAAGTCAGGATTTCAGAGTTGTAAAACTAAACAATTTTATGTTGGCATGTTGTTTCTGCAGCAAATAAAGAATGTTATTGAACAATGGTAAAAGTCATTTAGCTACATAAATAAGCTAAAATTGGCAGCCGAGTCCAGGTCCGAGTCGTATTACCCAGTCCTGAAGGTCTAGGCATTGGAGAAGCACAACAGCTCTTCTATTTGATTCTTCCAAAACTGGCCCTGGTGATCCACCTGGTCAAATGAATGTTATAATGACACTGGGCATGTGTACATTTGAAATTAAAAGATGATAGCTGCCTTGTACAGCTCATGAACCAGGGGTTCAAAGAAACTCACTCTAGATAGAACCATGTTTGGATGGGAGGCGATCGAAACGATATACAGGCAAGAAATGGAACGAGCAGAGAGGGGTCTAAGCCGCAAAGTCCAAGGATTGAAATATGCATTTGTCTACTGAGACAACTGGACACGTCTCAATGTGAGACCAGTTAAGATCATGCAGGTGACTATATTGTGATTGCCCCGAAATAATACAGAATTGATATGTGGGCTTAACATTTGCGTTTCTCTTACTGTCACAACAACCAAGGAAAGTTGTGGGTTCCTGTTAGGGCCCAGACATCAATGGTCTTGAATTTCCTAACTTCTAGTTCATGCAAGTCCTGCATAGTAAATTTATGTGATTACAAAAATTTGTGGCTACTCTGACTATAGGCAACTTTCAGTAGTCATATTATCAAGAATTTCAGCAAATGGACCCTTGAAATGCTACATATAATCTGGTAATGAACTCTGTGTGGCGTTGTCACATTGAATCAATAAAGAGAAATGATGATGATGATGATGACGATGATGACAATAATGAATTAATCCCAATAAAAAAATTTAGAATCCAGAACAGGATAACACAAATGACGTCCTGCTCTTTTCTTGGTTGCTCCCTTTGAATCTAATCAAAATTGTCAATTGTCAATGAGATCTCCATTCACACCACAATGTTCGTGTCAACTAATTTATGATCACCTAACTAATAAGTCTTCGAATCATAACTTGTCTCTAGTATCTGAGCAACATAATTACGCTACTTGAAGTGCATCCTTACAACATCTAAATCCAGACTCTTTAAGAATAAATAATTATAAGAAAATTTTGTCCAACTATTTTAGGATAGATAGATAGATAGCAATTTTATTGTGAAGATACGCTTAGCGTTTGTGAGACCAGCAAGCTAGACTCAACCAGCTAGTTTACAGGTATTTCACACTAAATAAATTAAGATAACTAATACAAATTATAAAACATCTATGGTGTACTAAGTAAAATTCAAAATTCCTAATACTGATTAATCATCATACGCAAAACAAAAGAAATTGCAATAAAGAAATAAAATGGATATAGAAAACTATAATAATTTGTATTGCATGAAAAGCGGATAAAAATTTGTTGTCATAGTAGACCTGATAGATCTAGTGTTCTGATACTGTTTTTAAAAGCCTTCAAAGTTCGAACTGTTCTGCTTGAGTCAGGTAATGAGTTCCAGAGTTTTGGTGAGGTAGACTTCCACGATTTAAGGCCGTAAGTTATAGTTCTGGCCTTAGGCCGCTTTAAAATGTCATTTCCTCTTAGATTGTATTTATTGTTTCTAAATCCTATCAGTTTTTTTAAGCTTTTTGGTGCATGTTCGTTATTAATAACATTAAAGACTGTGCAAACTATTTTTGTGAGGCCTTAATTCTCAAGTGGTGGTAAATCTATTTTGTTGAGTAGTTCAGAGTAGGGCCTTTGTTTTTTGTTAAAGACAAAACGGAGGGCATGCTCACTTACTTTTTCTAGCTTAACAATGGCACTTTTATTGCAGAAATGCCATGTCTCTGAGCAGTAGTTAAAGTGAGGGATGATAAATGCCAGGTAAAGACACATTCTTGTTTCGAATGGAAGGATCTTTTTCATTCGCTTAAGTACAGCAATCTGCTGTGAGACTTTTCTGCATATTTTAGCTATGTGCTTCTCAAATTTCGTTTTGTCGTCCACTGTCAAGGCCTTCAGTAATTGGAATGGCAATGTTTTTGCAATGGAACTGGGGATTAACCTGGGTTTTTCCCATAACAATTGCGTGGTACTTTGAAGGGTTTCTTCTCATGCCGTTTTGCTCATACCATTGATCGACATGGGCAAGATCTGCATTAATCACTTCTTCAACTTTCTCCAGTGTATTGTCAGCAAAAAATATTTGCGTGTCGTCAGCGTACGCAGATAATCTACTCTGTTTGACAGCGTAAACAAGATCGTTCATGAATATATTAAATAATAGTGGGCCCAGGACACTGCCTTGTGGGACCCCCACTGAAGTTTCTTTCCAGTTTGAAAACTTATCCCCCAAACTGACCCGCTGATGTCGATTTGCAAGGTAGTCATGAACTAAATCGGTAGTTTTGCCATCAGCTCCATAGGTCTTGAGCTTGGCCACTAACAGTTCGTGTGGCAAGGTATCGAATGCCTTGGAAAGATCCATCGACACGATTCCAATGATGATGCTATTACTGGAATGATATTCCTTTATCTATACGCAATAAGCCAACTAGAAAATTATTTAAAAAGTGCTTCACCAGTTTTATTTTGCTCAGTATTGATAATTCCAACCTTATATATTTTTTTACTATCTATTTCCTCTTTCCTCTCTAGTTTACTTTTTGTACTAAAATAAATGTAGTTAATTGAAGGGCATATAATTAGTTTTACTATATTTTGCCCTTTCCACTTCTTCTTCCACTGTACTTAGTTTTCTAAATATTTGTATTCATATTTGTTAAATGGAAGTGGAATAAACAAATCAAAATCAAATGTTCTTCAGAAAATAGCTGTTACATAGTGGTGACTTATTGTTTCCATTTTTTCCTTAGACTTGGAATCTCCTTCGAATTGTTGTTAATGGCTTTCTATCTTTCTGCAAGTGCTTTTTTACCAGTGTCTCTCCAGATGGTAGATATTTTACAAGTCCTTTAAGAATCAATGGCAATGCACTGGAATCAATCTTCAGTGTACTTAAACACACAAGCAGTGGAAATTTGCCTGCCATCAATTACTCGCCTGCATTAGGAAGACTTATTAGCAGGAAAAGTTTAACGAAAAACACAAATTCAGAGAGAGGTTACAGAGATGTAAGCTTAAACCTAGATGGGAGTTCAATTCCAGCAGAAGACCAGATTTTCATCCAGTGCACCACTGTTGCCAGAAATCTTCACCATTTTATTCTCCCATCTCATATTGCGCAGTCCTCAATAGGAGGAAGGCAAGGCAGCAATTCCTGTACCATAATTGCGGTTAAGTTCAGGGGTTATTGTATCCAAAATAAGTTAGATATTTCCTTACTATGGACACAGCTACCACAAATGTGGACTACTCTTTTCGTCAATGCAATCTGCGATGGAAATGATTTGTATGATGAACTCTATGGAGGTACTGCTGTGTAGTTAGATGTAGAGGATGTAGCACAGTCTCTAGATACTGATTGTAATGTACAATCTATAAGTGCAATATTTGGTTTTACTAGTGCCAAGCATCCTATGGAGTAATTTTTGCCTGCGAAAAGTCAGTTGGGATTTATATGCAAACTAATGGCCTCTGTGCTTTGATTGACTATAATGGTCACTAAAATTAGGTTTAATTAGTTTGCTGTGTATCACTTTGGTACATAGGATGATAGTTAATAGTATTGATTGTTAAAGGTGTTTGGCTACAAGAGACTTATTAAGATTCCAAAAACCCTAGATCCAACTGTCAAAGCAAGATTGTGCTACCATTAGCATCTTATTCTAATTTTAACCTTGTAACTATTTTCATGGTTGTTGTATCTGTTTCCTTTTCTAAGTTTTTTCTTCATACAAATGACCCTTCTTTTCAGATGTAGCACATTCAGGAATGACGATGTATATCACATTAGAGTGTATTTATAGGACCAAAATAATAATAATAGTACAAAATATTTTTCCTCATCCAGGCCTGAGAATAACCTTTGCATAGTGGTTTATGCAATCCAAATTAATTTCAGGCACTGCATAAAACGTTTGCAATAGACACGACGTGTAACCAATCTGTATGGGTATTTACCAATGGTAACTGGAAATTAAGCCATTGTATACATAAATACAAAACCAATTTCACACCATTCTGAATACTTTTTAATTTTATCTTCAAGATGATAAAAATTTTTGTAACCACAAATGGCAAACATTGTTGATACAATCTTTGCTAAAACTATGTTTAATAGTGCAAAACATGCTATTGGAAAAGTTACAAGCAATGAAAATGATTGAACTGGGGCCCACTTAACCCCGCTTTACCTATTCACAGAATTCTGAGAGGAAATAAATGAACATTACTTGCGTTTTGTCGCCAAAGAGAAAGCTTTCAAATACGGTCTAAGCATTTCATCAGCATCCACCACTTTCCCTTGGTCTTTTAGTTCTCTTTCCATTGTAGCATTCATAAATTCATTTATCCTGGTGTTTGCCAGTTTTTATACCAGTGCATAGTAAAGACCATTAATAATTCGAGAGTCAGAGGCAACTTCTGTCTCTGCGATTGAAGCCACAATAAGATGAAAGTCCATTTTTAGCATTTCATTGTTTAATACAGCGTTTTGACACATAGTCAAGAATTTGGAAGGAGACTTCCTTAGATTGGAATCCGTCGCAAATTCGCGAACCTCGTTGTCCACAGATTTGAGGAATGGCAACAGTTCCGTTCGGGGAAATTTTAAATTCCCCTCACCGCGCCCCTTCTTCCTGCAATTGTTTCTTCTCTGAGTTTAATCATGGGGTGGAGTGTAGCTCCACAGTATCGATACAAGATATCACACAACTCTTCCTTCAAGTGAGATCTTACCTCGCATGTTCCCATGTTTTCAGTTCTGCTTTCCTCATGTGCACACGATCGTGGATCACTGAATACACACATTCATGAATAACACTCATGACGCCATGGACAGCAGCTGCAGAGAACTCATTGTTAGAATTCTTCAGTATCCTCTCTATGATCATTCGTTCTTGAGTCAATTTTCCAGGATGGAAGTTAGATAAAAACGTCATCTAGGCAACCGGAAAAAAAGGCTGCTTTTCTGTAGGTTGGAATGTTACTTTCATTGGTTCTTGTGCTAGGGTAGAAAACTTGCGACAAAATCCACTCAACAACAACTGAAAATGTTGCTTTTGAGCGTCAGACAATAACTCTTTAGCAAAGCGTTCCATATCTCCCTTAACGTGCAAGTCACTTAATAGAGTTGATCGCAGCTGCATTGCCACTTATGATGAGTATTGTGTTGTAGTCGTATTATGCTATTGACTACATCAACAATTATTACTTTGGTAGAGTTCTAGAAGCCAAATCAGATGGCTTCATCAAGTTCAAGTTTTTGCACAGTGCCGGTCGTAACAAACGTGATTGGCCCAGAAGAGATGGCATTGATGAAGTACATGTTTCTTGTATTTTTATGGGGCAGTGAATCTGGAGGGCATGGAAAATGTGGATTAGGGTTTGGCAACATTGAGAAAACAAAGTCAGTTTGGTTTTAAACTCCAGCATGCCAAACACATACTTTGAAGGCTTGCATTCACATGTACCCGGATCATCATTTTTTAGCTGCTTAATATACGACCAAAAGCGCTTTGGATTTTCCTCAATCGCATCTCCTAAGAAATCAGAGATATACACTTCCCTAGCGGACTTCAGATTCTTTTTTGTACGCTTTCTGGCCGCACCGTATTCACTCCAGTGCGCGGGGTTTCTTGACTTCTTCGCTTTATTGTAAAGCCGTTGTTTGGGCCTTGTCTGCCTTCTTAGGGAACGATCAAACCAGGAAGATTGTATCTTGAGCTTGTCATCTTGTGCGGTATGCAGGTATCCATTATACGGCGGATGTTCTCTTCGAAATAGTTCCACTTCTCGTCAACAGAGGCGTCACCTGTGACTGGGGCCTGGGTCTCAGCTAATGACTGCAGCTCCCGCTTAATGCGTTGGCAGTCAGCCTTTTTCTTGATATAAACTTTACGTTTGACATTTCGCTTTCGCTGACAGGACGCCCTTACGTTGAACAGTACAATATCATGGTCGCTTATACCATCGATAACTTTAACTTTACTGATGATATCTTTGTTATTCGAGAGAACAAGATCCAAGATATGTTGTGAGCCTCCTTGACGCCTGGTCGGTTCTTTGACGAACTGGTTCAGATCGTGGTCGTCAAATACTTCGAGAAGTTTTTTGGACGCAAATGACAGCTTATCAGAATCAAGCGGGCTGGTCCAATCAACATCTGGGGCATCTGCTTCATCCTTTTACGTTCGCTTAACTGAGGTCGTTAACCTCCACAGTCGCTTTTTAAAAGTATCAGTCCTTATATCTGAGTTGTCATTTCTTCATAATTTTTCTGTTTGGAGGTAAATTTATTGGTTAAACTGGAGGTCTTCAATGGCCTTCAATGTTCCTCAGCGCGGACGACCAAAGGCAACCAAAGGAACAAAAAGAATTCTCCTTCGAAAATCAACGTTTCGCCTTTGGAACGAAAGGAAAGAACTTTTAAATATCAGGGGGCTAAGTAACAGCCAATTTGCCGAGATTTTGCTCCATCAAAACGTTGAGGAGCTTCGTGCGAGGAGCAGTTTCTATCAAGAATCGGCAGCGGAAACTTCTAACGACAACGAAGCCATCTCAAGTAAGATTTCGCAGTTCTATTCATCTCTTTCGCCCCAAAGGCCAGTGTTGTTTTGTTTTGTTTTTGCTTTTAGTACGGAATTTGATTTTTAGTCAAGTAATTTGAATGATATTGTTTAGGTAGACGTGAGCTCTTCCAATCTACCCCTTTGAGGTCTTTGAGAAAAAGATCAAGGATCGAAATAGATGCACCTCCTATAGTTCTAGGCAGAAATGAAGAGGACACAAATACACTGTGAGTACACACGTTCTAGATCACTTTCACTGAACGTTTAGGTTTATGCTAATGAAAGGCTAGATGAATGCATCAGCTGAAAATATCATTCTGACCTGCTTGCCTACAAATTGACATGCAAATAGATATACATGTAAACGTTCTTATTATTACCCATGACAACAGTGCTTCCAGTACATGTATATTATGATTTCTGTTACACAAACAAACCTTAGCCAGCTGCTTGTGCTAATATTTCAGCTGTCTTATTGTTATTATTGTTATTATTATTATTAGTAGTTATTAGTACCCTTTGTTTAGTTTTCTAGCACTGAACATTTACACAATTTTTTTTGAAGTACCACTGTATTATGATTGTTCAATATTTTTATCAGTAGTTTTCCTCTCACAGTGTCGACGTAACTGGGGAATCTGTTGGGTTAGACCCAAAAGGAGATGATTCTCTTGCTCAAGAATATCCATTTGCTGCAGTGTCCCTTATGCAGAGTATAGCCACCCTCAATCCCGCATTTGGGAGTCTCAGTGGAGATCCTTTTGTGGGTGATGGTATGAGGTATGTACATGTGCAACAATTGATTTTTCTTTTTTTGCAAACTTAGGATAATATTTCGGTTGTAGATCCTAATCTTTTTACTCCACTGATAAGTGCAGTAAACATAAGGTTTTTTTCATATTCAAGATGTCCTGCATAACTTTTTTATGTCTAGAACAAATACAGTTTTCCAGCTTTGTTTTTCTTTTGTTCCTAGTTCTGATCCTGGTTCAAGTGATGAGACCACTGATGGTTCTTTGTCAGATTATGACTCGTCCGATGACCTGTCCAGTGAAAGCGAGCGGGAAGAAGATGACCTATATCAGCCTCTGTCTTTCAGGTTAGTAAATATGCCATTGATGAAAACAGATACATTTTGTACAGTACCTAATGTAGGGATAAATGTGAATTCAGGTTAAAAAATGAGAGTGTGGAAGAGAAACCTTAAACTGACTGAAAAATATTTTGGTAGTTAGAGATAAGACTGTCCATATACCACAACAATTTGATAATTGATTTTAATCATTTTGAACTAATTTATTGTTTTGCCGTTCTCATGAGCATTCAGGAGATGGCAGTGCAACTCTGACAGCTATTGAATCATGCCCTAGTGATGAAGGCGAGTCTGTTGTTCATGGGTATCAAGAAGGACCTGAAAGTAGCTCTGCTGATGTTCTACCAGAAATGGGACCTGTTAGTTTTGAAGAAAAAAAGAAACCCTTACAGGAAATGATCCAAAAGGATTTTAGGGAACTTCTGAAAAGCAAAAGTTTGTCATCAAAATACCAAGCCATGTATGAAGGTGCACGAGTGATGGTGGATGTAGAGAAAATTGTGCCATTGTTTGAGGGTCCTTGTGGAAAGAAAAATTGTGAAGGAAAAAAACAAGTTGTGGAGCAAAAGCTCCAAGCTGGTGTGCTGACAGTTACATATCAGTGCACAAATGGCCATTGTGATGTCTGGCACTCGTCCAAAGTACTTGCAACCAAAGGTGGTCAGAAACTGTTTGTTTCATCAACTCTTTTGGCTGCTGCAACATTGATTACGGGAAATAACTTTGAAAAAATCAGCCTCTTTGCACGTTGTTTGAACACGAATTTCATCTCTTCAACAACTTTTCATCGCATTCAGACATTTTATGTCATTCCAAGCATCAAGGAACTATGGGATGAAATGAAAGGGAAAATTTGGAATCTATTTGAAAAGGAACTTTTGGTTCTGTGTGGTGATGGGCGAATGGACTCCCCTGGTTTCAGTGCAAAGTACTGTTTGTACACGATGATGGATCACTTTCTAGATTTAATTGTTGATGTTGAGGTAGTGGACAAAAGAGAGGCAGGTGGCACTTCTTCACTCATGGAAAAGATGGGCTGCAAGAGGATCCTTGAGAGAATGGTCGGAATATTAAATCTCCAGGAGGTGGTGACTGATGCTTGTAGTGTTATAATGAAGATGGTGAGAGAACTTAAAGGTAATTTGGTAAATTATTTTTTTAAGATTTGATTTTCAATAGTTTGCCCCACACACTTTGATGCCACTACATGTATGTGACTGTTTTCAATAGTACATAGACATACCACAAATGTTTACAAGCCTTGTGGCTGGAGTTCTGGCAAATTATTATTCCAATACACTCATTCAGATGGAACTACATAGCCAGCAAGGGAGGCTTGTGCAGGTGTACAGTTTGACAACATTCCCTAGTACCAGCCTCATTTGCAGGCTAAATCCAGTTCAGAACAAAGCTACAAATCCTAAAGAATGGCTTTTCTTACACCAGTCCATTTCATGTGTTGGATTCTATTTGTTGTCTATCTTTCAACAGTTAATTTTATACAAGTCAAAATGTTTGTAAGCCATTAAAGGTAAAAGTATCAGTTTGCATTCAGGAGTGAAAGTCAATGACGTTTTATATAGTGATTCTATATGCATTATATTTTTATTCACAGGTCAGAATTGTGAAGTGCTGGAGCACTTTTTTCATTCACTTGATATATGTGACCTCTCACGTGAAAACGTACACTAACGGATATCCGTTCGAACAGCTGAAAACGTTCACTTACCGTTTGTCATCCGTTCAAGATCAGTAGCAGGCCGTTCGAACGGCTGTGGTTATCCGTTCGAAAAAAATTGATCCGTTCGAACGGCTGCTGCTATCCTTTCGCAAAAAATTTCATCCGTTCGAACGGCTGCTGGTATCCGTTCGAAAAAAAAAATTGATCCGTCCGAACGGCTGCTGGTATCCGTTCACAAAAAATAATGTTCATCCATTCGAAAGGCTGAGGTTATTCATTCGGAAAAAAATCCAGCCGTTCGTAAGGCTGCTGTTATTCGTTCACAAAGAAAAACAAATAAACAATAAGCCGTGAAAGTTAAAGGTCTCCAATGCCAAAATACCGCAACACCGCAAAAAAAATTAACAACAAGCACCGCATCACCACAAATAAAGTAGACGAAAACGACACCACAATAGTCCAACGGATTTACATAGTCTGAATGGCTTTTTGAAAAAGGGAAAAAGTCCGTACATCATAAAATTCTTATGCATGACAATCAATTGAACGCGGATATTGAACAAGTCAAAATGGTAGATTCCTTTAATAAAATTAATCAGCACGAATTAACAAAGATACCGCTGAAGTTAGGCCAAATTTAGTTCCGACAAGGGTCAAACAAGAAACCGCACTACACAAAATTAATGATTTCGTTCACCGAACACCGCAGATTCAAAACATAAGACATCGCACACCGGAAGGTGTGATTTTATTCATCGAAACACCGCACAAAAAAAACAGTAAAGCCCAAAAATAATTGACGCACAAGAAGTGAAGGTTCATGCGCCGCAACAAGCGGTCAAAAAAAGCTGAATTGCGGTTTATCGAAAAAAAAATCATCTATTCGAATGGCTGCTGCTATCCGTTCGAAAAAAATTCATCCGTTCGAACGGCTGCTGGTATCCGTTCGGAAAAATATTTATCCATTCGAAAGGCTGACGTTATTCATTCGGAAAAAAAATCCAGTCGTTCGTAAGGCTGCTGCTATTCGTTCACAAAGAAAAAAATTAAACAATAAGCCGTGTAACTTAAAGGTCTCCAACACCGCCAAAAAAAATTAACAGCAAACACAGCACCACCACAAGAAAAGTAGACGAAACAATGACACCACAATAGTCCAAGGTGTGATTTTATTCATCGAAACACCGCACACAAAAATACAGTAGAGCCCAAAAATAATGCACGCGCAAAAAAGCGCAAGAGGTTCATGCGCCGCAACAAGCGGTCAAAAGAAGCTGAATTGCTGTTTATCCGCAATAAGTTCAAAATTCAATCCGCAAGAAGCCCCAAGAAATTATGAGTTACGTACCTTGACCTGAAGAAAACGTTTCGAACGGCTAAATAACATTGATGCATTAACATTTCTTCGCACATACTGTTAAGTGATTTTTAATGATCTGTTTTCCTTTAAAATTCGCTTTCACTGTACTTTCAAAAATCAATTAACTGTAAATTTGAGCAGAGTTTAGAGATGCAGTGTCTTCTATAGGGCGCCGTTTATTTCTTGTGCCATCCGCAAGTTCGCAACAGCTGTAGTCTTGTCACGCAACGTGGTAAAAATGTTTATCTCGTGAACGTTTATCTTGATATTCGTGTCTTTTGAAGGTTATGATACACAGAATTCCGAAAACCCCATGACTTTGCGCGAATTTAGTTTGTATTGTAAGAAATTTGCAGCGCATAACCGACCAGTGTATTCCCACGGGACAGATCTTGGGATCTCGACTAAAAACGCGCATCAAAAATTTGCATACTGTCAAAACATTGCAATTTTTTCCTTGGAAAGAAAAGAACCGTGACTTTTCATGAGGTGTTTGTAAAAAGTGCTTCTACCTCGAGCCATTTCATCGGCTGGCGAATTGTATTGAAACAGTAGCCCACAGTTTCTCTTGAATGGGTAGCTCGCACATAACGGGTGACCACGAACGGCAAAGAAAGGAAAAAAGCTGTTACATACTGGCTATCTTCGGCAAAGGAAAGATTGTTCTCAACAATTTGCTGAAACTCGCCTGTGTTTCTTGCTTCGCTTTGCTTTTTACACTTACATCACTGTTAGTACTACTCCGTTTCTTTCGAGATGTCACCGCAAAGAACCACAAAGCAGTTCTTGCGGCACGAACATCCTACCGCAAAGAAGTTTATTAATTAATAGTAATTAGCATCGGGTAGGTGAGACACATTGAATAGGTCTATATTGTTTTGCAATTGCATATGATCGAACATAAGAAACAAAGAAATAGTCTTTGACCAATCAAATGGCTTTGATTTCGATCCAAAAAAGTTGACAACAGCACATAAAAAAGTCTTGCAATCTAACCATAAGTTACACACTTTATCAGTTTCACCCGTGCTAGCACATGTCCATTGCTGTAAGAGAATCAAACATGTCTCTTAGAAATTTACTTAAAGTACCCAAGGATGGTTTATTTTATTTTGCATCCGATAAGTCGACGAGCATCGTTGCAACTAAAGAAATTAGGAAAGTCATACAAGGGGACAAGAAGACCAAAGGCAGTGAAGTTATGGTAACATTCGGCAAAGAGGAATTTGCCGCAACCATAATTGGAGTTGCAGGTGAGATAATATTATTTTTAACGCTGTGTCTAAATGCCCGGAAGCCGGGCAAGGTCTTAAATGGACTAAATTCCCGGCAGTCAGAAATTTTCACGGAATTTCCACTGAAACATTCTTTCAAACTTCTTGATGGTATTTGATCTTTCTTTAGAAATGCAGAGCGATTCCAAAAATTATGTTAGTGTGCAAGATGACGAAATAACCGAGCTTGTGGATACTATAAAATGGATATGTGCTCGACACCTAGAAAATTTTCGCTTACATCGGCAGTTTGAGATATTTAACGAATTGCTCGAGAAAGCGTCGTTTGAACCTAATGAGAAGATGCGATGTTTGTTTGGAATAGCCAAGCGATTCTAAAAATTATTATGGATTTGTAGTGGACGAATTCTGCATGCTTGTGCATACGTACCATAAAATCAAAATGGTTTGTATCCAACTGCCGGTCTCGGTCTCAAATAGACTAAATGCCCGGCAGTCAGAAACATTCACCCAATTCCGACTGAAATCCTCAATTAAACCTATTGAAAGTATTTGGTGTTTCTTTAGAAATGTCAAGCGATCCTAAAAAGTATTTTGGTTTTACATTCAATCAATTTATTTGTGTATCGACTCGTACAACCATTTGTGAAACTGCCGGTCACGGTCTCAAATAGACTAAATGCCCGGCAGTCAGAAATTTTCACAGAATTTCCACTGAAAGATTCCTTCTTCAAACTTCTTGATGGTATTAGAAATGTCAAGCCAACTTAAAAAGTATTGTGGTTTTACATTCGACGAATTTACCGAGCTTATGTTGAAGTTTTTGACTGCCGGGCATTTAGTCTATTTGAGACCGTGGCAGGCAGTCTGACAAATGGTCCAGTCGATAACTGAGCGATTTTTACGGTATACACAAGCTTAGTAAATAGATCGAATGTAAAACTAAAATACTTTTTACGATCGCTTGACATTTCTAAAGAAAGAGAGAGCTTATTTTTAATCTTTAAAATCACCGAGTTTTTCATATGATGCCGTGATTGGCCGTGATTGATTTAAAAATAATGATGTTACAAATAATTCAGTTCTATGCTCTTTGCCTTTCAGATGATCAGACAAAACTGATACGTATGGACGCAGAGTTTGCGGCCAGTAACAAGCATCTCCTGACAAGTACAGTTGAGGTTGACAGTGAGCCACCACCAACAGCAAAGAGGGCCAACGACGAAAGGCAGGGAAAAAAAGTAAGTTTTGTTTTAATTACTGTAACGATAACGTTTTGAAAGTAAGCCATCTTTGATATATACTGCATTTAACAGCATCTTTCTAAGGCCCGGTTTAAACGTCGCATTTTACATGCGCCGAATCGAATTGCCAGATTGAGTGCTGTAAAATGCGACGTCTAAATCAATTAAGGTAATTTCCCTTGAAAATGACGTACTACTCAGATTTTTTTAAAACTTGGCACAATTGATACCCATGCATAGGACATTGAAAAAAATGCAATAAAAAGATGGGGTCACCGTGCTTGTTTTGCTCGTTTAAGAGAAAAGGAGCATTTATCCCGCTATCGAGCTTAGTTTGAGGGAAATCTCTTACGTTTTGTACGCGCGCGCGCTCATGTGCGCGCGCTGATGACGCAAACATCGAACTTCGACACTTGATTTAAACGCCACATTTTACATGCGCCGAATTGAATTGAAATTATGTTGAATAATTTATGTTTGCTCGAATGGGAATTTAAAACACGTCACTTGCGCTCAGCAATTTTATTCGGCAAAACAATGCGACGTTTAAATCAAATCAGCCGAACGTATTCATTTGAGTCGACTAAAATTAATATTTGATTCGGCGCATATAAAATGCGACGTTTAAACCGGGCCTTACAGCCTTGTAAGATGTAATGTTTTCTTGGTGTCCTTGATAGACCCTTGATAACCGGTCATCTCGCGTACGGCGCAACCAAACCACAGTTAGTGACGACCTCTCAGGACAAGCGACCAAGAAGATTAGCGTTGAGAAGCCAACTGAGAGCGCAAGTGCTGTTTTTTTCGGAGACTTTGTCTGATGCCGCAATGCGGTCGCCTGTTTCGAAACGTGGTAGTGACCAACTCGAAAGACCTAAAATAGTCACTTTGGTCACTGTGATAAACTTAAATTTATAGTTGTCATCTGTATTTTGTTTGCTGTCTTACTCTGTAGTGTATAATAATTTTATACATAAATAATAACAATTCTTTAGGAGTCCGACAACTCAGAAGGACCCCGAGCGAAGAATGATAATTTCACCATTATTTCTTCGTCGGTTAGCCTAATCAGGAAGCCACTAAGCACCGAAATTTAGGCAGTTTGTTTTACAGAGCACGGGCAGTTGAAAATAAAGAATCCAGAAAGTTCTACGATCTGTATCGGTCTTAATCTTTCCTTCTGCCACATATTTAACAGCTCTTGTTTCCGCTTGTTTGTTACAGCCTGTTGATATCCAAATTGCGCCCCCGAAAGCCACTGCAGAGTCAGACCCCTACGCAGAATTTTTGTCCACTCAGAGAAAGCGGGAAAGAGAATGGAAGGTTAACCGCGAAGCCAAACGAACAAAACTTCATGCTGCATACAGTGATAATGAACAGGACTCTTCTTCGGAACTGCGAGAGCAACTTGCAAAAAAGACTGAAGAGTGCAGCAAATTGCAGGCAAAATTGGACAGCATGGAAGAGGCCCTTCAAAACCAGATGCAAAAACAGGAAAGTGTTTTCAAGGTGAGGTTTCTTTGGAGAGCATCAACTATTTTGGTGTGTTCAATTGTTACATCGAGAACAGTTATCTAATATCTGAAGTGCCACTCAAGATAACATAACTTAAGATAATATTTAATCCCAATGTGAATCTTTTCAGATGCTACAGAAAATACAAGCTACCATGGTTGGAATGGAAGAAAACATGGCCGCTTCGTTTTTAAAGCTTGAAGAGCGCCTTGAGACATTAGAGGGACAGTCCGCTAATCCGTTTGCATTGGTAGGTCTGAGATTTAATAACTACCTTGCCCTGTCAAATGTGTTAGGCCAAATTTCCATAGAGATGCCAGTATGAGTGTACGTATACAAGGTCTTCAAAAAGCTAGCATAAGTACCAAAATATCTCAATCTGCGAGATTATGTGTCGCCAAGGAAACTAGGCTGTTTATTGATAATTGAAGTTGTCCAATTTCGTACCGAGTTCTGAGTCGGAAGGCCACACTCATAAAAGTGACTTTTAAGGTATCGGTGTACCCCAAATTTGATCATTTTTCCAAAAAAATTGTTTTCGCTTTTTCAGATAGATCGTATTGCAACCTTTCATTTAAAAAAAATTCTATGAAAAAAGATTGATCCTAAGCAAAGTTATTAACAGAAAACGTTTCTTCCATTAATTATCTCTAATTGATAGCTGTCAACACGTTGTCACGAGAAGTAAACTTGCATCACGTCGTGACAGACACGATTTTCGCGAGTTTCACACGTTTGTGTTTGTATTTCTAAAATTGGTCGTCGACGTGCTGCTTCGAGTGTTTTGCTTTTGTATATTTTAGATTGAAAAGTTTATGGTATTTCTATTCCATGTCGTCGAAGAAAAAACGAAGTCCGTGTCCTTTTGCAAGCGCGAAGAAACCTTCAAAGAGGAAAAGGTTTCGAAATCATTCGATAAGGATCGAGCTGATGTTTTAGCAGCTAGCGACCGAGGTTCCTACTTTGAGCAGGAGAAGTTGATTTCACAAGACGAGGAAGAACAAAGTCGATGGGAGAACGAGACTGTTAGCGCTAGCCGGCAAAGGCAAAGACGAATCTGCAGAACCGGACTCACAAGAGTCATGGCAAAAGTTGGCCAGTCGAACAATTGTTGCCGGCAATCGCGTGCAAGAAAATCTCGAGAAATCAGTTACCCCGATTCTCGCATTTCTCTAATCATGAGTTGTTTGGCGCTTTCGCCGTTCGAAGTTGTAACTTCTTGATCTGCACGCGTACGTGCCCGTTCGTTTCCTGTCCCTTGTTTATGAGAACGCTTTTTACTTGTCTTCGGCATCATTCAACCTGTTTCGTTAGATGGATGGTGAATCTGCATTAGCAAAGACATTTAAAACATGGAAAATGAAAAAGTAAACAATATTTATTTCCTTACTAGCCTTATACGCGAGCGGCGGAATCCAGATCTTCCAAAGGATATTTCCCGCCATGAGCAACATTTGAGCCCGCTTTGTTATTGATATGAGCTAGTAAACTGAGCCTTTACTTGGTCTATCAACGGGTAATTAACTTTTACACGTTTTGTGTAATTATCTCATTACACCGGAAGAACGCCCAAAAGTATATTTTTCTTCGTATCTCGAAACGAAAATTTCAGCAAGTGAGGCGCACATTTTGAGTTCGTTTCCGGCGTGTTTTCAACGTTTTTCGCTGAAATTTGGAGAGAACGTTGCCCGATAATCAGGCAAAAAAACGGTGTCGGGAAATTTTCATTTTTGGCTTCTTTCAAAAGTTATGACCTTTTCGGTGAAGAGAATGCATGTTTTATCAACTCTCAAAGTTTAACTGCGTGTCAGAAACAAACCAGACAAGTAATCAAAATTTCCCGACACCGTTTTTTAGAGAAAGGTGTCAAGAAGACATAGCGATGTTGATCGTGTTCTCCCGATCAAATCTGACCGGAAACGAACTTGATTAGTGAACCTCTGTACTTTGGGAAATAGCGCGCTATATTCGGAACACCGTACATTTTTTTATGTTGATGAATATACCTTCGTAATCTACAATTATTAAGCTCTCGGAAAATATATACTTTATTGGGGTTTGCGTCAAACGTCTGACTGTAAAGCGGGGCCAAAGAATAATGGTCATTTGGGGTACACTGATACCTTAAGGTTAAAGAGTGTTTTTGCTTTTTCACCAGCTCAATGACCCCGTTGACCCCATACCAAATGTAATTTGTGCAAGTGACGACATCACACATGCTATGACCGAGCTCTCTGAGGAAGACCGAGTCCCTGATCTCTCCACTATTAACCTGGAAACTCTGAACAGGCTATGCGAGGACCCAGACCAAGCGATGACTCCAGGCCGCGCTCCGGTGAAAGTGTCAAGTACCCCGCAAAAAGTTGGCAAGGAGCTGATAAACACCTGTGTGACGCCCAGCAGAGCAAAGAAAGTGCAGCAAACATTAGAAAAGGAAAAGGAGAGGCACTTGTGTGCTTTAAAGTTGCTGCCCTTTTTCTTCAGCAGGGATGAGCTTGCAAGCAGCAACACGGAAGGTTCGCACCAGAAAAAAAGCCTGGACAGTAACAAGCTTAATACCATTAAACTTTTAGTGTTTTCCAAGTTTCCAGTTTCCTCCAGCGAAGAGAAGGATAAATCCTGGAGATTCATTAAGGGGAAGATTAATTCTAAGTGCCGCACTAGCAAGCATTCAGTGAAAGAATTGTAAATAGATTTTAGTTCATTACGGTAACCCCTTTTTTATTGATGTTCTTGTGCTAGTTTAAGGTGGTTCGAAATAGTTTTATGGCGCGCGCAAACTGGGTTGTAATCAACAAGCCTAATCTCGCGCGTGCAGTTGACGCACATGCGCAAATGCTGATCTTGTCGTGTCGAAATTTTGGAGTTTTTATAACTTTAATCGCTCATATTTCCGCTTCCACTCAGTGGATTTTTTTCATTTTTTCGGGGATAACCAGGATCAATTGGCTGCATACATAGTCCGATTTTTTAAAAATTCTGTAGACAGGAAAAAAAAATAAGAGAACAATGGTCAAAAAGAGGATTTTTTCTTAATCTACCCTACAGATTTTTTTTAAACTGAAATATTTTGAAGGTCATTTCTGGTGACATATAATATTGCAGTTTGAAAAGATTTCACCGACCAATTTTTTAAAAAAGACAATAGATTTCGATTTTAGGGGCTCAACTGAATGCGTCATATGGTTGCTATGGTAACAGGTTTTCTGAAATGAATGTCATGTGATGAATCTATGATGTTTCTTTTATTACTGTGCCAAATTTCATAGTGATACGATGAACCAAACATAATTTAGAAAAGAATTTGTGAACTTGTCTCGGGAAAATGAAAACTATTTCGAACGACCTTAAAGGGAAATTGTACACTTCTTTTCTTGATCATTAAAAAATTCTGTAGTTGATGAATTAAGCTTTTTATCGTGGTCATAATTACAATGAAGAAAACGACGGAAATATTTACACAAATTTTCAACTATCCTCACTTTATTGAAATTACAAAGTCGGGCAATTTTTTTAAATTAAGGTGGCTTACTACAGTTTTTCCTAGACTTAGTAGCACGCGCTACGATAGCCTGCCACACGTCAGTATATGTCACGCGTGCAAACATGACACAAGTAACCTCGAGAAGTTGCGAAAACCACTTCCGCACTTGAAAGGAGTTAACTCGCTTTGGTATACGTGGCGATAGTTTCAGACTTCGTTCAAACATGAATTCAAGCCTAGGGTCAAAAAACACGGCAAAAAGGTTTGATAAACATCCGGTAAAAGAGCTCTAATTTACTCTTGCTTTCATGCACGCGATATATGGCGTCACATGAGCTCGCGCTTAAATAAAGGGCGTGCGCAATTCAATTCTCGTCCAAGGTTGTAAAAACTTGTCATTGATCGAGGATTGCTCGAAAACCTACCGTACAACCTATGATGAAATTTTCACAGTTGATTTGTTGGGGTGAATCACGTTTAGAGCCAAAATTTTTAAAAAATCTGTCTGACAGATTTTGAGCTATTTTTGACTTCAAATTCTCTTAGTTTGCAAAAATTCTGTCTTACAGATTTTTACTTTACTTTGCATGAATGTTAAATCAGACACAATTTCTTATTCCTGAAATTTTGAGGTGGGGTCATACGGGTAGATTTTGAGAAAAACGTGACTTAACCTACTAGTGCCCAGTCTCTCATTGGGTACTCGTTCGCTCATTTTGACCATTTGTTGACGTTTAATAGTTCAAATTTCACATACAATGGTAAAAGACTTGAGTAAACAGTAAATAGTGTAGGGAAAAACAGCTTGGAACCTTTTTCAAAAGAGTTAAAAGTTGCGCTCTTATACTATAGTAAGCCACCTTAAGAGAAACTATCCTACTTTCGTTGCAATTACTGTGGTCTAACATGCTGAAGTACAGTAGCATACCGTTAAAAAGTTCATGGCGCTGGAGCGATGAGATCCTCTGTACCTGGCTTGCAGAATTGTCTGCTCTCCCTGTAAAGGTATTGTTTCCGCTCTTGGCTTAACCCTTCTGGGATTGAGTTTGGCTGGAAGCACTGAGGCAGGCGGCAAGATCACACGGTTCTTGAGTAGCGTTAAAAGATTGTTCGATAGAAGAGTTAAACTCCTTGAAATAGACCTTTCCAGGCTCATCTTTCGAAAACCTGAAGTGATGGTAGCTCTTGATGTTAGGGATCTTGGTGAAGTAATGGGAAAGAAAATTTGACCAGTCATATACCGGAACGATCACTTTGCCATCATGCTTTCCAACTAGCTGAGCTTTGTTTACGCCAATAGTACTTGAAAAGTCCACCATCTTGGCCAGTTCATACAGTGAGGAGATGTAGGTAACTTTGTAGGCCCTCTTGATTATGCCGAAACAGCGATCAGGACCAAACTTTGTGTGGCCAGCAACAAGGAAAGAGTAATTAATAGTATTATGAAGCTGAAGCATTGTCCTCCATGCCAGGTACCACATGAAATAGTTATTTTTGTTTTGGCCTGAACAGTTGTCAGCATGCAAATGCACATGATTTTCACCAAGTCCGTGATTCTCAAAATAGTGATGAAGGAAACTTATGGTCGTGTTTGCCCCCCCTACCAACTTCACACGCCTCGTCGATTAGGTAGTTGACTTGCCTTGGGATTGCTTCGCACATTACACCGAAAATACCACATTTACGTGGTGTTTTAAAATATATCGGTCCAGGCTGCATTTGGTTGCTGGGAACATGAACTTGTTGCGCAAAGTCGAATGAATAGTGCATTGTCGTGTCTAAAGAACAAGCTTCGTGACGTCCATCCAACTCAAGCTCATCCTCCGTTGCTCGAAAGTTCAGTTTGGCATCCTCGCAAACCTTCTTGTAAAATTTGCGTTCCTCCTGGACACAGTTTAAATGTTCTTGCTGTGCCTGGACACAATCCGACTTCTCTCTGTCTGGAAGGTTAGCCGATCGGATGAGCTTGGACGTGTTTTGCTGACACGTAAAACAAAGGTCAGTCATAGGTTTAGCAACGACAAGGGTAGGATGAAATTGCTCCCAGAAGTCGATAAACTTTGTATAGCAAACAGCTCGTTTTCCACTTTCTTCACACGTCCTCGTAAACGTGCGCCACACATTCATTTTTGTGTCACTGGACAACAGAAGCCTAATGTCATCACTTTTAAAGCCCGGGATTCTTCCTGGTAGTAAGACGGCGTTTTCTTCAGCGTACCTACTTAGGAACATTTTGACATCTTCGGCCACGACTTGTGGTAGTGTATTGTGAGGAAGTCTCTTACTGTTGCCATGCACCCTTTGACAAATTCCGTGCACTTCGTAATGATCTTTAAGTCTACGAAACCGAGAGTAACTTATTCCGTACAGGTTTAAAAACATTTCCCTGCAAATAGGTCTTGAATGGTAGAGGAAGCTGCATCGAGGACTTCTCTTTCTTTTCTCGCCAGGTTCTAAATCGACTCGTAAACACTTGAATGTTCGCAAGTACGACCAAGTCAAGTTCTGCATGAGTTAGTTCAAGGCAGTTGTTCAAATTGGAAAGCACATCTTCCACCAGAAGTTGTTGCGAACACAAGCCACCTTTGTACCCCCTCGAACATCCACATCCATTATCAAGAAATCTTTTAACTCTGGTGATGATCGACTCGCTGTCAGGTTGATCACAAGTTGTCTCTTCTCTGGATTCTGCCATTTATGGATTGTAAACGGATCGCAAGAATATTTTGCATTTAACCTTGAAGTTACCAGGACAACGCGTTTTCTATTGAGTTCGGTTTACGTGATTGGCCCCTGAAACAAAACGTGTGTTACAGGTCATCGCCAAGGGTTATGCAAATGCAAATTTCAGTACTGTCGCAAAGAGACATGCTTCAGTGTGTACACACAGAGTGATGAAAAAAATAACAATAATCAAAATGGTTTCTATTTTTTTGTCCTATGAAAAGCTTGTAGTCTTTAGAAGTGTGTAATAAGAATTACAGCTATAGAGTTATGGAAGGAGAGTGTAAACAGAAAGGTAATGCTCTATATGAGTGAATGTTGAATAAGCCATAATCAAACTTGCGTAGCCCAAACAGCTTACAGACATTTCAGTCAAGGTGACAACATCAACTGAACATTGAGTTTTGGAGTCGATGACGGATGTTTACATCATCTTTAACCCTTCAGGTACCTTTCATTTCGTTGAGCAACTACAAAATGAAAATGTACAACACATCCCGAATAAAAACAACCTAATAATGTCATTGCGTCAAAGGTCATAGGTTTGATTCCTGTTTCAGAGTTTGTTTCCGAGCCGTTGAAACCATACGTTCGAACGGTTGGCATCATCCGTTCGAAATTATTTTTTGAATTTGAGAATGATATCAATGCTCCCATCGGAAGGAAAGAAGATGTCATCAAAATTTCGGCTAAAAACTGTAAGGTAAACAAAGCTGTGATAGAAAATGTAGGGAATTGTTTTACAAAATTGAAAGCACAAATTAAAGCAGTGCTGCTAAGATGTTGTTTATCATTCATAATAGTTTAATTTGCCGTCATCTCCAAGCTGTTTTCATGGGATTCGATAAAATGGGTTTCTGTCCGAGACTGAAATATAATATCGAGGAAGCCTCGACAGCGAGTCTTGTTTTTGCAAAAAAATTAGCCTTGTATTACACGCACGGCACATACAAAAAGGCTACGTTATGATTAAAAGTGCTGTCCTCAAAACAAGACACTATGTAAGCATTGAATATTCATTAGAGCGAAAAACAAATAAGATATTTTACATACCTCGAATAGATGACGCCAACCGATCCGAAACACAGTCGTCACGCGCTAATACACACGGGAAAAAATCACGTCCGCAATAAAAATATCACGTTATGTTGACAGTTTTCAATGATGTTTTGTTCAGCCCAGTTCAGTGAGTCTGTACTACAATTTATTTCAGTGTTTACAAAGGCAATCCGTTCCACATTTATTATCGACACTTGCATTCTTGTCAGCAAGGATGCTTTAGTGATAACAGTTGCCGGCGACGAAGCGATTCACAGACGGCGAAAATCGCCGGTCGCCGGCCGAAAAGGAAAACCCTGCGATTCCTCTCACAATTTCGGGATTTCTTTTTCCGAGTTTGCTTGTCACATTCTTGATGAAATCATATTCCATAAGCCATCTGTTCGTAAAAGATTATTTACCCACCAAGCCGTTGCAACCATCAAACGGTTGGTATCACCGTTCGAAATTATTTTTTGCTGTGCCATTCCAACGGCTGGCGTTATCTGTTCGACAAAAATCTCTGACCGTTCGAATGGCTGACATCATCCGTTTGAATTTTTTGCTCTGCCGTTCGAACGGCTGACATCATCTGTTTGAATTTTTTGCTCTGCCGTTCGAACGGCTGACATCATCCGTTTGAATTTTTTGATCTGACGTTCGAACGGCTGACATCATCCGTTTGAATTTTTTGCTCTGCCGTTCGAACGGCTGACATCATCCGTTCAAAACTTTTGCTGTACCGTTCGAACGTTTACGGCATCCGTTCAAAACTTTTGCTGAACTGTTCGAACGTTTACGGAATCCGTTCAAAATTTTTCCTTTGCCATTTGAACATTTACAGCATCCGTTCGAAAGTTTTCCTCGGCCGTTTGAACGGTGTTTGAAACCGTTTAAACGGCTTGAACATCCGTTTCCATCCGTTCGTTTTAGCCGTTCGAACGGACATCCGTTAGTGTACGTTTTCGCGTGAGAGGTCACATATGGCACAAATCTGTCAAGCTAACAGCTAAGTTGTCTGCGGTAGGTATATTATTTTAGGTGTTATAAATTAGCAAAGGTGAGTGCTGTTCCTCATATAGGTTAAGGCATTAATCCCACTTAAAAAAGAAGAAGAAAGGTTTGATTCCATGGCTTTAGGTTGGTTTTTGTTATTTTTAGCACATTGATTTTTTCTGGATATTTTATTGTGCAACAGCAACCTCGTTCCCAGGACCTTTTCTTTCAGTTGTGTTAGGTGCTGAAATACCCCCAAGAACCACAGACTATGTTGACAAGTGTCTGGTTGCCTTTTTCGCTTCCTTGTAATCTTAAACCATTGTTGGAAAAAAGCAAAAACATTTTGCCGAAATCTTCAATAAATTTGTGTAGTATTTTGATAAACCTGGCTATGGGGTTATCTGAGCAGCCGTTTTGAACAAGGAGAAGGCCCTTAAAATAAAATCGGTATAACACGAATATGTGTAGCTGTCTTTCTTAAGCTGTGAATTTTGCCATATGAGTTAATCTCAGTTCAGAGAAGGTTTCTGATTAGCAGGCTGCCTCAAGTAAAATTGTTTCTTCTATAGGCCTCGAAAATAAAGGGTTGTGAAGCGTTGGCACAGTGGATCGAGCCGATAAGAAACCACTTTTGGCACTGTACTGAAACCTGTAATGGGGATATGACTAAACTAAAGGTAGGGATATCACAAACAATAGGTTGCTATCTTAATAATTAAGCATATGCCAATTCTCCAAACAACTGAAACCTTATTTACTGTCAGAACAGCATAACTAAACACAACCTAAGCATATACATGTACTCCTCCATTCTTATTACCTTGTGCACTTAAAACTGCTTCTTTGAAAATAGTTTCTATCTCAAGAATTATTTACAACTTTAAAATTTGGAGAACTGGCTAGAAAATCTTAGGATTATTTCAGCTCCAGGCTTAACTAAGTACAAACAAAAAAAAATGTTATCTTCTCTATCTATATCAGTGTATGTATGTACCAGGCAAATAAAGGTGTTGTTGTTGTTGTTGTTGCTATCTACAGTATGTACATATTGCTGGTTAGTCATAAATGTAAAACAGTTTAATCAAAAAGGATCCTTTTAGAAGTGTGGCCTACATGTAGCAGTGAACAATAAAGGAGTGGCAAGCTGCAATTAGTGTCGTACAAATCTGGTTCAGTCTTCAGTCAGTCTGCTTCAGTCTTGTCTACATGTAGGTCATGATTGGAATTGTTAATATCCTTGCAGGAAATGTGGATTGGAGTAATCCACCATGTCTGTGGGGAGCATGAGTGGGAGAATGGCGAGTGCTCCCATGGGCAGTTGACTGAGGTAGAAGAGGGAAAGGAGATTTTAGCCAAAGACTCAAAAGCAGCAGAGGAGTTGCGCAAAATAGTATTTGATGCTGAATGGTTGAAGTCTCTACAAAGCTATGTGAGATTTAGGTATGTTTTTGCTATCTGGTTGCAGAACCCACAACATAGCTAAAACTATTCACATATTAAGCTAAACCCTCCCGCACTGATGTCAACGTATAAATTTCCCAAGTTACTGTTATGAATGAATTGCATATAATAGTATTGTTCAATTATCAGATCACAAGAATGAACTTGGAATCATCAAAGCACACCATACATGTACCATACCATAAACTTTATTTACACATTCAGACTTGCAGAGTAGCAACTGCTGCTAGTTGAAGTCTGTAAGATGTTTTAGATACCTACCATGAGAAATTTTCACTCTGGTAGGCTTTATTGAAAAATCATGATTCCTGACATTACAATAATTCTTAATTGAATCCTCCTTTTTTTCTTTCTTTCTTCTATAATTTGAAATTGTGGAATTTTTAAATTTTGATTTGGGGCACTTCTGGTAGTGTAAAGGTTGCTAAATAGTTGTCTTGTTTGTTTTACTCTTCCAGGCACACAAGTAAACTGGAGAACTTTAACTCCATGCTCCTGAAATATGCATCCAAATGAATTGCATTTTCGTAAGTATCAACCATTTTACATGTGCATAGAGTTATTTTCTTTTCATGAATGTCCCCCCCCCCCTGGAAATCAGCTACTAAACATCATATTTCTTCAAGTTGGTACCAGTTAGATGAGTTTCACATAATCGCAACAAATTATCCATTCTGCCCAAAGTCCAACTGAAAGTCTCAGCTTCTAGTAAGAAATCCACCAAAAAAGCCCACTTGACTGTTTTTCCCAAAATATACTTTTGCTCAAGTGTGTTTATAGAGTGTATAAAGCCCAGCACAGGGCCCTGGTCTCCATAGCCTTGAGGCTATTTTGACCTAGCCCAAAAAAGAAATTGTCATACACAGCTTTATTTATTAACCTATTAATTAGATAATAAATGAATTTATTTTTAGGTATGAAGTTTTTACTGGAAGGTGTTTGTTGGCTGTGCTGGATCACAACTTCCATCTTTTCCGGAAGACAGTCGATGGAAAATTCCAGAAATTGTACTCAAAGCGGTCTGGAAATTGGAGAGTGGAAGCGGTGAAAGAGGACAAGACCTATAGCTACTGGCCAAAGCTAATTGCAGAAATACTGTGCAAGAGAGCCGAGGACCCCGAAACTGCAGCAAGACATGTTATTGTGTCTCCAACAAATCCACAGCACCTAGCCCCAACTATAGCTATGAGGGAGCCACCTACTACTGAAGATCTGGTTGCTGCAAGATTGTCAAGGTTCAAAAAGCAAACATCACAGAAATCTGAGTAAACCCCTAACAATTTTGATGTTCAAGAACTCAGAGGATGATTTTATTATTACTTAACAAACTTCTGAATATATTATTCCTACTAGTTTAAAAATGTTTGAGAAACTTGGAAAACAGGTATTTTTTACTACAATATGTAAAGTGAAAGGAAATGTTTCTACCCCTGGCACTCCATATTTGCTAATAAGTATACATGTGTATAAATAGAACAAAACTGTTATCAAAAACCTGTCTTTTTTTGAAGTTGTAATCATGAGGTTAATATAAATAATGCAGCATAGTTGGCCTTTGTCCAACAACTCTCAGTCATATGCTTGGGCAATAGAAAAGGGAAAAGTGACTGTCACAAACCAACAGTTTAAGAAATGGTACCAGGCACTTGATCTAGACGAGAGTAGTAACAGTTACTTAGAGCTTACTAATGTGGCGCTCTTTGAAAAAAGCTTTGCAATATCACAACAGTTCATTAAGAACAGTAAATAAAACTAAATCCTAGTTGCTTATTCAGCAACTAAGATTGCCTATATCCCATATAAATGCCATCTGGAGCAGGATAGAATCTCCTTATTGTGAGAACAACGCATGAAGGCAAAACTCGTCTGTTTCCCTTTCCCAGTTTCCCATATTTCCATAAACAGTATTGTCTGTAAGCTGCCTTTCTAAAGGAATTGGTGGAATAATCTGGTTCCTCAGCCAGTATGTCGAACCTTGCCTGGATAGCTAAAGTCAGTACTTCCCGGTCAAGGCAGATGTTTTCATACATAGCGTACGAAGTGACGCAAGTTCTCTTTCTACAACAAACATTCTCCATATCTAGGGGCATAGGTCTACAAACTGAACAATCACACCATTCAGGAACATCATCACCTCGATCAGGACCAGGATCAGGTTCATCGGGGTCACTGATTTCTGCTCGGATGTTCTTTGCATAATCTAGACTGCCTCTGCCTTGGCTGAGAAGTCTGAGAAGGATTTGGTCTTTTTCTTCAGTGGCCAGAGTTTCTAGGAAGTCCTGATGAAAAAAGTCAGAAACACACGATTATGAGAAAAACTATTTCCAGTACACGCACTCATTTCATACATCGAATTTTGTATGACATCGATCTACAACGGAAATGATAAACTCAAATTGAAAAACCATAGAGTTCTTTCATTTCAAAAACATCAATGTCGAGTTTTCAGTGTACTTATAATGAAGAATGTTTGTGATTGATTCATTGGGAAAAGAAAACACCGAAAGACATTGATTTCGTGGTCACATATATCAGAACTGAACTTACTTGTATTTCCCTTGCACCACAACCTCGACTGTCTTGTTCTTGCACGCCGTTTTCTTTGTCCCACACGTGCAGCTGCTGGAGCATTTCATTGAAGCATTTTTACATGGACAGCCAGCAGTTTTAGCCGTCTTTTTACGGCTGCACGAATTCTTACATGAACAGGTCTGTGAAAGGACAAAATATTTGCTATTGTAAACGGTGATATTTAAGAAAGGATTTCTGGTCTTATACGTTCAGGTGGAAAATGTAGGATTGAGCTTAGCACTCGATTCACGTTCGCCAAAGGGACAGCGTGCGAAGTTGATGCGATCGATTCCACGTTTCTTCGGCCGTATGCTGCCACAGGCGAACCGTATACATTTACGGATGTTGTTGGCTCTACAACATTGACATTCACGCTTGTCTCAGGGTCCATTTCTTCCATTAATTCGCACTCGAAGCATTACTCAAAGCGGATCTATTTACTTGATGTTAAAAATGACAACAGAGTGTAGTGTGTATCTACAAACCTGGGCTAGGGCTAATACATTCCCCTGCAACTTCACATTTCACACTAACAACCATAGATTTGATGAACTCCTGAACCTGTGATTACTAGGTATTAAAGCATACATTACTAATTCTTATTTTCTTCCGACTTAGAGTGAAGATCCAGATGAAGTCGTGGATCAGCTCATTTAAGAAACAACCTCCCCAAGACTTATTAGCACTGGGGACATAAAGGATATCCATGAACTGTGTCTGGCCTCAGAAGGAATGGTGGTTTGCAAATTCCGGCCGCCAAGCATTCTTAGTGCAGTGGCTATTCTCTTGGGTAGTTTCTATTGCTTTAATATGGAGTTCCCAGTATGGTGGTGGGAGCGAAAAAAACATTTTTGTTTTTAGAGTAGATCCTGGTAGGTCAGGTTAGTACAACTCTTCCACTGTCTCTGGAACATGTTTTGTCAGATCTCAGTCCTCTGTCCATATCTTAATTGAAACTGAGCTAAGCCCTTACCATCAAATATACTTCTGCTGAAGCCTGATTAATGATTGTCATTTACAACAGTGTATATATGCCATGTATATTTACCACGTAGCTACCAGTGAATTTTGGAGCTTATCTTGTTGAACATAGCAGCCAGTCGGCTTGTGTCATGCACTCAGATAACTAGGGTGCTTGAGATGTGAGAGAAAGTACTGACTACCGTGTTCATATAGTTGTATTGACCTTTGAAGTTCAATTATTGTAACCCATTTTAGGGGGTGAGGAGAAATGTCAAAATAACCAATAAAAATGTTTTAAAGTGCTATCATTTTGAGGTTATTGTAATCCATTAATTATTAGTTACAGCAACCCATTTTTTATAACCGATAAGGAATAGTTATATCTACCACCTGTTAACTAATTTAAATCGGTTACCACAGATTCATGCCAAAGCCCCAAAAACCAGGGTTAGCATAACCATGAAAAATGGTTATTTTAGCCAATGTTTATGTGTTAACAAGTTTTCACTGTTTTTAACAGTTAATAGGACCGTAAAATAACAGTCATTTCCAACCTAAAAAATAATATTCTTAACGGGTTGAAAAAACGGTGTGGATGAAGTAGAAACAACCATTCCTAATAGTTAAGACAACCTTTTAAAATGGTTGTTTCACCTGCAATGCAAAATGGTTGATACGAACGATTATCATTGGGTCAATATGACCCAAAAAATATAGCTACCTCAGATTCAAACTATGACCATTTTTGTTTTGGTTGTTGTAACTGGTCCGATTTTACAGTGAGAGCGTGAGGAAGTTGAAAAAGTATTTTTGGCAGCTAAAAAGCAAATGTTTTGAAGTTTTTGCCAAGACACAACCAACAGCAGTTCTCGAGTAAATTGTTTCTAAATTTTGTACCCAAAGTTTGGTTTCTGCTTTGTTTACTGTGGTTGTGTATTTGACATTTTGGCTGTCAAGGAAACTTGTGTTTGAAAAGTCAGACTATAGTTTTCAGCTTGTTACCCTAGAGACCATGTTATTATACATAATAACATTTATTAACAGTGTGTATTTTGACATTTTGGCTGTCAAGGAAACTCATGTTTAAGAAGCCAGTCTACAGTTTTCAGCTCGTTGCCCAAGAGGCCATGTTATTATACATGCACATTTTGTGTACGGATATTATAAAAGTCTCAAGACATTGACTGTTGAGTTTGATGGTAGTTAATTTCAGGTTTTTAATGAACAAATCTTAAAATGGCCTATTTTAAAGCCTTGTATCAAGATTGTGAAAATTAAAGACCACTTTAATTTTTTGTTCTTAGTCTTTTCTTGGATATGGACAAAATTGTCCTCTCTGCAATGTCCTCTCCACAACAGACCTTTTTTGAACATTTTAAAATTTCTACCAATAAAGGGTCATGTGTTTCCTCATTTTAATCCTCATACTTTAACAACATACACTAGGGCAGTAAAACAAGATGACTAAGGGCATTTTCCATTTACCAAAAGATTCTGGAAAATTTCGGAAACTTCCGTGGGAAATGTTTATCGCTGAAGAACGTGTTCCATTCGACACACTCGTCCCATTCCAGGCTCCCTTCACCGTCCGATGTATTTCCCGCCAAAATACAAAATGGCGGAACAACTTTTAGTGTTAAACGAAATACTAGACTTCTCTTTGGATGAAGACAGTGTTGTTAACTCAGATGATGATGACATTCCTACCCTGGCGGCGATTGCAACTTATATGAGGCGAGAATTCATCTTGCCTTGCTCTGTTCACACCTAAATTACTGCATGTGTTACTGTAACTTAAACTCTTCAATACTGGTAAGAGGAAAAGTCATCCCAAACAAGTTGCCTCAAGTATCCAGCAAATGCATTGCACAATATTGTCTATTTTAAAAGTATAAATTAAAAATCAACTTGTAAACTTTGAGGAGAGCCTTGTGGCTATCATGAGAGGTGACCGCCAAAACTACATGAGGAGTCCATGCAGGCCTGTCACTCATTTGCTCAAACAGGAACAACAATTGTTAAGGTTCTTATCCATTAACCAAAAAATTTCAAAGATTCTTGTTGAACTAAAACCTTGCAGAAGACTACAAGGCATGCAATTAAAAAAAATCAAAACAAACTTTTCCATGTGATAAATGATCCTATTCTGACTGGTAAGTGACAGATGATATCAGTCACACATGAAGTTTACATATCCCTTCTGATTTAGGTATGTACCACACTTGCTTACCCAGTGGAATGCAAGACACCCTAATAGGTGTCCTGCAGTGCTTCTACATGTTACGTGTGCTACAACATTATCTGGTTTGCCACTTTGAATTTGGTAGGGAGTCATAAGGGAGAGATAGGGTCCTACATCTAAAATAAAATGTGTCATTCTTGGATTGACATTTCATGGAAGTTTCTGAAATATTTTGGTTAACAGAAAATTAGCAGTGTTCATGCCTCTTAATCCATAATGTCAAATGTCTCTCAAAAGCCTACTGCATTTCTACCCTTCAGTACCTAATTAAATATCCATAGTTTGTCATTACACTTTCATAGTCATGATTTTTAACTGTTCTTTTTATCCATATATTCAAAAAAAACGGTTAAAAAACGCATTTTTTTCGTCTTTCATTTCTTTTAAAACTTTCAGCTTTTCCTCTTCCACTTTCTCTCGCTTTTCACTTTAGCATTTTAAGAAGTCTAACATTTCTGCAGCAGAAGATTGACTTCTTGGCTTCTTACAAAATCTTTTTGTACTTGCCTTGCTCCTTTTTCCAGATGAATCACTGCACGTTTCTCCCATCAACGACTCTGAGGAAGATTCATTATCTGATTGCTCATTACTGTTACAGTTTACTCTGTTTACTGAGTTGGCTCATCTACCTGCACATTACTTTCCATCGTGCAGACTGGATTTACAGTGGCATCCTTTGCGAGACATTCTGAGAGCTCTTCGTAAAACTTCCAACTCTTCTTATCATTTCCAGTCTTCTTGTTGTGATCTTCTATTTCCTTTTGTTTTGAGGTTATCTTTCCCCACTTTCTCATACACTGCTCGCCAGTGACCAAATGACCTGAAATCATCCTAAATTGTTCTGCTATCTTATCAAACACCTCTTTCTTTGTAGCCTTGCTTCCAAACATGTGCTTGTGCTCAGCCCAAGTTGTGATAAGCAACCGAACATCTTCGTCCAACCATCTTTCAAGGTTGTTACTTGAACTAGTTGGCAAGGGATCATTTGAAACAGCTGCTGTGAAAGGATGAATGACAGACGATCGTACATAACCTTGTTTATTTACATATACAAAATTTTGTTTTTCGATGAATACTACTTACCATTTGCTGGGCTATTGGCATACATGGCACAGTTGTGATGTAGCAATGTTTCTAAGTCAGGAGCCAGCCCATGACACACTGAACATTCGTAGAAAGCTGAGGGGGAAGCCGACGAAGTAGCCACCATATTTCCCGAAGGTATGAAAAACAATGGTTGTGAGCGGCCTGGAACTGGTAAACCTTTGCGAAACCGGTAAATGGAACACAGATTTCTATCGGAAAATTTCCACCGGGAAAATGGGACTACCTTTTCAGAAGGTCCACTTTTTCCGGAAATTTTCCAGTGGAACAAACCGAAAAATCATGTTCCATTTACATCCCAACCGGAATTTTCGGAATCTCTTGGTAAATGGAAAACGCCCCAAGATTCCAGAATGACCAGTCAATTCAGAGAGAATTCAGATATGTGCTGAAAAATGGAAATTTTCTGATGTCCTCTCTGCAACAGCATTGTCTTTGTTGCTGTCAATCTTAGATCTCAAAACAGATCTCAAAACAGTGTAATGCATCTATTTTATAATGAACTTCAACGTGACATAAAAAAAATAAAGGGCGCAAGTTTCTAAAGAAACTGTGGTGCTGCGTCGGTGGGAGTATTACAAGATAATTTGGTTTTATCAATCAACTGGGTTGATAATGTGAATTGGCCACCATAAAGAGATTCGGAAGCCGACATTTCGAGCATTAGCCCTTTGTCGGAGCAAATCAAGGAATTTTGAGTTGTGTGTGGTTTATATGCAGAAATATGGAGCTACGCTATTGGTTGGTGCCTGGCAACATGAAAAACAACAGAATGAATTAGTTCAATGAAAAGCGTTCGTGCCGATTTGAAAAATAAATTTTTGTTCAAGAGTGTTGCGGCTTTCTGTGCTTCCTTGATGTAGGGAGAGGCCGCAGACTGCCATATGTTGCTTAGAATGATTCGGCAGATTAAAGTGTCTAGCGACTGGTTTAGAAGCGTCTTTATCATCTTTCTCTACGTCACGAAGGTGTTCTTGGGTCCCAACAATTTCTCAATGTTGTAAATGAAAGGACATGTTTTACATCGTGCGCGTGTGCATTTAAAAGTTCCAGGTTGTTCACTTGTTTTGAATGCACTGCTAACTAAAAAGTTACCTATGTTTTTGTCGCATTTGAATGAAATTAATGGCGGTTGCAAAAAGATTCTACCAGTATCGGGATCATTTTGAAGTAAGTTAAAGTTTTTAGGAATGATGGACTTTACTGTGTGATTGTGAGGGTGAAATGTGAGGGCGATTAGAATTCTATTGTTATTCTCCTTCTGAGACGTTTGTAGTGCCAACTGCTGATCAATTTGTTGGGCGCAATGACGGCCTACTTGAACAACAGAGGCAGGATATCCACGCTTGTCGAAAAAATTGCAGGGAAAAATCAGAGTCCTCGCTACAAAGGCGACAAAGTCTAAGAAACTGAGAATAAGGAATGGAATTCTTGACGTGTGATGGATGTGATGATGAATACAACAAATAACAATGAGAATCAGTGGGTTTGTAGTGCACACTGGTGCATAAACCGTTGCCTTCGACAGAAACTTTGATATCTAGAAATGCTAAAGAAGTATTGGAAATTTCCCAGGTATACTTAAGAGCCGAATGAAACAAATTAACAGCAGTCATAAATTGATTGAGTTCCTCTCTGGTAGAGGAAATGGCGCCGACTCAATCGTCAATGTAGCAACGGTAGAGCTCAGGTTTAGGACCGTTGTATTGATTAAAAAATTTGTTTTCAATTAAGCCTACGAAAAGATTGGTGTAGCTGGGTCCCATTTTGGTACCCATGGGCACACCATTGATTTGTTTATAATAACTGGTAGCGAATGAAAAACAATTTAGTGTTAAAACTAGTTCAGTCAGGCGGAGCAGTGTCTCCAAGCTTGGAAATAAATAACTACTAAGTTGGATGCTAAAATGATTCTGAAGTGTCCTCTCCGCAACATAAAAAGTACTGTGGAATGAACATATAAAATACTGTGAAAAATACTGTGGAATGACCCAATAAGGAGGTGGTTGTATTAACGGGGTGGTCATTAGGCTGTGTTGCACTGCAATACTTCAATTTCCTGGGGTTCAACTGTGGTTTTGGTCCATCATCGCAAAAGGTTGCTATTTAAATCGTAGTCAGACAGTGAAGCATAAGTCTAAAGGAATTGTGGGTTGTGTGTGGTTTATATACAGAAATATGGAGCTACGCTATTGGTTGGTGCCTGGCAACGTGAAAAACAACAGAATAAATTAGTTGAATGAAAAGTGTTCGTTGATACCGTGAGGATTAAGAGTGCCGATTTGAAAACTAAATCTTTGTTCAAGAGTTGTGCAGCTTTCTGTGCTTCCTTGATGTAGGGAGAGGCCGCAGACTGCCATATGTTGCTTAGAATGATTCGGCAGATTAAAGTGTCTAGCAACCGGTTTAGAAGCGTCTTTATCGTCTTTCTCTACGTCGCAAAGGTGTTCCCGGAAACGGTTTTGATGATGGTTTTGTGGATCATGAAGCAGCACTGTATCACACAATTGGGGTGATCATGGGTAAGTTATCTTTTCCTGAAAGATGACATGATCATTCTTTGGATTAGTTAGTATCCATGCAGTTGGTTTGTAGGCACCTACATGTACATTAAAAACGTTTTGGCAAAATATTATGAAGGAAGTACGCAAACATTATCACACATTATCATTCTGGTCTTTATTTTAACAGGCCTTAGCATGCTTCAAAATGGACCTATGCCAAGATTTCTTGGAGAAGAAAATCTCCAAGAAGTAATTTGTATTCCTGAGCCTACCCAGTATATGTTGCAGCTTAGGAATGGTTTGGCTGAGCTGGGAATTTTCCAGGTATATTAAACTAATGTATCTTACAAAAGGTCTTAATCTGAACTCAGTGCCATTTGTTTCTCCTGGCAACAAATCATGATCACTTTTTTTCTTGTTACAGATTGCAAAGGAGTTCCCTGTGTTTCTCCACCTGGTACGTCCCAATCCAGCAAGTATCTTGACCTTTAGAAAGTTGACAGACCTTCTGAAACCAGAATTTAGTGTGGAGGGATCTAACAGAAGACAATTTGAAGATGCAGTGTATGAAAGATTTATTAAGTATCTGAGAAGGGCTGCAGGAGAATACTTGAAATAACTGTAGGTACTACCCAGTCTTTCCAGTGGGGGGGGGGGGGGAAAGGGGGGTGGAGGCAGCGGAAAGGGTCATAGTAACAGCACCCATATATTCTGTGGAATATTACATATGCATTGCCACCTCCATCACCATCATCATTAACTTTTTTTATACAAAGTTCACAGTACTCATGCTCATTTTGTTCCACAAGTCAGGATACCACATGTAACCTCAGGCCACGTCTTGCCACAGTATTTTGTCTATTTATTCAGAGCTCTTGTGTGTCTATTGGACTTTGAATCAGCTGATGAAAAAGCCAAAAAGCAAAGTGGAGATCATGATCAACCAAAAAAAAGAAAACGGACACCCCTGCCACTGCAACTCAGGAAAAAACAAATCCCACTCCAAAAAAGGGGGTCAAAAACGTAAGAGGGATGGTCCTCACGATGGAAATGCCAAAAGCCAGTCTAAAAAGAGGACGACAAGTGCAGAAGGAACAGCTAAAAAGAAGGGCTGGAAAGGATATGTTCAGATGTCTAAGGAAGACTTTGAGCGTGGCCTGGCTTTAAAACAGAAGGACGAACAAAAAGCCCTCCCACAGAAAAGGGGATGAAAACGAAAGAGAGACAGTATATATACCGTCTAACAACAAAAACATTTTTGTAGTTAGACGGTATATATACTGCATTTCATTTAATGCAGTATGCTTATACCCAATGATGTACATTAAGACAATGAATGTAGGAAATATGTTTAAAGTGTTTAATTGTTTTTCCCATATACAAGTAACTTTACTTCAAAAATTTACAGGCGGTTAGTGGCATTATGAAGACTTTATTCATTACTTGAATTATAATTCATTGGAATGTGTTTTGTGTTTTGTAAATTATATATAACCTACCAATATTGAAAGTTATATACATGCAAATACTAATCATAAATCAGTTTCAAGTTGTTGAAGAATATTTCAATTACATTGTAATGTATAAGTTATAAATTAATCATGCATCGGACTGCATGGTAGTGCTCTATACTACATATCATTCAGTATGTTACCCGCTGCTTGGAACATACTGCATTATAATATATAATAAGCAGCAAACTACCGGTATATATAATTATGGAGTTAATGTGTGAGAAGAAATCCTCATGCAGTTTAAGACAATGTAATTTTATGATAAATATATATTATACATATATATATGTATGTATTGGCAATATTGAGGAACACACCAAACAACGTTTTTTATCATATGTGATCAAATGTTACTACGAATGCGCATGCGTGCATGTTATTATGTGAAAAGTGTGTGAAATTTGTTTACATTGAATGCTTAATTTGCCATAATGTGTGAAATTGCATGTGAAAAGTATGTGAAATTTCAAAAAAATTAAATCAACCATTCAATCGTATATGAACTTTTGTGTGAACTTGCATGTGAAAAGTATGTGAAATTTCTGCCTATAAATCTGGCATTAAATTGTGTGAAATTGTAAGTGAAAAAGTATGTGAAAAGGATGACACGGTTTCACATAGTTTTTCTTTCACATACTTTTCCTTTCACATGTCTTTCACACAGAATGTCACATGCGTGTGAAAAAATGATGTGAAATACATGTGAAAAGGTGTGAAAATCGTATGAAAAGTGTGTGAAATAAGTCTTCTTTTCACACACTATTTCACATGGTTTTCACACGTTTGCTTCTGGTAGTGACCTACACCAAGATAGCTACTTTAGCTGAAATAGTAAGGTTATGCTTTTTCAGTGAGAAAACATTTTGTAACATTCAAGACTCATATTTATTTCCAGTAATTAATGAAGTTTGGAAGGGAGAACAAAATTCTGTTTTTAATGAGTTGAAAGACACAGAGTTGTGGCTTTCTGGAGATGGTCGTTGTGATAGCCCAGGGCATAATGCAAAGTATGGC
>OZ026596.1:40190442-40247942 GCA_964020085.1 Micromussa lordhowensis | reverse complement strand
TGGAAAGGGCAAGCTCCACGCGGAATTTGCCTGATAATAAACAATTGCAACTTTTTTCAGCCCAGGATGAACATTAAGGCACCAATTTAGGCAAACAGACCATAGCGCGTCAGAACTTTGACAAAGAGGGAATGGCATCAAAGGACATGATTGAGAACAAGTGTGGAAATTAATTAAAAAAAACCTTGTTATTTGCACCCAATTGGTCTGAATAAGTGGAAGCTACAATCAAATGAAGTACTTTTAGAATTCACACATTTAGGAATAGAAGACAAGTAAGTTAGTTCAACTTATTGGTAAATTCTTTCTGTAGGTGGCCCTCAAATTTGTAAACAAGAGCAGAATTCAAACCTTATACCTTATACCTTGATCAGCATTTGTTGGGCTGGAAACCCCACAAAAAAAGATGATGACAATGAACAACTTATGATGGAACTCTAAGTGGAGGCAGTGCACAAACAAACCATGACCTACCACCACATCCTTTTTGTTTTGAGAAGATGTACAGAAAATCAATGGTTATCATTCTAGCTTCAAGGCATCACCTCTCTTCCACCAAAAAAAACTTGACTTTTTGCTCCACTAAAGAGACCACCAACTATGCAAGATTGTGTCGTCTGTTGGTGGACATTGGAACCCAGACCCTTAGAGATACATTTGATAGCCTGTCCTCCCTCCCCCCCCCCAAAAAAAAAAGAATTGGAATTTCACCAACCATTAGTTTTCCAGCTTATACACTGGTTTACCAATAACAAAAAGAGAGAATTTCACCAGACTCTTAGGAACGGAACACTCACTGCGCATGTTTCAGCGAGTCCAACTGGTTCATTTTGGCCTGTAAAGTTCCCCCCACGAGAGGAAATTCAACGCAAGAAGAAGAGATATCAAAAAAAGACCACCCAAGGCAGCTTTTAGCAGTAATGAAACTCTGGTTTGGTTTCCCTTATGAATCCATGTCCAGTGTGCCAGAAACCAACATGATCTGTCATGCAAATTAGAGTGGGTCACTAAGTCAATGGGTACAGACTACATATCTTATGCCCTTTTTTAAATATGCAACAGTCAGTCCTGGAATATTGAACAATAACATCAAAAGAAACTTCAGCCCATGTAGGATGAAGTGGAAGACTGCGACTATTTTGTTGATCCTCAAATGACAGTAGTGAAAAGACGACTCGCAACGGAAGCGCCCCATGGATGCGAAGACGCTCACCACCTAAGTCATAATCGGATCACCGATACCGGCTGACCAGAAGACAATGTTGTTGTAAGGTTTAGGATGCTTGGGAAAAAAAAAAACACAGAAACTTGTACAATAATCACATCCAGGATACTGATGTGAACAGACTGTATGAAAAAAAAAACATATTTTAACTGACAACTTCAGCCAAGATATTCAATGCTTTTATCAATTATTAGTATAAGTATTTCCAGTTAAAGCATCAGAGCTTCCATGTTGTGATAGGCCACGGCAGAAAGTTTTTGTATTGGAAAGAGATCAGTATTTAATATACTATTTTTGATAGTATCAGCAGTAACACTTTAATTATGCCCGTTTTTTATATTAAAGCTGCACAATCATTTAGCGCCTTGTCCGAGTTTTTTCAAAGTAACAGTAAATATAGAAGAATAGATCTAGCTCTCACAAGAGCAGCTGACATTCTCCCTGCAGTTATATCACACCACACACACATACACACAGCATCAAAGTGTCACTGCAGGATTACACAATAACAAGAAATGGTTATTTTGGTGAAGTACACAAAATCAGTTGTAAGGATAAGATGAGGGTGTACGAGGACACCCAGCTTTGGAAGCCTACAACAAGACGCCACTGAACCTTCCAACTCAAAAAAGGAGTCAAGAGCCAATAGCTCGCCTAGGACATTAGACGAGATGAATACTATGAACATTACCATCCGATGGTATGTGGGGATTAAGACGAATGATAGCATGGAAAATTTTGGGTGTTTTTTAAATGTATTATAATAACCTTTTGGATGAGAAGACTGAGACTATTTTGTCGATGATCAACCATAATAGTAAGAAGCAGAAGATGAACAGACATGGACTCCCCATCATCCACGACTCAGCCAAATGTGGAGAAAATGATATAAACAGAAGGATCTTTTAACTGAGTCTTTGCTTTTTTTTAGTATTTATCATACCATTTTTAAGGATAGTATCAACCTTTTTGAAATTATGCCCCTATTAATGCGTTGAAGCCTGTTCCCATTTGTCAGACTTAAAAAAATTCCACGATCATTTTATAGAGGCACCTTCCAGAAGATCGCATCCCTTTTTTATTATGGTGATCTGCAAGGTCATGGAAAATGGTGCCTGACACACATCTCAGGAAGAAATGAAACCTGTGATACATTCAGATGACTGGATTCTTTGTGGTATCATGGAGAGAAAAAATTGTTAAGGAGAACCATTTTTTCTGCATTGAAAAGCAGCGTTTTTTTTTTTGGGGGGGGTGGGGGGATTTAGACTGAAAGAGATTTTTTAAAAGATCCACATAACAATGGAAAGAAGACCTACACTCGCTCCATCTGCATACAGGATTGGATCAATTTGTACTATTCATTGAGGGGCTCTATTGTTTTTTGTTATTTTTATGAAGTACAGACAACATGGGTAATAATTTACTTCCACTAGATGCCTGATTCTACAGCAGTAGTAGCGCAAAGTTCCTTTGTTACAGGCAATTTTTTACATGTTCCAGAGTACCAGAGTAAATGTGGAAGAATGGATTCGACACTCAAAGGTAATTGATATGCTTCCCAACAGGTGAGGCAGGCAGTGAAAACCAAGCTTGATCAGACTATCAAGAAACCACCTTGAACCTTTCAGTATGGAAACTTAGGGATGAATATTAGACGTAGAAATGCAACGAATCAGCCACACAAAAAAAACTTTCAATATTGAGGCGCTTTCCATTAACAATGATCTGTCATTGTGTACTTTTTTCCCAGTTGCAGCAATTCCGAACCAAAATTGCCCGCCCTGTGAAGTTTGCGCAGTTTATCGGAAGAGCACAAAGAATTATACGTGTGAGAGTATTTTGGAGCTGACAGCAGCAGCAGTTTCCCGGCCGCAGTGAGAGGAAGCAGATGCAGGCCCAGCTCCTACGACGCGTGCAAGAGGGCACCTTCTTTGGAGGCCTGGAGGTGGACATCGACACCCCTCCCCACCTCCGAGGCAAGTTTAGGAAAATGACACTCATCTCTTTTTTAAGACGAAATCGCTGGACTGGTCCGAAAATTAACGGAGGAGATTGATCAAAGCAAAAGATTTTATAGGAATACAAAAAAAAAAGGACGAATCCTCAGCCTTTTCTTCTGTGCCTCTCCTGACAGGAAGTGAAAACCAACTTGTTGTGGAGTAGCTTCCGGGGGAGAACTCTTTTAAAAAACGTACGAGATAACGTTGGCCCTCGAATAAAATACAAGAAGTCTGGAGAGTGCATGCTCGATGAAGAGCGCCCTTGGTGAAAGCTCTAACAGCAGTACTCGCCATCTCACGGGTAAAAAAAACCCAACTCGTCTTGATCAGCCTGTCTTCTTACCTCAGGAAGGCCATGAAAAAACGTGGAGGAAAGAGGATGAAAAAAAAGATTCCTCTAAACAGAAGAAGCTTGCACTCAATATTGGACATGGAAATACAACAAATCCGCAAAACTGACTAAGACACAAAATCCATAAATACCGCACTATTTCGTAACGCACACGATATTTTGCGCAAACTCCCCTACGCTTTGAGTAATGGGGAAATTTATGGAGGAGTATTATTTAGTAATTCAAACACAGTCATTACTTTGTGTTGCAGTGAGGAATGCTGCTTTTACCCAGATTTTATGTATTTTAACACTTCAATAGATTACTAGGTTTTTTTATCGATAAACAACCCATTTTTTAGTATTAATGGCACCTTTTTTATAGCATCAGTATGAATTTTTTTAATTATACCCCTATTTTTTTTTAGGTGGAGTTACACAATGTTTTTTTCCACCTACTTCAGAGTAATTGCAAAAGCAGCTGATATACCCACAACATGAGAGTGTCACTGCATGATTGTAGTGGCAGAAACTAGGTTTCTTTCAGAGTAAATGCAGAAGAATAGATTTGGCAGGCAAAAAAACCGGTAACATTCAGACTACAAGAACATGGTGTTAAAATATGACTCTCCACCCATGGACTTCAAAACAATAGAGCCAGCTGTTGAGTAAGTGTAATCAGCTGAAGATACATCAATTTATCATAAGTCCCCTTTATTTTTTATTGTTGGAAGATCCTCAGAGACAGCAGAAGAGGGTGAAAGAACTCTCTTCCCTGGAGATCATAACATCCTAGAACATTGTAAGAGAGGGAGAGAACCAATCGCAGACACAACGCATTTCTTTTTTGGACGCGCGCATCAACTCGTGTTATAATTTCTTTTCGAAATAAACCTGACCAAATAAGGTCATGGCTAGCGTCAGCAATTGGGGGGGGGGGGTTTGGTGAAAAAAAAAACACCCCCCAAAACTCTCTCACCATCACTGTTTTTTTTATTGATCTCTGGCATGGCGACTTGTCAGCTGTGTCAGCAAACCTTTAGTAGGGCGAACTCTTTGACTCGCCATCAGTGAGAACAACACGGCCAAAACCGACAAAGAATAACATGTGGTGTGTGCAGAAAAACCTTCTCCCGCATCGAAAACTATCGCCGTCACGAGCAAACTTAACACAAACAGCCGTTCGCCTTGCCAACCTACCCGTGCCCTGTTTGGCCAACCAAGATCTTCAAACGCCTCGACCATCTACGAAAACATTTGTGAAGATGTCCTGCACTAACAGGGGATACCGTTGCCCTGGTGGAAATCAAGCAATCCGAACCGATCAAAGAAACTAAGCCGCTCAAAGTAACCATCGTCGTAGAGGGAGTTGGGCCAATGGATCAAGCACACCTGTTTGCACTTGTCAGAAACCTCTTTACATCATGTACAATTTTGTAAAGATAAGCCGAATTCTTCGAAAAAACAAACCCGTTTCTTTTTTGGTTGGGTTTTACATCTGTGGTTCAAATAAATTGAAAGAGTATTTCTTCCCAGAATTCTGTCTCCAGTGTATTTTTTTCAGCGCTTTCAAAAGTTTATTCCTTTCAAGGCGAGTCCATTTCTTTAAAATTGTCTTTCACACTAATACAGAGCTTGATTGAAAAAAGTAAAACCGAAGAGGGAGGATTGAGATGGTGAGGTTTTCTTTCAAAAACCCCTAGCGCGCGCTCACATTTTTTAAAATTCGAGTGATGGCGTGTTTCTTTTCTTTAAAAAAACGTGTAGCGTGGATTGAAAGCGTATTTTTTTTGTGGGTCTAACACACACCACAAGCAGCAACGGACTGTACACCGCGGTGTTTTTTTTGTTGTTGTGGAAACAACCGTCGGGCCACAGAAAAAAAAAGATATGGCCTCTACATCACAGGTAAGGCAAGGCGTGAACATCATTTTGGTTTTTTTAATGGGTTTTCTTTCCAACCAGCCTGCCGGGTGACACGACAAAATGACAAGTGACACCATCGCATCTTCTTTCGCTTTGAATCGAAAGACCAAAAAAAAATTATTACGAGTCATGTGTTTTTTTCCGAGCACGAATTTCAAGTGGTCAAGGCTGAACAGCCCATTTTTGGTTGGCCGATAGATAACAATGTCAACGAAAATCGTCTCTAAAAAGTAACCTAAGAATAGAAATACAAATAAATATTGACAATAAGGCAAGAGAAACTCAATCGCTAGTGCTGACGCGTACACGTCGAAAACCCTGCCCCCGCTCAACAAAACTTTTATGCAAGCAAGTGATCTCTCAGCGAAATAGGAAAAAAATTTTTGGAAGCGACGCCACATAAAACCTCTAATCCCCTCCAATTACATAGCAAACAACCAAAGAAATAACCTACTCACAGAGTCCGACATTTTTTTTTTTCAAGCCTTGTATGTCACTGACGGTCGATTCTTTTCCTTTCCAGTCAGGCGTTTGTCCGGTCTACCTAGAAAACGGAGGTGAATCATTACCCTGTTGCCGGGCTAAAATGCATAGTCACTGTCTACAAGATTGGATCTGGCAAGGCTGCTCTATCGAGTGTCCTTGCTGCAAAGAAACTCTGCCACAAAGTCTCGTGCAACGTCGACTAGTTGAGCGATTGCAGCGCCTCCCCGACACTTAGCACAAGGAGTTGCATTCTTGAGGGTTTCTTTGAGTGTCTGTGATGCAAAACATTATACAGAAAAAGCAATGTCCCACCATATAATGTAACTAAAGCACAGCACGCGCTCTAATTGGTTAATTCGGCGTCTACTATTTGCTCATGGGTGTGCGCTGGTGACCTACTCAATAACTAAAGCAAAGCGCACGCTTTATGATGTAGCGCAATAAATAGACCTCTGTTATTTCAAGGTCTCAATGTTATGTTATTAAACAAATGGTAAGCGCCATAGCGTGTAGTATTGAGTTATGGATGCACTTGGGAGGTTGGTTAAGCACTCAAGAAACTAGATTATTAGATTCTTAGACTCTTACTCTTCTTTTGTGCTTAGCAACCTCCCGCGTGCATCCATAACTCAATGCTACACACTGGTGTTTACCATTGTTTAATAGTACCCAAATTGTGCAAATATTGCTTATGGTTTTGCACTTAAAAGTAATGTTATAAGAAACTTGTGTAAACATCACTGCCAGTTCTCTTCAGTACTTACCTTCTTGAGAGAATTCGAGCTTTCCTCTACAACAGTTGAATCATGGTGTGTGAAGGTACTTGAAACAATAGGAGTTGATGTTGTAGGTGGGGTACACTCAGGAAAGATAGCACTCTGTAAATATATGAAAATAATCCAAATTATTTATGGTCACCTGATTCTCAGTCTTATTCCTGGAAAATAAAGATAAAAATATATATCTTTTCTAAAATATAACCAAAACTAACCCCTTGCTATTTGTCCCAGCTGAACCTGGTAAAACGGATAAACGTAAGGTGAAAGAAAATTCAGGTTTACAGTGTTTGGTGTGCTTGTCAAAGACTGTTCCGGTTGAGAGTATCGTCATTATTAAGGACATTCCAGATGCGAGGGGAGATAAAAAAAAAAAAACTTCACTCTACATTTCAAGTCAAGCAAGAGCGGATTAATTTTTTGTTTTCTTATAATACTAAAAAAGAAAAGTAACTTCATACCAAATGCTCTGCAGGTAATTCGGCGATTCAGAGGCCAAGGGTAATGCACTCGAGCTAAAAACACTCTGAAAATAAAAGAGGGCACCGCTATTACTTGTAAATGGGAATCGTATTCAAAGTTCTGCAGAGAAACTGTCATTATCTCGTTTGAAGCTTACTAGTAGTTGGTCATGCGGAACAGCTGCAGCTTCGTTGTTGGCGCCCTCGTCGTTCTGGTCAAGGGAAGACTCTATCTCGGCTTTTAAAATTTCTTGAATTGTCTGAAAGAAACCGGCAAAAAAGAAGTGCGACCGATAATCTGACTGCGGTACCTGTGGAACAAATCTGTACACTGGAACCTTTTATACAACATTCTCAAGGTCAACTGTTCTGAAATGGCGAAAACAGCAGTCGTAAAACAATTTTCGTCTCTTACGCATGCCGTGTATACAACTTTAACAATATAAACCTGTGTGAAGAACCGCTATTACTTGTAAATGGTTATCATATTCAAAGTTCTACAAAGATAATGGAAGCTTACTAGTTGGTTATGCGGGGCAACCGCAGCCTTGTTAGTGTCCTCGTCGTTCTCGCCAAGGGAAGATTCTTTCTCGGCTCTTAAAATTTCTTTTATTATCTGAAAGAAAGAAAAACGAAATGCGATCGATTATTTGACTGTACACTGAAGCCTTTTATGCAACATCCTCAAGGTCAACTGTTCTGAAATGGCGAAAACAACAATCGAAGAACAATTTTCGTCTCTTGCGTATGTCTGCAGCCAGTGTAAAGAACAAAACATTTCATGTGTTCATATGTACCTTTCTACGCGATCGTGCAGAGGATAGCTTCTCTGGTCCCTTCTTCCATACAGTCGGAATAGCATGAGAACGGATTGTACGCTTAGATCCATCAACGTGAAGGCCCCTCTCAAAACAGTTTTCTGTAAAATGTTCGGAACAGATGACAAAAATACCTCGCGGTGCGAAATTTGCCCGGTGCGTACGAACGAATCATAGCCACTGATCCCGCACAGCTCCACTTGCAGGGCTACGATGCAAAGAGATTCCACCACTATGGTTTGATATATTGCTACAGCCTTGCACCGTACAGCGACTTGACGGCATCTTTTAGTTACCAAGAGCAAATTTCAGCACGAATTTCGGTATGGAAATTAGCCATGTGAAGTTTTCTTGTTGAGTCTCTGACGTCACTACCAGTAATTTGTAGCCAAGCCTCCTAAAAAGTTTGGCAAAAGGCCAAGTAATGGCGGCCGTGAAATCACGAACAAAACGGTTGGGGAAAAAGTACTTCCAATCTTCGTAAAGCACTGAAATTTCGTAAGGTGAGTAAGTGAGTCCTATTCTACACGAAAATGTGAAAAGATAGGATATGAAAATTTTGATCACAGGGGCACTTTAAGACCTGAATGCATTTTGGTACACGATTTTATCCAAGTAATACTGCAGGTCTTGTCGGCTAAGGGAAAGTGAACTATTTAAAACCGTCTGCTTACCGCGAAAGGGCCGTGTTTATCCCTGAAGATTTGAGATTATGTAGTATCTTCTACCGAGCAGATGGCGATTGTTAACAAGCTGCGCGCGCACGTCCATTCCCGAGCTGTAACATTCTCGTCCCCAGAGACCGCGCTCCTTTTGGTCAGCACCAAGAAATCACGACCTCTGGCCTGGTCCAACGACATTCTGTTTTTGAATGGCTTTGTGAACACAATAGATTGAAATCAGAACCAATCAGATTTGTCAGACTTGACTCTGAGCATGCGCAGAGTGACGGGAAGTCCGTGAATCGTGGACTTCCGGTGTTGGACCTGGCCAGAGCTGTAACCCAGTCTCTGCAATCGTGGCCTCTGAGAGATCGAGAATTTTGGCTTTTTGATGGCGCGTTTGCCCTTCAGCTTTGAGCTAGAAGGAAGAAAATAGATGGATATGGCCAGCCAAGGATGCCGAGGTGAGCCCGCTTATCCCTTTCTATACCCTTGATTTTATAACTCGGAACAACGGGAGATTAAGTAAGATTCGTAAGTTTACTCGTAAGTATGCAGCAACCAACTCAAAAGCTCTGCTACTTTGGCTGTTGCACACTAATATACAACTTGTACAAATTATATAATTATAATTATAAATTTTCTATTACTTTGTTTTCTATATTTGTTCTTTTTTTATCCTACCTGAATAGTGTAAATAAAGGTTGTTGTTGTTGTAATCGAGTTCACACTTACTTATTCTCGGTTTTCATGCGACGTACAGTCGTATTCCGAAATTAAAAACTACTTTTCTTTCTGAGGTTTTAGTTGCATCGGATGAAAGATCCTATAGAAAATTGACATTTGACAATGTTTTAGCTCGTCGGGGTTCTTCGTTTTTGTTATGGAGCACGCTTAAATTTCCAAGCTTTTTCGTTGCGTGACTTTAAATGGCGGCAAGGGAAGGCTGTAATGGGAAGGTCAAAAGATATTAAGCTATGGCTTTAGTTTTTGCTAGCTAAACGGTCTTTGCACTAGAAGAAGCATTCATTTCAATGTGCCAGAGCTCTAGAGTAAAAATTTTCATTTCAACAGCAAAATTCACCGACAGATCTTTCTGTTAAGTCGCGGCCGCCATGTTTGTGCGTCTCCATACAAATCTCTATCAATTTGGGTGACACACTGTTGTGAATAGCGCGCGAATGAGAAACAGCAGAGACCTGATTCTTGGTGGGGTTGTTTATATTTTAATCATCTATCATATACCAGATTCTTGGATTTATTTATTAAATGGTTACGACTTTTACTTTTGATCACATGACTGGTGAAAACTGAGAATATGTTTCTTGGAAGCAATGTTGATAATAACTTATCACCCTTTATCACTGGTTTTATAAGGGATTACTTTTGTTTTTCTGATATTCCGCATTGGTTTTTATCATATAAGCATGATTTATCATGACATTATCAGAATACTGTTTTTAGCTTAATGAAGTAAGAAAAAATGCAAAAGGGTCGCCTTGCGGGTATTCCTTTGTTTACTTGCAAGTTAGCCCTGGTTGCCTCGTTCGGAAACTGGACATTCAAGAGGCAATTGCAAGTAAAGGAGAGAATACCAAAATGGTGGCCCTTTTGGAATGCGCCATTGTGGAAAATCGGAGGGAAACTCCCAACCAAGGGTTGTACATTTACCGAGACACCAACACAGACCATTCTAAATCACAGACCTTTTATTTGAAAACAATGAAAGCTTTGGAGCTTGTCACAACCGGAAGATGTAAGGCTGCTGGTCACATGGCCTTTGAGGTTTTAGAAGTACAGCTTTCGACCTTAAGGTAACTACCTGATATTTCGGCCTACCGAGTTTTGACTAAACATGTCCGCTTTTCTTGTCCCCAAGGTTCCGCGACGGTCGGAAGATCAGGTTTCCCGTCCGCCATCCAGAACTGCTTTGTGTATGGTTCGCAGGCTGGTCCGTAGACGGTAGGCATGTGGCCGGCCTTTGGCAGCCGCCACCTCCACGGCCACGAGTGTTTCTCGAGACTCTATCCACTGACTACCCTCCACTTGCAGTGAGTAGATGCCGCCTCCAATGTTTCTGTACCACAGAAGGCAGACCTGATCATTGGGTAGGAATGCTTGGACGCGCCCCAGAAAGATGGACGGCTTCTGTAAGCTACTGTCCTCTGCCACCAAACCCACAAAGTCTCCAGCGGCGATGTCCGGTTGGCTGGGCTGGGAAATGCTGGGACCAGGCGTGGCCTCGGTGCTCCCTGGTTCCTCTTCAGTCTTTTGCCTAGCCAACTCTAGGGCGGCAGCTTTCTTTTCATTCGCTGTCCGACGGTCGTACGTGGTCGGAGCTTGCTCTCGGAAGTGTCGTAAGGCAGCCGCGAGACTATCTTTCATGGCGTCGTCACAGTCCCTGGCGATGGAGGGAACAGCAAAGACGGAGAATCAGTTTCATTTGAATTGTGATCGTGCTTAACTATATGTAAGGGGAAGATTGGTTTCGGTCACTTTCGTGACAGAGGAATTTTAGTGCTGAATGTAGTGGAGCAGTTACGGGTTTGGGACCTCACTGTTTCAACGTACCTCTGTGAGTATGCCCAGGTTAGGAAGGAGGAACGCAACACGTTGACAGACACCTGACGTCCAGTAAGTCGCTCAAAGAGTCTCTGGTGTCATTTCGTGAAGCACGCACTGGAATACGGCTGGCCATTTGCGTTCTGAAATAAGACAGTCTCAAAATCAGTGATGAGATCTTGGTATGCAGATTTCATGCAAGGAAATAATAAGCGGAATGCCCTACGTTACAATGTAGTCTTTTTGTTCAAACTCGGGACAAGACAGCTAGTGTGAGTGGCTGTGTGTTGGTTTTGCTAGGTTTCCTTAACCTGGGATACCCACCACAAACAGGTAGTCATTGCTCTGCTCCGGGCAAAGTTCTTTCCTAAAATTGGCCACAAACTGCTTGAACAGCCTGCAGAGTTCGCTGTCCGTCTGCAGGAAGGTAGAGAGAGGCCATCGTTAATGACTAGAAGAAAAGCACTTTGCCTTGATCTTAACAACTTTCAGAGACATTGGCTTAAATGGTCACTGATCACTGATTAGGCAAGCGTTTAAGGTTCTCCATGACTTTGCACCTTTGCTTCTTATATTTTTAGGAGCTCGTGCACAGCTGACAGTTATCATCTGATCATAAGTTGGCCCCTTCATAGCCAAAAACTAAATTTTTAAAGAAGAGTTTCATCTACAGTGGTGCAGGGGTCTGGAATTCCTCACTGAATGAAATATGTAATTGTGAAGTTTTGCCTATGTTTGACAAGCGTATTTCAACCTACAGACCAAATGTCATATTAATAATCTATTTCTCGGGGCTATACGAATTGCATGAATAGTTTTCATCACATTTGTTAGTATATTCAGTAGATTTTAATTGTTCTACTTGGGGTTCTATTTAATATACGAACAGATCTTAGTACATTTAGTACATTTTTTTATTTTATTTTATTTTTTATAGTTGGCTCACAACCCCTACTGGAGACCAGCTATTGTTGTTTTTGTTGTTGTTGTTGTTTTTACATTGTTGAATAGGCTACCCTGATTAAATAGAGTTGATAATCATATGAGGGGCCCTGAAGGCAAGGCAGTTAGCTATTAACGCACCTGTATTGCGATTGTGTCTTTTCCAGCAGTCGGGTAGGTCTTGTATTTTTGCATGTCTATGGTTAGGCTGCCGTCTGTCTGCAAGAGTGCCATGTTTCTGTTGCGGAAGGGGGCTGGGACGAATGGTTCCATGAGTTCTGCTTTGTGAACGACCTCCAGTGTCCTGACCTCCATTCCACGTCCTGGCGGGATATGGCAATAAATCGATAGCAATAGCAAATCACAGGCTTCATGTGCCTTTTCCCTTTTGCCTCTGGCCATTTCAAAGCGGGTCCTCTGTAAAGTCCTTGCCTCCAGTACCTCATCTCTTGAAGGCAAGAGAGGAAAGGGAAGACACAGTGAGAATCTCTTTGACTTAAATTTTCGGGGGAGGTATGGATATTTTCTGGAACTACACATTATGAGGAGATTTTTGTAATGGCAGTATATTACAATGTAGTTGATATGAAAACATAGCAACCTTGGTAGCCTGAATTTGCTCTAAGTAAGTACCATTTCTGTAAAAACCAGTGGAGGTGGAAATTAAAAAAACAATCCTGTTTCTTATAAGCGGGTTTTGACTGGATGACGATCTCTGTTTTGTTGTTGTTTAAAACGTTTACATCCTCTTGTTCCAGAGCTCTGAAAACGCTGCACTCGGGTTGGAATGCCTTGTTTTTTATCCTTTTATATTTTGGCAAAAGCCACTGGAGAACTTGAAAAAAAAGAAAAGAAAAACCGCACTCATTTTGGTCCAAAAGGGATGAAAAACAAAAGGTGCATTTTCATACGAGCTACAGAAAGTTATGCCGAAAAGAATTTTTAAATACACACTGAAGCAGTTTTTACTTGATCATTTTTAACCTTAGCTTATTATCATTATTTACGCACCAATCCAGCCATTTGTTTAAAGCTTGCAGATCCTCGCGTGTTGACGCCCGTTCCAAGTCGCCTTGCTTTTGAAGGACCGTGGCCATCTTTCGCAGTTGCTGGATTATGGGCACATCGGCAAACCTGGGAGCGTTACCTCTATGGTAGTACTTAAGGGGATAAAGTAAACTGCTGGTGTGATTACTTATGGTTGCCGCCGTCAAGCGCCTGTCCTCCTGAAATAGAAATGGAGGAATGAGAAAAATGGTTAATTTAAATCCTTTCTAATTTTGTTGCACCATTTTAGCTTAGCTTTGTCATCGGCTGTAAAGCAACACGTATGCTGTGACTGGTCTCTTCATAAAGACTGATTTCCCGAGGTTTTTGAAATTTACCCAAATGCAATCCGCCTCAATCCTCCCAGTTTTGTCTATCCATGTCCCTTCTTGGCTTTACTGTGTTTTGTCAGAGTTTTTCTATAGTTTTGAGGCGTTTGGGTGAGATTCTAGTTAATTCTATGACCGTTCGATCTGTGCTAAAATGGCCTAAAATTGCGTAAGCTCTCAGCTTCTAACTTGTTGGTAATTGCAACAACTCAAGAACCTTGAATTTTGAGCTCAACATGACACGTTTCTATGAAAAGAAATGCATGAGCACAAAAGAGCCATGGCTAGAATGATTTTCAAGAGCCATTCACACCTGGCGCGCGTCAGAATGAATGTTAAGGGAGGTCCATTGTTCCGTTGGGAATTGCGCGGTGCATGCGCTTTTAAACAAGCAAAAAAGTAAGGAAAGGAGAAATGCTGCTACACAAAACCTACCTTGAGAAAGTCCAGATAAGCTTCTATCAGGTGTGAGCTATTAAATACCTCTGGTGACAGGGGCAGTTTGCTTCAAGCGCGTTTGACGTGATCCAGGAACCTAAAGGAGTTAGAGAAAAAGCACGCGAATTGAGAAAATTCTCACGTCGTTTTCAGTGCGTCCTGCGGAAAAACTCAATATTCACACAGGAAGTTTGTTTTCTAAGCACAAAACTTGAGGTTAATTGACCCTTCCTTTAGATGTTTAAAGATAACGCTTGCCATGGCCACCACTAATTGACGAACACCTAGTTTAGTCGGTATGATGCCGTTTACTGAAGGTTCATGACCAAGAAACAAAACGTCCGTGCGAAGGATTGAAATTATTTTGCAGCGTTTTAAGGTAATGATTTTCTAATTTATACAACCGGCAAATTGACTGATCCCTTTGCGATTCAAACCCCCCCCCACCAAAAGAAAAATGTGACCGATCCAGCTAGTAACAGAAAAGTGTCATTCAAGGCATACAGTATTGTGCAAAAGAAATGCAAACGAAATGCGTCGAAATTCGCCCTTTGTTCACGCAAATTTATGTCGAAAAAGCAACGAACTTTCCAGAGAGATTTTGTTGGATTCTTCCCGAAAAATTAGCGAACTTCGTTGATTTTTCGCAATAACGAAATTCGAAGTAGCGAACTTTCGATGTAGCGAAACGAAAGTTCAAAGTATCGAAGTTCAAAGTACAGTACCGCTCAGATATATGTTAACTGCGCAGACGCGTATTATATGCAGATACGTGTATGACTATACGCACATACGCGTATAACTATATGCACATAGGCGTATACCTATACGCACATACGCGTATACCTATACGCACATACGCGTATAGTTATACGCGCATATCCGCATATACATGCGCGTATGATGTGTCTTTGTTATTCAGGACGAAAACTTTTCTTTGTGTTTCATTGTTGTGAAAAAGAAAGAGTCTAAAAAGCAATGATCCAACAACGGAAAATTAAAATATTTGCATAAAGCAAATGGAGATCATGATAAAAACACGCACGTCGCATCGCTTCATGTATTTACTGAATAACGAGAAGCAGCAGTTTATCTGCTTTATCTTTCGCTGTTGATGAATCGGAACGAAAAGAAAAATGTTACTTAAACTCGGCATTTAAACATGTGAATTATCTGGCGATTTACTAAGCAGATATTCACGTAAAGCGCTTCCGGAAAGTTCGATCCAAAACTGCAACAATTTTAGGAAAGTCGCTCCGTATATGTAGGTGATTGACTACAGCTGTACAAGACATATTTATTTATTACAATTTAATGGCGTATTTACAAGAGAAAGAGGAAGAAAAGAAAATTATAAACAAACATATAAACAAACTTCCCTTGATGAATGTTTGAGAACAGATAAAAACGATACAATTTTGTATTGTTAAAGATGTTTTCACTAATTCAGCGCAGTCGGCGGTCTGTTTTTCGGCACGCACCGGCAAGTTGCGAGATGTTTATCGGTCTAAAGCCTTCCGAAGACCTTGTATTCACGGCCGTAATTGACTGTGACCGCATCACATCACGATTAATTTATGACAACAAGATATTTTGTACCACGCTGTTTTGATGTTCACTGTAAACGCCCGTCCATTAAACAGACGAAACTGCTTGTTAGATGTTTGAATGTTCCTTGCTATAAACTTAGCATTCAAACGACTTGCGTTTGTGACATTCTGACAGCTCATCCGCAGTCACGCTGTTACTTCACGTTGATTGGATGATGGTAAGGAATGCATCCAATCAGCGTGGAGAAAATAGCGTGACTGTTGCTCTTAGCACACAATCCGTGGATGCTGGTCGCTTCGAAAGCTGTATTTCTGGAAAATTATTTGGCGGTTAGCACTTGGATTTTAAATGGATCTTTGATTGAATGCCACGAAAAGAAGCATCAACCTTTCAGTTTATCTGGTGTTCGATTTGGAAGCCGGGTGATTCAAATTTCTGCGTGAAAATCTGCTTGGTGCTGGGCAGTCGAAAGTGAGCCTTCCAGTTCCACCCTTGACTCCTTTCAACGTGCAGTATAAGAGTCAAAGCAAAACCCACCAAATCGCTCAAATTCACCATTTTGTAATGAGCAAACAGTTTAAGTGGAAAACATAATTTAAAATACTTGGGACGGCTTGAGAATTAGTTTAGACAAAAAATACGCAGAATTACGCAGCACGCAAATGACGAGTGTCGTGAATCTCGCATGTAAACTAGAAATAAACTATTCGCATTTACATTCGCAAATGTCCAAAATATTCGCCGCTAAACTTGGGAGAAGTTTCACATGCGGGTTTCTTCGTCGATTCTGCTGAAATATGATGCAGCGGTATTTAAATTTATTTTGAACACATTCCAAAGCCGTTGCAGCGGATGTAGTGTGGTAAGTGATGAAAACGTCTCCTATTCTCATGAAAGTTCCGTTCGAAAAGGATAACCCGTTTATATCGATAAGTGCATACTTTCTATCTAACTCATATACACTTGCAACAGCGTATCGGGAGAAGTCTTCATGCTGCCCATACTGTAGTCGTTTAGTTTTTTAGTGCTGTCAAGCTTTTCTTTAGAACAATAGCCCGCTGACAGTAGAAAGACAATAAGCTAGCTCATAAATACTAATGAACATACGCGTATATGCGTATATGGGTATATACGCATTTTTATACGCACATATGCGTATAGGTATACGCACATACGCGTATACTCATACGCATATACGCGTATGCTCATACGCATATACGCGTATACCTATACGCACATACGCGTATATTTATACGCGTATTATGCGCATGTTTTGGTTAACGTATATCTGAGCGGTACTGTATAGTGAATTTTCAAGGATTGTACGAACTTGACATGTAAACAAACAACGCGTTGGATTGAGTTTCCATGATAGCAATGATGCGATCGTTAAATGAACTAGTCTCGCCGACAGAACAGTTGTCTGCGACTTGTTTAAGCATTACTTGGGGCACAAATTGAACCTTAACGTTATCATTGAAACTCTGCATCGATATTCGCTTCATCGCTGTGATAAAACAAATGGCTGCAATCTTAACTAGCAATGTTAAAAGAAGCCCGCTTTCCCATGTAAAAAACCTGTTGAAACGAGATATATTTTGGGCAGACAGAATATTTATTTAGTTGACACTGTAATTTCGTATCTAAGTGAACAAACTTAATTTGTTTTGACTTTCACTGAACATTCCCGTTCAAAACAGATAGCAACAAGATGCGTTTCCAGAGTTCGTTTGCAGAAAACATTCTTTGAATGTCTTACCTTTCAAACATAATTGTTGCTTTGTTTAACAACTCATGAATCCAGATAAATTCCATTTCAGTTTGAAAACTCTTGAATTCAGAAAAATTCCTTCACTCTGTCTTGTGATTTAAACGTTTTGGGCTCACCATGTGACACGTACGCCATGTTGGCAAATTATTTGCGAGCCCACAGTAACTTGGGCTGTGGCGTTACCACGTCACAAACATGGCCATGTCAGCGAGTGGCCCCTGTGCTCAACAAACGTGAGCTAAGAAACCACCAAAGAACAACGGTGTAAGAGCTGCGATGCTTTCAACGTGAAGTAAACAGTAAAAGGAACCTTTGAAGTAATACAGGTGAGTCTTGTATAAACGGACACGAGTTTTTTCGTAAAGCTTACACTGGGAAATGACATCAGAAAAGAATCGTAGCGGCAAATTCAAACTGCGCAGTTTATCGTCCAGAAAATGCGTGGGAATGTTTGAGAAGGGCAAACAAAGAGCGAAATTGCGCTCAAATGTTCTAAGTCATTTATGGAACACTGCGAATTTTCACTCGAAAATTCGAAGTATATTTTCGTTCCGAACGAATTGTCGTTCGAAAATTCCCGTAGTTGGAAACAATAGGAATCACGAATTATCGTGACTTTTCGTTGAAAATTCGCTTCCATCGAAAATTCAATATTTTTTCGTCGAAAAGCCAGGAAAAGCCGCGAATTTTGGCGAAATACGTTTGCATTACTTTTGCACAATACTGTAACAGTAAAAGTGAAGTACCCACAAAGAACCCGTTCCTCTGCTTTCATGTACGTGCTGAGTGCTACATTCTGGCCGTGTCTTTCCAGCGAGTGTGGCCGCGTGAAAAAAGACCTTAACTCGTTAAGAAAGCCCCTTAGCTCGGGCGGCAAATCCCGCATTCGCAGCGTGTAAGGCTTTCTAGAAGGACAGGTCACAGGCTTTTTTTGGTCATCTTCAGAGGAGCTAGAAATGATTATTTGACCAACCGGCGTAGGTCTCTGCACTGTCATTTCTAGGTCACTTTCCGGTGAAGTCAGGTCAACAAGACGTGGTCTTGTGCTGTGGGCTCGCGGCTGTTCTTCATCTTCACTGCTCTGACTTTCTTGGCTGCTTGACGAAGAGGTGTCCACGTTGCTAGCGTCATGTCTGTCCCAGCTTTGAGGAGGCAGCTTTGTTGCGGAACAATAGACGTAGCTCTGATCTTCATCTAAATGTTCGTCGCTGGAAGTCAAATCGTACTGAATGACCGTAGCACGCCCCACCTTGTGCTGGCTTTCCAAAGTTTGTGAGAATTCCATTGCAAATAGTTGAAAGTCTTGCTCGAGTCTGCTGCAGTGTCAAACTGATGCCAAGCGAGGGCTGGGAGGTGTGATTTCTCGGAAACAATAGTTGACCAATGAAAACAAGGCGGACATCACTTGAGAAACAATGTTGAAAGATGTATTGTCCTTAATATAACTTTGGTAACTACAATAGTCAACATGGACTGAGCTGAATTAAAAAGCGATTAGAATAATTGTGCGCGCGAGTAGTAAATTACACTGGTTTTTCTCTTTCGACCTGCGGTGGTTTATAATCTTCACTTTTTTTTGCCTAGCGCACAAGAGCTCTGGCGAGTATAGACAGGCTATGTTCGCTGCTAGCTTTGATAAAATGGTACAGTCCGACCTCTATTAATCGGCCACCCTCGGGACTTTGAAAAGTGGCCGCTTAATAGAGCCTGGTTGGCCGCTTAACAGAGGTACAGTATAAATCGCATATGGCAGTAAACATGATTTTATTGCCTCTATATAGAAAAATGCTTTAAAAAGTATATATGAAGATATAAAACATTTTTCACTGCAGCTAAAACATCAAGTGTATTTCCGGCCCATGCCTAGTTCTAGCTCTAACACAGAGGGTACATAGTTTAAATGTAGAGTATTTCTTGGGGTTGATAATGTAAAGAAAAAGTGCAAAACGTTGACAAGTTTCTTAGGCCTTTTTGCATCAACATTTAGTATGTGAAAAAATTTAGGTCAAATTCTTTCACGGACGATTTATTCAAAATAACCTGTCAAATGCTTGAAAGGAAAATCTGCTGGCCGCTTAATGGAGATAACAAAAATATATAAATAATACACCTGCGACGGCAAAAAGGTGGCCGTTGAATAGAGGTATCAAATACAGCAGTTTACTGACAAATAAATTGGAACTTCGGAAAGTGCCCGCTTAATGAAGGGTGGCCGCTTAATAGAAGTCAGACTGTATTACTTTTCAATTATGATTTATAAGAAAAATCTCCGTGGCAGAAACAAAATTGTGTTACCTGTAGCTAAGACCACAAGCGTGCATTGGCCGAGTTTGCCCGTTTCAGGAATGAGTTGAGAAAACTCAGAAACTTGTAATTTTATTACCCTAACTTATATTCATACCTTTTAAAATGTATCATATACTTTTTTCTTCGATGTAGTTTTTCTTTTATTTTTCTCAGTATATTAGCATTTGTTATTGCTAGATGCCTAACTAACAAGCCTCATTTTCAACCAAGATGAAAAAAAAGTTCTCATCAATAAAATTTATCATCATGGCTTTATTTGTGAAAATCATGAATTTCCTTCGGTCAAATCTTCCAAAACTTTAAGAGCACATCGAATCCTGCGGAATACAAATTTTAAACACAAGAAAAGTAGGGTTTGTAAAGGCAGGTTTTTCGATTTTTGCGAATTTAAGTCTTTTACCGCTGCGAAAAAAAAAAACAAAAATGAAAAACCAGTGTTACAGATTTCCCTGAAAATCGACCTCCGACTTAGGTAAAAATCAGTCTGCCAAGTTTCCACGAAATTTCACCGAAGGAAACGAGAAAATTCACTGTCAGTTTTGCTTCCTGTGCTCATGTTTACGTGATAAAATAATGAAAAAACACCGACGTTTCCCTTGGAGCGTGCGCAGTGCGCGTGTGATCGTAAAATTATAGGGAGCCAACTTGAATTGATCTTTAATTTAGAAATTTTCAATGGTTTCAAAACAGTTGGTTATTTAATTGCCCTTGTTTCAATTTATTTTAAGGAATACACATGACATAGGAAAAGCAAAGTCGGGCCGATTTGAAAAATTTGACACCAAAGAAAAATTTAAACCGCAACACCTACATAGCCCCTAGAAGCTTTACTGTCAAATCTAGCCCTCAATGAGCGCATTTCCTTTTTTCCTAGGTCATCCGCCTTAAAGGGTTAATGAAAGCCAAAAATCATTCTGCCCTAGGTCAGGTAAGGGTGAACTTGGACGCTAATTCATTCCTGTCCGCCTTTTTGTAGGAGAATTATATTTGTTGTACGAACTTGACGAAATTTCGGTTAATGTTGCTCCGCAGGCTATATCCATAAAGCCAGGCGTCACTAAGAGCTCGTTTGGCAAACATTTACTTAAGAAAAAAGCTTCTTTGCCCGGAAAGCAGAAACATGCATAGCAAGACATTTCAGAAAAGTAAAATCGCGTTTTCGACTGCTAACATTTCACGGCGAGGTTCGGGCTAGAAATGTCTTTTATTTTCGCTAGCCTTAAAGCCGATGAAGCAACATGCTTTGGAATTTAGTGGATAACAGTCCTGCCGTCCAAATTCGTCGCCAAAAGGCATAAACTTGACAAAAAACGCCCATAACAGGAAGAGCTACTGAGGGCTACTGAGGGAATCCCCGACCTGTGTACGTGATGGCCTGCGCTGCCAATCAAGCCATTGTTTAAGCGCAGAATCTGCGTCAGAACAATAGGACCACATTTAGGACCACCATATATGGAGCGTGTTTCTCTGAAGCCTTTCCCCGACGACGTGATATATTACACAAAGCGGAAGAAGTTTTTACGTCTTCCTGTCCTACCAACCCACTAAATAAAATAAACAATCACAAAATCATCTCATTGGCTGGTCTTTTTATTGTTTGTTCATGTTAAAGGAATGTCCTCGGTTTTTACTGCCAGAAACAATCTACTGAATGGCCAAACTTCTCGCTCGTAAAGAGTTTCGTCTTCGCGGATTGAATATAAACAAACCTCTTGCCTATAATAACACTGGAGCAAATATAGGTATTTAAGCCCAGCCGACCCCGACCAGCTTAGTTCAACTTCCTTTGTTGATCGAGTAGTGTCACCCAAAATGGCAAAGCAAAAAAAAACTGCGAAAATTTCAAAGCGAGAGAAAAGGGCTAAATCGTTTTTAGACAGAGAAGCACGGGAAGAAGCCAGCAGGTTCGTAGCTATTGTCCCTACACTTTTTTTTAAACAAAAATATAACTTGTAAGAATATCGAGGCGTTTAAGAATATTTTTAGAATAGGGTCAAAGCTGAGATTTTGAAAAGGAGAGATATAATTTTGTGTTGAAAGTTCTGTAAAAACAATACAACTATATATTTTAACTCAATGGTACAAAATTATTCCTTTCTCTAAACGGCGAAACTAGCTAGGAAAGAACGAAAAGCCCTGCACTGGCGATGGTAAAATGTTTAACGCTAATGACAGTGTGATGAACGGTACATGTCGTAAGCTATAATTTAAGAATAATACAAGAATATTTTTCAGCCTAAACTTGGCAGAAAAATAAGAATATTCAACGATAATCCCTTTTTCCTTCCAGGCCCGACCCTTCTGGTGATGAAGCAAACAGAGGTGATGAAAGTGAAGGCGCTGATGAAGGTGGAAGGTAAGCCTTTCACGCCTGGTGTTTAACATGGAGAGAGAAAATGTTCCCCCTTTTTTGAGTCTGGGGTTAGGGAGTGTTTGCTATCTCTGTTTGGGGGTGTGGTAAAACCACAGGTGAGAGGCGGGGAGCAGAAAAATTTTGTCTTGTAAATCACATTTATCATTTGAGATAGGGAATGTAAGAGCAATGTAAAATGTTTTTAGAACTGGCTATTCACATGTACATTGGGTTTCTTTTCTGATTAAAATTGCAAGGAACTAGGGAATTAACCCTTAAAAAATCACGTGGATCAAAATGTGTTTTCTCGTCACTGCCTTGCCCATGTTTCTTATGGCATGGCCTTTGAGAGTTTAAATGTGGATATATTTCATCTATGGTTATCATTTCATACATTCTCACTACAGTTGTATATTTGATCAGAGGTGATATTGTCGGGAGAAAGTAGATACTAATCACTGTTTAAGCAACAGTGTTTCTGTGGCCAATCAAACTGGAACAACGTTTAGAGGCTTTAAGAGTTAACCACTGTAATCACTCCCTGCACTAAGAACCAGTTATGTCCAGGATTGAACACCGATGAGATTGAAATTACTAAAGTGATGTCACAAAGTGTCCTCATGGGCAAAATATGAAGTGTCATAAAAATGGCAAATAACTCTGCCAAGTATGAAGTACTAATTAAACAATAATTGCGTTCGATCCTGAGCATAAAGTGGTAATACCAGCAATTATTTTCTTTTTTGTCAGCAGTCACACATCGTTCATTGATAATCGTAGTCAGCCTCAAGATTCGCCCGCGTCACATGTTGCTGTAGACAGACTTCGAGACGCACTGCCTGCGAGCAGCGATGCTGAGCCCACAATAATCATGCCATATTTTCCGCGTGGTCTAGCTGCCCCACCAGAAAACATTACAGACTTCAACTTCACTTTGTTTCTGTATGACAGTTTAAAGTTGCCATATGGACTTTTCACTGGTTACTTGTCGCACGAAGTGGTATTTGCCAACATAGAAGAATGCAGAGACTATTGTACACGGTTTGTAGCAACAAAAGAGTCATGGTGCAGACGACAAGGACAGACTGATGACCACTCAGAAGAAATGAGAAGACAACTGTCAAAAGACGTCATGTTTCACCAGACAGGCACTGCCTTAGGAGTCAACCTGAAGTACGGAAACGAACGATTTGACAGGAACTTGGAAAATGTACGCGTTGACATCTTTGGCAACGTCATGATCTTGGACGCGCCCCACTGGAGTGACATCTCTGTGCAGTTCACCCATGGTTTCCCTCGACGTTTAATACCATATCACCATCGAGGTTTTTTGAGTGGCAACATAACAGTGGCAGCCCGCATATCAAATCAGGCAATTAGAAGCTTGTCTACAGGTAAGAAGGAAAAAACACACTAAGAATTCACATTATCAACTGGAATGGGCAGAGGTGGGTGGGGCCAAAATAAGTGACAACATTGGTGTTTCATCGCCTTGGATTACTGATTTTGTAATTATTAATCAGTGCTTGCACGTACCAGGATCAGTTACAATCTGAGGTTAAAATATATTGAAAAGTGGTGGTTTAAAAATGTTCAGTTTTAAAGATTTACCCTTGGAAAATACCAGAAACAATTTATTTTTTTTTATTTTTAAGAGAAATACACTCAGAGGGAGATATTGTTTTCAATAAAAAGCAATGCCTCTAAGAAATCAGACCTTAAATTAACATTCCTTTAGAAATATCTCACCTGGCCATGGTTGCTTTGAAAATCTTTGATGGTTTAATACAGGCTACCCATGCGAACACTGTTGACATATTGACTGACAGGAACAGACATGTAATTGGACTGCAGCTACCACTGGAACAGCACTGTTATTGACACAAAGGCATATTCAATTGGGCCATAATCTTACCCTTCATTTAAAAGGTAACACGACTCTGTTGAAATTGCAGGAGACATTGCGGCTTTCATCTCCAAAAGAATGGTGCAGAATTTAGGGCTAACCATGCCAGAGCTGATGCTAGCTTGAGCAAGTGCCATAAAATACGCTGGAAAAAAGGATAAACCTGCACGCTTAGTAGATACCATGGTACGTTTCGGAGTGGATTTTTTGACAATGACACCATTGACAACTAACCAAGTACAGGGACTCAGAAGGTCCAGTACTGCACACTGGGAGCGCATACTCGCTTGTCCAACTGATGATGACGACACAGAGAGCAGTTCAGACGAGTCCGAGATTTCAGTCGGCTACGATGCAGCAGCGGAAAATGAAACTCTGAAAATGAAAATGAAACCTTTGGCCTGAAGCTGTTATCTAGCGAGAGGTCGAGAGTGTCCGCCATTTTTTTCAGGATTCGTCGACACTTATTAAGTTTGGGTAGTGTCGGTCGTTTTACGGGATTTTGTTGGCAAGCCGCTTTCCGTGAGATCGCAGTAAAGAACGGGGACCGCAGGGAACTTAGGGATTTCTGGGCAGAGCTGCTGCTCAAAAATCCCGAAGATCTAAGCGATCCCATATTATTGACCAAAACCGCTTTCTACAAGATCGCAGATCCTTTGATCTGAGCCGGAAATGAAGAAAGAAAAGACGAAAAGCTTCCGGTTTGGAGCAGAAAACACGGTCTATTAGTTCAGCGGGGACACTATTGGCAAAATCTACGATGAACGAAAAGAAAGTCACCGTAAATTCCTCCAAAGTGATTCACTGTTTTTTCTACATTCTTGTACATGCTGTAGGTAGAAATTATTTCGATGTTTGTATATATGAAGCCTGGATTATTTTGAAAATATGAGCTGTTGAATCCATAGTGTTTCACGTGCGCAGGGTTTTAATGCCTGGCACGAGACAGTTTTCCTTTGACTTAGGGTTAGTTTTCATTATAACTCTTCTCCTGTAGTGCCTTTGTGGTCTTGAAGACGGTTCTTTCAGGCTTTGAACAGTGTGAAATTTACGATGCCGAGCCTATTAATCGACTGGCCCAATGCACACGCCTCAGGTCAGTACTGATGTGAGCCCCTTGAATGGTGATTATTCAATGGTGGCCGATGGGAATTTTTTCAGGTAAAATCGGCCTCCATTGAGCGGAGAAAAATTCCGACTGCAAAAGGCGGCATAATAATAATAATAATAATAATAATAATAAAAATGATAATGATAATAATAATAACATTTATTTCTATAGCGCAAATTCAACTGTACAGGTTTCAAATGCGCTTTACAATGTTAAAATAATAAGCTAATAATTATAATAATAAATTTACATGAATGGATAATGATGCGAAACAAAAAAAACAATAAACAATATTAAACTATAGTTGTGATAAAGTCTCAAGATCTATTTACATGGCATCTATAAAAATATATACATATACTCCATAATCTTATAGTTGCATAAAAAATAAATATGTCTTCAACTTCTTTTTGAAATGCTCAAGGTTTTGCTTCTGTCTAATTGACAATGGAATAGTAACGCGCAGTTTATCGCCGAGTTCAGTGAAACTTCTTCAAACTGCTTATCAAAACTTTTAGCCGTTATCTGGATTAAAATCTTCTGGATTATATTCCGACACTCTTATCCTTTAGCCAATTTATCAGTGTTACGTACGCGTGCACCTGTGGCTGGGTGGTCGAATTAAGGCCGGTCGTTATCGGCTGGGAGAAAAAGTTGTACAAGCTTGGCGGCATCTTTTTGTATGATAATGTCTGGCTATCAGCTGTGAGACGAAGTTGTACAGAGGCACTGTCTGGATTGTTTTAAGTTTGTGGGCGGCATGGTTTGATTTAGCGTTCGGTGCTATGTACGTTCCAGCCAGGTGTTCAGTGGCACGGTATGTGTGCATAGCAGGAAGCTTCACTGTCAGATCGCTCCAATGACAAGGCGGTTCTGCCTATTTAGTTTGCCTATTGACATGTCTTGAAATGCACGAAAGCGGTGTGCGCGTCGCTTTTGCCACAGATCATCTCTGGAGCTTTGCCGGAGAATGGTGAGCTAAAAACTCTTAGCAGGAGGACAAAGAATCCGCGTTAGTTTTTCTTAGCACTATAAGTAACACCTTTTGTTTTGTTTTGTTTTGTTTTTTTTCCATTACCCTTTGCAGTGATTCAAGAAGAAGCTACATTGTCACTTGATTGTCGATATGTCATTTTGTTTTGGTAAGTACCAATGATGTTTTTCTGGTGTTTCGTTGCCCTTTTGACCAGGGATGTGTGACCATCGATATCACCCTTCCTTTCCACTTAATTTGTTTTCGTAGGATTTTGAAGCCACTGAATGTCGATTAATGCCGGCCCGTTGATTAGGCCGTGATCCTGTTTGTTTGGAAACAATGTAGGTAACACTGAACTATATTTCGTTCCCGATCATTTTCCGTTGTCTTTGGTCTGAGCAAGAATTGCGCCTCATTTGCCTGTTTCTGTTTTTCTAGAATTGATTGCTGATTAAAAACTACACTGTACATGGATTTCTGTCTTCTGCACGGCGTCTAAGATTTTCTTGTGAATGTGAGTACCTTTTTGCTTTATTCACTCCGTTGCATGAAAGTCCCATGAAAGGATTATTCGGACTTGTTCAACTTTCACACGGGCATCTAAAACTAGCCTGCGTAGCAGACCATTCCTTTCCATGCATTTTTCCAGGTGGGGAGATAAGGCGAGTGAGCGAGTAAACGAGCGCGCCTGGGCTGAGCAAAAATCTAAAACAACCCGCTTGTACTGATTGCCTTGATTCTCTGTTTGCTTTCTTTTTTTCCCTAGAACCTATTGGTGATTTCCAACTGTAGATGTTTTTGAAACTCGAGGATTTCCGTCTTCCGTGCCGCATCAAATATCTGCTGGTGATGTGAGCGTCTTCTGTCGTCACCTTCTGGTAAGAATGCCTTTCATTGTTAAAACTCAGTTTTACGCTTTTAAACGTTCAGTGTTCCTTGTAACCGTTAGCATTCGAGTCGGATGGCACGGTTTTTAATCAATGAGATTAACTGTTTGGCATTAACCCTAACCCTAACCTCTAACCCCTAACTAGGTTCCTGGAGGTGCGCTTTCCTTACACCTTAACCTGAAATCACTAAAATGCGCTTTTTTCATGTTTCCTTTTAACCAATCAGGATATCCTTTGCACACAATAAACTACCCTTATAAGGCTATCTTCCATTAAAGTTTTGAATCTAGGCCTGTACTCGCCTAAGAGTTGTCACCACTTGAACATCTTAAAGTGTAAGAGAAGCGCATTTTATGGGAAATGATACTTGTTAAAGTGTCTAGGTTCTGATATTTTGGGCCAATTAGTCTTTTTTCATTCCCCCCAGGCTCCTAGCTATTTCCTCCTCTTAACCCGGCTTTTTTGAGAAACTTTTTTTTTGGCCGAAAATTTTCACTAAAAATAAATACGAGTAAACAGAATCACGATCAGTAAAATCGGCTCTTTAGAAAATTTTGAACTTAACTGATTATAGAAGAAAGCCGTTTGAGGTCAAGAAAGAGATATTTTATGGAGGGCTAGCACAACTATTCAGGAACGTAGTGTGAAAATTTCAGCTTATTTGGTTACCACTGGTTTCCATGACAACCAATTTTGTGACCATTGGTCAAAAAAAAAATTTCGGTAAGGTAAGCGCATTTTTAGGGCAAAACGCAAAAATGATTTTCGACCTTTAAACTAAGTCTAGACGTGAATCTAAGCAATACAGACATAGCCTATTGATTGGTCTACATACCCCTAGAGTATTATTGCGTTAACCTCAAACCTAAATTTTTTATGAATTTTTTGTTTCAAAATTTGTAAGAAAAGCGCACTACTTTGGACATTTTTCGTCCAATTTTTACCTATTTTTAGAAGGTCGTTACTCAGTCAAATTTAATACTTAGGCCATGATTTTTTCAGGGTAGCTGCTTTAATTACTTGGCATTCTGCACATGTAATCAGAATATCGTGAAGTTTTTACATAATGATGCAAACTGACACTAAGCTAAGCTTACCCTAACGCCCCTTTTTTCTGCTTGTACTTACAGTACAGCTAAGACGGGGGTCACAACAATAGTCTGAGAGTAATTTTTGGCCAGATTTTGCAACCTAAATAGTATAGCAAGCTATCTACCAAGTTTCAACTTTTTATCTGAAAACGCAAAGGCACAGCGAATTTTTGAAGTTATATTAAAGTTCGTGCATCATACACCATGTTACCATCTACACAAGCCTTTGGACTGGTAAGTCACGTTTTTTTAGCTCCGTCATTTTTGCTATTTGGCACCCTTAAAACACTGCGCAGAGGCAATCAAACTATTGGAAGAGTTGTCTAAAGTACTCGGGAAACTGCCTTGAACATTTTCTTCCCGCAGCATACGTTTGCGTCTGCGCAGGCTTTGGTCGGAGTTTGAGGGTGCTCTCTGACCACATTTATGATTGAGGAACTCGCCATTCGGGCTGGAGGACCTCTTTATTGATGTTTTGATGTTACATTATGCTTGTTCATGTTGTGAGGAACCGTTTGGTGTTGATTGTATTGAAATCGGTTCCTCCGTTAATTAGTTATGACGTCATTTGTGTCCAAACCTTTACACCTTAATAGCTTTGCGAGGTTTTAAGTATTTGGTCAGTAGTTTGTGGCTTTAGAAAGCCCTTGGCAAAGGCTATGTACATGCCAAATTGTGTTGAAATTGATAAAATCCTCGCAAAGTTATTAGGGTGTAAAGTTTTGCCACAAAATTAGCCTAGTGTCCTTTGCGGCCCTCCGTTTTTACGCCGAAACGAGGCTAAACTTTGACCGCTAATAACTCAAAGAGGATTTAACCATTTGGCTTCAAATTTACATGATAGATAGAGCGCATCAAGGACTATCTGTTACATTACACAGTTTGGCGCAAACCGTCACTATAACGTCTGCAAGTTCCTTTGACTTTAAACGTCCATAACTTGATGAGAATTTAGCGGTTGAACTTCAAACTTGGAGGGCTGCATCTTAGGGTTAGGTACATTTGATTGATTGCACTTTAAATCTGCAGCTTCCACGATGCACCTGTAAGCGGTACCATTAAGATGTATATTGAAGACATACAGGTGGCCTGTAGGAGAGTCTTGAGAGGCGACAAAGAAGCTGAAAAAGAACTGGGACTTGACACAGTCCAGTATGACCGTTCAACACCCCACAATTTGTCAGTAAGGAGCCTTCAAACCACCTACAGCTCTGTGTTAACTACAGCTGTAGCAGCAAAGCAGCTTGACCTTCCTTTCTTCGAGAAACAATGTGAACTTACAATGCAGTTGTTGCAGGCCATTGCCCAAGCCAAGAAAGTCGAGTTTGAACACAACATAGATGCCCAGGACGTAGCCGAAGTCATGCTAGCTTTAATTCACGACGAGGCAAGCCGCCACAATTACAAAGAGGTGCCTGAAGAGGAAGAAGATAATGACGAGAGTTCAGTAACTTCACCCACAGCAGCCGCCGCAGAGCAGCCAACACAGACACCTGTTGCCGCAGCATCTATTGACCAGGAGCAACCTTCAAAAGCCAAAGACGCCGATGCGCAGCAAACACCAACACCTGCTGCAGCAACATCTAGTTGGCAGGTACGGCCTTCAAAAACCAAGGATGCGCACAAGCAGCCAACACCAACACCTGCTGTAGCAACATCTAGTGAGCAGGCACGGCCTTCAAAAACCAAGGACGCGCACAAGCAGCCAACACCAACACCTGCTGCAGCAACATCTAGTGAGCAGGCGCGGCCTTCAAAAACCAAAGACGCGCACAAGCAGCCGACACCATCACCTGCTGCGGCAACACCTATTGAGCAGGAGCTGCCTTCAAAAGCCAATGATGCCGATGAGCAAGCCACACCAACATCACCCGCGCAGGGGAAGTGCACAGCAAAAGACCCCTACTCAAGCAGCAGAAGCAAAAACAAGAGGCGCCAGTGCTCACTTTGCCCCTTCTTTGGAACGCACCTTGAAAGACACATAGCTTCCAAACATCCAGACGCTGCCCAGACCAAGCCAGAAAGGGTCACTCTTGTACATCTACAAGACAAATTGACCAGGCAGGAAGAAGCCAAAAAACCAGTCCGCCTTTATCAATGCTCCTTGAAAAAGTGTGGTGCCATAATAACCAGGCTGGGGCAGCACCTCACTCGTGTCCATAACATACATGACCAGGCCAAACTCAAGAAGATCAAGTCCACATGCAAGCGCTTGCCACCTGGGAGTCTGCATCAGCCCAAACAAAAAGTTATTAAGGTGTCTATCAAGAAACCCTCGAAAACGCCACCCCGTGAAGAAACAATCTCCAGTCAGTCCAGCACCTCCAGTGAAGACGAATCATTCGTGTCTGATGGCAGCACCTCCCAAGAACATCAAGAGGTGGATCAACACCAGTTACAAGTTGACGCAGATGTGGATGATATAAGTACGTTTGCAGACTCCGACGAAGAGCAGCAAGACATGTCAGACACGGAGCAAAAGAAGTGGGCAGACATCTATCTCGCAAAAGATCCAACGCGCAGTGTTCGGGAATACTTCATTTCCCGTTTTTTCAGGTACTTGCTACATGTCGAGGGTGGAGCGCACTCGGAAAAGCAGGCCTTAATTCACACCAGGCAGGTGCATACCATTCTTGAGACACTGGATCCTGGGGGAGCAGACCTGGGCTGTCTGGCGAAGCGTAGTGGAGTCGACATATGGGACAAGTTCTGTTTGCCCAAGTTGAAATCGAAGCAGCTTACTGGCAACACGCTGAAAGTGTACCTAAGAAGCACCAAGTTCTTTGTGAAGTTTATCTCAAAAAGGGCTCTTGTACAAGCAGGAGAAGCTCAACGAGAGGCATAAAGATGTTATTGTCAGTCTAAAAGAGCGACTCCCAGACTACCGTGCAACCATTCACAGACGAACTGGGCACCAAACAACAGCTCGTAAAGTCGATGAAGGCTATGACCGCCTGACTCCTGCTGACCTCCGCCAGGCACAGGCTTCAGAGCCTGTGAAGACTGCCGTAAAGTTGATAGGTCTGGCAGCAGAGAACAAGCCACTGACGCTAAAGGAGTTTATCGCGGTGAGGGACTATCTGCTGGTTACCACCCTCTATGAGAATGGTTCTAGGCCTGGACCACTCGAGAATTGCCTTATCAGTCGCTTCAAACAGGCCACGTACAGCTCGTCAGCTGACCGCTACACTATCTTGGTCGACCAGCACAAAACTACAAGACATCACGGACCCGCCGAGCTGACGGTGACTAGCAGGATTTACTCATACCTTCAGATATATGTGTTGCACATTAGACCCAAGTTTGCTGCTCCAGGTGAAGACTCGCTGTTCATAAAAGATGATGGACACAGTTTCAGGCCAGGCACAATTGGAAAGAGAGTCGGCAGGTTCTTTGAGCAGGCAGGGATTCGCAAGGACATCAAGGTCACTGCTACTTCAATTCGCAAGATGATCAGCGACAAGGCTTACGAGATGTCGCCTAAGAAGAAGCGGCTGATCCATGGCCATATGAAACACAACGAGAGAACCGCAGAGTCAAATTATGTCCTCCGAGTCAATGCAGAACGTGCCTGCAAAGCCCATGAGTTAGTGCAAACGATCATCCGGGAAACTACGCCAACTAAAGCTTCTGAAGAATCTGATGTGGCAGAGAAGGAGGCTCCCACTTTGCCCGTGGACCCACAGGTGAAGGTTGCATCAGAAGTCATACCAGAAAACGACGACGACAACCAAGATGATGACGTGCCCTTGAGATCCTCCTCCAAGAAACGCAAAAGGGTCCTTTCAGAATCAGACGACAATGACCCTGAAGCAACAGAAACAGCTTCTGTCAGCAGTTTGGGTGACGAGCACAAGTCCGTGATTTTGACTGTTTTTTAGGAGGAGATTGCAAAGGGGAGACTTTTGACGATGGCGGAGGTGAGATCTAGGATGCGTGCAGACCTTTACCTTCGTAAAATGGTGGTCAACCAGGAGTACATGAAGATTGCTGACTTTGTCCGGTACAAGACCAACCATACGCGGCATTTGCAGCTGAGCGAGCTTACCGAATTGGACACCAGCGAATATGTAGCATCCTTCAGCAATGAAAGTGGTCTCAGGAAGACCTGGAATGCACATGACACCGCTGTGATCAAAGCAAAATTCAATTCTCTGCCCCATGTAAAGAGCAAGAAAATGATTATTAGCGTCTTCTCTTCTGATGAGGTCCTTGGTCACATCTTGGAGAGAGAGGGCTCTTACAGGTGCTATGAGAAGGTGAAGAATATCATCAAGCGGAGAAGCCGCTAGCTCAGTGGTAGAGGAAACCAGCATGTCCGGTTAAAGTCTGCCTGTGAAAAGGACGAAGGAGAAATCCGGTTAAAGTCTGCCTTTTGACAGGATGAAGGAGATGCTTAAACCTTTATCACTGTACTGTTGCGTTCCCTACTGTACCATTGCATTTGCGCAAAGCAAGTCAAATTGATATTTAAGTTGAAATTAATTAAGTTGAAATTCTTATTTGTGGTATATACAAAAAGCGTTGATATTTTAATTGTACATAAATCTTGTACATAGTGTAAATAATCCTGGCAACAATGAGTCGGGCTGGTCACCCGATGATACCCTCCAGGGACTGAGCAGTTTGTCAGGGATAAAACACAAGCTGGGGTAGCCAACCCCCCGGGCGTGCCCCACAAACACGGTCGGTCTCTGGGTAGTACTCTTGCCGTTTGATATGGCAAGGGGGGACCGGGAAACCAAAATAATAACATCTCTTTTTTACTTGTGTTTCTTTTGTTTTTGCAGAATCCCTTTAGACAAAAACTACAATGGGTGTCACATCCACATCCTAGATGCAGATGCATAAATATATTTTTTCCAAAGTTTAAGAATATTTTTAAAAACTAAGTCAATAGAATTTGTCATTTTACAGGAAATAAAAAGGAAAAAAAAAAAGAAATCCGTTTTTTTTCGGGTGTGAGACTCGAACCACCTCCCTCCGAAAATAGTAATTATTTTCATAATAATTTAATAAAATAACCTGTATAAAAAGAAAAAAAGATAATATCGGTGGCCTGCACTGGCAATGGAGAAGCTCTTGCGCACATTGACGTTCTACGCCACAGAGGAGGAGGAACTGACCAGCTCAAGCCAGGCGAGCGGGACAAAGGATTGCTGAAAGTGAAGCGCCAAACCACTCGGCCACCAGTGCAGGCCAACAAAAATGATGCAAATTTAACTACTGTATAGGGCAATTGGAAAATTTTTGTCATTCTTTGATGCGGTAAAAGTTTTGAAAGTGTCTAAAACACTTCCTTTCACTTAGTTTATCGCGAAAATAGATCTTTTAGCCATGAACTAAGTAAAAGAAAATCTTTTAGACACTTTCAAAGTTTTGACCTAAAAGATTTACAAAACAAACAACTAAAAAAAACCTTTATAAACAACCGTTTCTAAGCTTAATGGAGAGCTCTCTATAAAAAACAAAGAGGAAAGTTAAACAAAATAGAGTGCAGACACCTCATAATTATTCCAAATTGTACCAAACTTTCACACATTAAAGCAGGTACCGAAGTGCATGCCTGGATAAAAAATCACGTGATTCCCTCTAAATCTGTAGGAACTAATGCTAACCCTAATTAGATTCATGGAGGGTCGAGTTCCCCTTGGATAACCCTTTTGACATATAAATGATTCTAAAAAATTTAGTTTTTAATTTCTGACGTTCTCCTTTGGTGGACGTGTCTTTCTGACCCAGGTGCAACCTTGTGCAAAACAGATTACGAATTGATTAAATTTCAAAGAAATGAGAGAAGTTTGAAGTCAGAAAAAGGAGGGGACTCAACAATTTGGGGGAATCGATGAAGGAATAACTCTAAGGACCCAAAATTTTAGCTATGGAGGGTTATTACCATTCCTCCTTGATCCGTAGAAAACCTTTTCTTAACCCTTCAAAATAGAAAAGTGTAATTTTTCGTTTACAAAAAGTCTAGTAAAGGTATACACCTTACATCCTGTGACAAATGGGACAAATATCTCAATGAATGTGACACCTTATTAACAAGCAAAGAAGTCAATCAGATCATGAATTCGCAGCCAGCAGTCCAGGGCAGGCAGGCACTTATTGCTTTACACAAGGATATTCAACCCACTGATGTTGTGTGGCCTGCAATGAAAGCCCAGCACACTTATTGGACTGAGGCAGCACAATACATAAAGGACACTGCTGACACAGAAAACTTAAGAGAAGGTATTAAATTCTTTAACAACTTAATTTGTACTTTTATATGTTTATTTGCACTGCGAAACTGATAAAGATTAAATTAGAAGAAAGAACAACAGCAGTTCAATGCACAACTTTTTTTCAGGCCTAAATGGGATTTGAACCCATGACCTCTGCGATACCGATGCAGCGCTCTAACCAACTTTGTACTTTGACCAGAGTTATTATTGCTTGCACTGATCAACCTATTCAAAAATGTGTTGACTGCTAACTAGACAGCTCTTTCAGTTTGGATTTTTGATAGTTACTGTTATGAAGGCTACTGTTGTCAATGAGAAACAATAATTATAACAATAAATGATCCATAAATATGGATGTGCAAATGTAGCGCAAAACGAGCACAGCCAGGGCACTTTGTCAAGAATCAACTTGATAAAAGTAAACAAATCATGTTTCTTCTTTTTATAGTGCAACTCAATCTCTTAAAAATGTTGTATGTCAGAAGTTGAATCATGCATGAGTGGTTTTGCAGGAGTGGTGTAGTGCAACTAATAAAACACATTTTTTTTCAGCATCTGTCATTAGACAGCGTGTAGTGAATTACATGAGGCGAAGATTCAAATGTGTGGAAGATGCAGAGAGGTCATATGGCTTAGACATTGAATTCTATTTAAGTGATACTCCAAGCATTGGCTTACAGAGTCAGGAACCATCACTGAGGCTGGATCCAGTGTTTGCCTCAACTATAAAGTCTCTAACCCAGCAGCAGCTTCAAGAAGCCATGTTAACTGGCTTGGCCTGTGTCTGTGATAAGGAAGCTCTTTTCCTCGAAATGTTGAAAGAGGTGAAGATATCATTCCCTACACAAAAGCAGTTGATTGACATTCTGTTTTAACCGCTTGTATATAAGGAGAAGATGGAAGTAATCAATAAACAATAAAGGGGGCAAGTTTCTAAAGAAACTGTGGTGTTGCGTCGGTGGGAGTATTACAAGATAATTTGGTTTTATCAACTGTGTTGATAATGTGAATTGTCCACCGTAAAGAGATTCGGAAGCTGACGTTTCGAGCGTTAGCCCTTCGTCGGAGGGAATCAAGGAATTGTGGGTTGTGTGTAGTTTATATACAGAAATGTGGAGCTACGCTATTGGTTGGTGCTTGGCAACGTGAAAAACAACAGAATGAATTAGTTGAATGAAAAGCGTTCGTTGATACCGTGAGGATTAAGAGTGCCGATTTGAAAAATAAATCTTTGTTCAAGAGTTTTGCGGCTTTCTGTGCTTCCTTGATGTAGGGAGAGGCCGCAGACTGCCATATGTTGCTTAGAATGATTCGGCAGATTAAAGTGTCTAGCAACCGGTTTAGAAGCGTCTTTATCGTCTTTCTCTACGTCGCGAAGGTGTTCTCGGAAACGGTCGCCTAGTCGTCTACCTGTTTCGCCGATATATAACTTTTTGCAAAGAGTGCAAGTTATACAGTAGATGACATTGGCTGAGGTACAGGTAAATTGATCTGTGATCTTAATGGATCGCTTGGGTCCCGACAATTTTTCAACGTTGTAAATGAAAGGACATGTTTGACATCGCGCGCATTTAAAAGTTCCAGGTTGTTCACTCGTTTTGAATGCACTTCTAACTAAAAAGTTACCTATGTTTTTGTCGCCTTTGAATGAAATTAATGGCGGTTGCGAAAGATTCTACCAGTATCGAGATCATTTTGAAGTAATTTAAAGTTTTTGAGAATGATGGATTTTACTGCGTGATTGTGAGGGTGAAATGTGAGGGTGAATGGAATTCTATTATTATTCTCCTTCTGAGACGTTTGTAGTGCTGACTGCCGATCAATTTGTTGGGCACGATGATGGCCTGCTTGAACAACAGAGGCAGGATATCCACGTTTGTCGAAAAAATTGCACATTTCCTCTGATTTAAAGGAAAAATCAGAGTCCTCACTACAAAGGCGACGAAGTCTAAGAAACTGAGAAAAAGGAATAGAATTCTTGACGTGTGATGGATGTGAAGATGAATACAACAAATAGCTATGAGAATCTGTGGGTTTGTAGTGCACACTGGTGCATAAACCATTGCCTTCGACAGAAACTTTGATATCTAGAAATGCTAAAGAAGTATTGGAAATTTCCCAGGTATACTTAAGAGCCGGATGAAACGAATTAACAGCAGTTATAAATTGATTGAGTTCCTCTCTGGTAGAGGAAGTGGCGCCAACACAATCGTCAATGTAGCGACGGTATAGCTCAGGTTTAGGGCCGTTGTGTTGATTAAAAAAATTGTGTTTAATGTAGCCTACGAAAAGATTGGCGTAGCTGGGTCCCATTTTGGTGCCCATGGCCACACCATTGATTTGTTTATAATAACTGGTAGCGAATGAAAAACAATTTAGTGTTAAAACTAGTTCAGCCAGGCGGAGCAGTGTTTCCGAGCTTGGTTCCTTAACAGTGCATAAATCAAAAACATGTTTGAGGGCTAGAAGACCTTCGCCTACCGTTACACCAGACTAAAAGTTCTTTCCACAGCGTTGCAGTGAAGTGGCAAGTCACAAGAAGATGTTCGAGGGACTCCTCCATCACACCACAAAAAGAACAGGCTGCCGAATCTGTTTTACCTATTTTCTTTAGAAAAGTGTTTGTCACTAGATACCTATTCAGAATCTTATATTGCAATTCTCGTGTTTTTGTGTCCAAAGCAACTTTGAAGGGCAAACTATAAATTTCCTTCCAATCCAAACAGACATCATCAAAGGTTTCATTATACTTCAGTTGAGCTGTCGGTTGAGCCACAAGCCCAGAAATTAATTCCCAATAGACCCTTTTAGAGGTCACCTCACTTATCAAAATGTTCTGGTTATCTAAGACTAGTTAAATATGGATGTGCAAATGTAGCGCAAAACGAGCACAGCCAGGGCACTTTGTCAAGAATCAACTTGATAAAAGTAAACAAATCATGTTTCTTCTTTTTATAGTGCAACTCAATCTCTTAAAAATGTTGTATGTCAGAAGTTGAATCATGCATGAGTGGTTTTGCAGGAGTGGTGTAGTGCAACTAATAAAACACATTTTTTTTCAGCATCTGTCATTAGACAGCGTGTAGTGAATTACATGAGGCGAAGATTCAAATGTGTGGAAGATGCAGAGAGGTCATATGGCTTAGACATTGAATTCTATTTAAGTGATACTCCAAGCATTGGCTTACAGAGTCAGGAACCATCACTGAGGCTGGATCCAGTGTTTGCCTCAACTATAAAGTCTCTAACCCAGCAGCAGCTTCAAGAAGCCATGTTAACTGGCTTGGCCTGTGTCTGTGATAAGGAAGCTCTTTTCCTCGAAATGTTGAAAGAGGTGAAGATATCATTCCCTACACAAAAGCAGTTGATTGACATTCTGTTTTAACCGCTTGTATATAAGGAGAAGATGGAAGTAATCAATAAACAATAAAGGGGGCAAGTTTCTAAAGAAACTGTGGTGTTGCGTCGGTGGGAGTATTACAAGATAATTTGGTTTTATCAACTGTGTTGATAATGTGAATTGTCCACCGTAAAGAGATTCGGAAGCTGACGTTTCGAGCGTTAGCCCTTCGTCGGAGCGAATCAAGGAATTGTGGGTTGTGTGTAGTTTATATACAGAAATGTGGAGCTACGCTATTGGTTGGTGCTTGGCAACGTGAAAAACAACAGAATGAATTAGTTGAATGAAAAGCGTTCGTTGATACCGTGAGGATTAAGAGTGCCGATTTGAAAAATAAATCTTTGTTCAAGAGTTTTGCGGCTTTCTGTGCTTCCTTGATGTAGGGAGAGGCCGCAGACTGCCATATGTTGCTTAGAATGATTCGGCAGATTAAAGTGTCTAGCAACCGGTTTAGAAGCGTCTTTATCGTCTTTCTCTACGTCGCGAAGGTGTTCTCGGAAACGGTCGCCTAGTCGTCTACCTGTTTCGCCGATATATAACTTTTTGCAAAGAGTGCAAGTTATACAGTAGATGACATTGGCTGAGGTACAGGTAAATTGATCTGTGATCTTAATGGATCGCTTGGGTCCCGACAATTTTTCAACGTTGTAAATGAAAGGACATGTTTTACATCGCGCGCATTTAAAAGTTCCAGGTTGTTCACTCGTTTTGAATGCACTTCTAACTAAAAAGTTACCTATGTTTTTGTCGCCTTTGAATGAAATTAATGGCGGTTGCGAAAAGATTCTACCAGTATCGAGATCATTTTGAAGTAATTTAAAGTTTTTGAGAATGATGGATTTTACTGCGTGATTGTGAGGGTGAAATGTGAGGGTGAATGGAATTCTATTATTATTCTCCTTCTGAGACGTTTGTAGTGCTGACTGCCGATCAATTTGTTGGGCACGATGATGGCCTGCTTGAACAACAGAGGCAGGATATCCACGTTTGTCGAAAAAATTGCACATTTCCTCTGATTTAAAGGAAAAATCAGAGTCCTCACTACAAAGGCGACGAAGTCTAAGAAACTGAGAAAAAGGAATAGAATTCTTGACGTGTGATGGATGTGAAGATGAATACAACAAATAGCTATGAGAATCTGTGGGTTTGTAGTGCACACTGGTGCATAAACCATTGCCTTCGACAGAAACTTTGATATCTAGAAATGCTAAAGAAGTATTGGAAATTTCCCAGGTATACTTAAGAGCCAGATGAAACGAATTAACAGCAGTTATAAATTGATTGAGTTCCTCTCTGGTAGAGGAAGTGGCGCCAACACAATCGTCAATGTAGCGACGGTATAGCTCAGGTTTAGGGCCGTTGTGTTGATTAAAAAAATTGTGTTTAATGTAGCCTACGAAAAGATTGGCGTAGCTGGGTCCCATTTTGGTGCCCATGGCCACACCATTGATTTGTTTATAATAACTGGTAGCGAATGAAAAACAATTTAGTGTTAAAACTAGTTCAGCCAGGCGGAGCAGTGTTTCCGAGCTTGGTTCCTTAACAGTGCATAAATCAAAAACATGTTTGAGGGCTAGAAGACCTTCGCCTACCGTTACACCAGACTAAAAGTTCTTTCCACAGCGTTGCAGTGAAGTGGCAAGTCACAAGAAGATGTTCGAGGGACTCCTCCATCACACCACAAAAAGAACAGGCTGCCGAATCTGTTTTACCTATTTTCTTTAGAAAAGTGTTTGTCACTAGATACCTATTCAGAATCTTATATTGCAATTCTCGTGTTTTTGTGTCCAAAGCAACTTTGAAGGGCAAACTATAAATTTCCTTCCAATCCAAACAGACATCATCAAAGGTTTCATTATACTTCAGTTGAGCTGTCGGTTGAGCCACAAGCCCAGAAATTAATTCCCAATAGACCCTTTTAGAGGTCACCTCACTTATCAAAATGTTCTGGTTATCTAAGACTAGTTGAATGTGGTCCAGAAGGACAAACGAGATTTTGTCTACATAACCATTTGTTTTAAGGGATTTCCGCCACGGTGCAGGGATAGCATCCATTAAGGACATCAGATCAAAGACGTCTTTTGGGGAAAAGTCCAACTGACGCAAATTGCCTTGAGAGATAAATTGATTATTTTCTGTGACCAAGTCACCTATTCTGAATAATCCATTACTAACCAAGCTTTCATTGAACACAGATTTACCATTGATGCAAATGAATTTGTTGTTCCAGATAACAGTGTTGAGTATTTCTTCGTGTGATAGCTCCGGAACACTATTACATGTGGATGCGGAGCATTGCGCAAAACACTCAAAACATTCTTTGTAGAACTTTGGAAGATTAATTGGAAGCTTTTTAACATCAAAGTTACAGCATAGAATGAACTTATTCCCAACTTGTTTCAGATAGTGTAATAAAATAGTTTTCCAGTGACAAGGTTCATTTTCCACTAATCTCTTACAAAACATTATTCTTTGAGTTTTGATTATAGATTCCAGGTGCGGGGCTTTTAGTCCCCCATCTTTTGTATCACTAATTAGGGATATACGTTTAACTTTAACTTTACCTTTCCATATAAAATCAAAAATAATTCTATTGGCTTCAATTATAACTTCCTTATCTATACAAATTGAACCAGCACGATACATTAGCATTGGGATCACGAAGGTTTTAACAATCTGAATTCTTCCAATAATTGTCAGGTTCCTCCACCTCCAAAGCTGTAGTTTTCTTTTGATAGCGTCTATTATTCCTTCAAAGTTTAATTTATTCCTCAAACGGCGGTTATAAGAGAAATAGACTCCTAATATTTTAACCACTTCCTTGATCTCAATATTGATAAAACCTTGATCTTGAGCTGGAGTAACGCACGTATTTCCCAAAATCAACATTTCTGTTGTGGCTAAATTGATGCTAAGACCTGCGCAATTTCCGAACTTTAAAATGACATCTAGAAAGTATTTGAGAGATCTATCGTTCCGCAGGAAAGCAGTTAGATCATCTGCAAAAACTTCAATTTTGATTTCCACTCCATCAACAACAATTCCTTGAATATCATCATTTTCACGTCTACTAATAGCTAGTACTTCAAGGATAATTATAAACAAATACGGGGAAAGTGGATCTCCTTGTCTCACACCTCTTTGTATCTCAAAAGGTCCAGTAGAGAAACCATTATTCAGAACACTGCTTGTAATATTTTGATAAAAAGTATGTATCCACTGGATGAATGTAGGGCCAAAGTTAAAAGCAGCTAATGTACTATACAAAAATTTCCTATTCACAGAATCAAAAGCTTTCTGGAAATCCACTGCTAACATCTTGCCCTTGATTCCATATCTTTCTGTATATTCAAGTATATTATCAATCGTCCTTACTGCATCGTTAATTGTTCTACCTTTGACGTACGCATGCTGATTATGATGAATTATTTTAGGTAGGACCTTCTGCAGTCTCATGGCTATAGCCTTAGATCCGATCTTGACATCTACATTAATCAGAGAAATCGGTCTCCAATTCGGAATTTTCCGTTTATCTTTATCTTTCTTTTCTATTAAAGTTATTATTGCTTGTTTTTGTGAGTTGGGATAATTCACCATGATCAAATGAGTAATTGAGACAATCCACAAGGAGTTCACCAAGACTTTCCCAAAACGCAGTATAAAACTCGACTGTAAGGCCATCATTGCCGGGGGATTTATTGTTTTGAAAAGATCGTAGACTGTGAAGACATTCTGTAGGCGTCAATCTCCCTTCACACCCAATAACATCTTCCCCAGATAACTTGGGGAATTCTCGAGACTGTACAAATGAATTAAGGACATCATCATCATCTGACCCTTTTAAATTGACCTTCTTATAAAGACCAGAATAAAAATCTTCCACTTCCTTCATAATTCTTTTGGGGTCAGAAGTAAGGAAACCATCTTTGGTATATGCTTTTCGAATAGAACTCTTGGATTTTTTATGGGTTTCTAGGTTTAAAAAAAACTTATTACTTTTTTCTCCTTGCTCGTACCAATTGGCTCTAGAACGTATTATCGCTCCTCTTGCTAAATGCTCATAAAACAATTCATACTCACTTCGAATAATTTCCAATTTTTCTATATTTTCAGGGGAGGGGTGCCTGCTGCAATCATCCTCCAACTGTTTTAACAAGTTTTCTATCGTTTTCAATCTTTGTCTTCTTGCATTAGCTTTTACTTTACTAAACTTAATCGACACTTGCCTTATTCGATATTTGATTAAATCCCAAAGAACTCTTTTGTCATTAACTTCTATGAACTCCTCGCGCCATACTGGCACACTTTCGGTTATTAGCTTACAAAAATCAGGATCATCTAATAAACTCGCATTAAATTTCCAATATGATGGGCCATGCCTTTGTTCTTCTATACTATTAAAATGAAGTACGATAGCTGAATGGTCGGAGTTTATGGAGGAAATTATATCGACACCTTCTACCTCCTCCTGGTACGAATCACTCAACAGCCAATAATCTAATCTACGTTGAATAAAAGGATTCTTCTGTCTCCACGTAAAGCGTTTGCATTCTGGGTTTCTAACGGGCCATATATCCACTAAATCAAAATTTAAACAAACATCTTGAACGTGCTTTACAGAATCTTTCTTTGTGGGGTTACCCCCGGAGCAGTCCAACTCAGGATCGAGAGTAACATTGAAATCCCCGCCAAGTATTATTTTTTTCTCAGCGCTATCAAGAAACTTCTCTATCAGTGTGTCTAGGGCGCTAAAGAATTCACATTGATCTTGAACCTTATTAGGTGCATAAATATTGACAAATAAGAAGTCCGATCCCTGCACAGTGGCATCCATCAAAATATAACGACCTTCGGCATCTAAAACGGACGATTTAAGATTGAATTCTAGATCATCTTTTATTAAAATCATTACTCCACAAATGTGATTGGTGCCATGAGAATAAATCATCTTACCTTTAAATTGCGTTTTCCAGATAGCCTCTATCTCTTCCGTGCTATAGGTTTCCTGGAGAAAAATGATGTCTGCATTTTGCTTTATCAACCACAGAAACAGAGCCTTCCTCTTTGCAGATGAACGAATCCCTCGAACATTTAGAGACAATAATTTAAAATCAACGTTATCTTTGATGAAGGCAAAGCGTCATTCTTATCCAAACTTGTTAAAACGTGCGTGATAAATACACTAGAGTTAACGGATTTACATAAAGACAATAAACATAGAAACAATAAATAACAAAACACACCTAAAAACATTAAGAAGAGCCGCAGATATTCTATCTATGTGCTGCCCTTGGGATTTAAGGGCCGTAGTTGCTTCTACCGTATGCAAATACGCAATTCACGCAATTCTACTCTTTCATGAAAAATAACCGTGTAACAAGGATTTTAAGTGCTTAAGATACCATTAATATAAAGCTTATCAGGTTCTCGCTTATCAAAAAACGCTACTTTGCCATCCTCTCTTGCTTGTTTCAGTTTTGGCCACAGTTTCTTTCTCCTGTCTCGTATTTCTTTCGGAAAGTCCGCATACGCTTTCACATCCGATTCTTCACCCAGATCTCTTACATTCCTAAAAATAAGCTCGCGCTCAGGGAATCTAAGAAAGCGTACAATTATTGGCCTTGACTGGCCTGCCTTCTTTTTCCCTAGTCTATGAACACGTTTAAACTCTATATTCCTCGCATCCTCTAACTCTAATTCGTTCTCCAGAAACTTGTACACCACTTCACATGTATTCTCGCTACCTTGACCTTCTTCGGGAAGACCGAAGAGACGTAGGTTTTCTCTTCTGCTGTAGACCTCCTGGTAAAGAATTTGGTCTTCCAAGCCTTTGATCTTGTCCGATGTTTGATTCTCTCTTCTCTTTATTTCCTCGATGTCTTTGTTTGTAAACGTCAATCCCGCTTCTATCTCGTGTATTGTTTCTTCCATCTTCTTAGCTTTTTCATTGAAAGATTCCATATTTGCTTGAATCTTGTTTACTGCGTTCTCCAAGCTGGAAATCTTACCGAGAGTACCTTCCATCGTTTGTAGTTTCGTCTCCATACGCTCAAGTCTGTCCAGGATTTGTTGGAGCTGTTGACCAATCTTTTCAGTCATCGTCAAGGCTATCAGAACTTGATCGTCACTAGCATCAAGTGGTTTTCCGTTTGGGCTTGTATCGTTCTTAAAGAGCGTTGTACTAAAACTTGAGATAAAGATCCGTTTGTCATCCGACGAATTCGTTTTGCTATCTGAGTTTGGACTCTTACTTGTTCTTGTTCGCTTAAGAGTTGGTGTACAAGCCTCGGCCATAAAACAACCAAGAATAATTGACTTATAGTTTGAAATTTACGGGAGCAGAATGAATGGCGTCCTCATCCGCTCATGGTCGGTCCCAGTCCCCATTATCAACCCAGTTGATAAAACCAAATTATCTAATCAATAAACAGTTTCTTCAAACTGCAGTTGCAGAGGGTATTGACTCAAACCCTGCAGACTTTGTTTCTCTTTCTTTGGGTGCCATGAAAGTGCTTCAGGTGGCTGGAAAACCGAATTTGATTTACAAATGGTCAAAGTGTGTGTTTGGAGATGACGGCAAACCTCTTATACCACTGCATAGGATGCCATTTGGCCTAATTCAATACCAAATGGAATTTTTCACATGCACAAATGTGATGCAGGTGACTAACTTTAATTTTGTTGTGTTGTATTACTTAGCAAAACATATAAGCATTCTTCTTTCTTGGTTTAATGCTTGCTTATAGGTTCGAAACAAAGGAAAATGAAATTAAAAACAATGATGAATTGTAATAGAAAGAACAACATAGGTAATGCACATTATCACCTGATCAAAAGATCATTTTATTACCATTTACAATGTTTACATGTACATGTACATGGTGCTCTTCAGGTTTGCGATGAACATGTTAATGGTATGGTATATTTTTGAAGTGTGTCTGTTAACTTGCCATTGCTTGCGTGGAACTGATGGACTGATATAGAACTAGAAAAATGTTTAATTAGTTATGTTGCTTTATTGCAACCAATGAATGGGCTTAACTTGTATTTTAAACTTTATAATGTAACCCTTTCAAACTTTCCTCTGTCTAACAGGTTAGAGAACCTGAAGACTTTCGGTCTTGGGGAGAAGCGATGAGCACAGAATTTCCAGGGCGCTTCATGTGACTTTTTGCTGGACCCATGTGGAGTGGCCAAAACATTGAAGACAGGCAAAATCCCCAGAAGGTATGTTAGAGGACTGAATGGATTGTATTTCTTGTAGCCACATGTGGCCTATTGCTATTTCCTTGTTCCTCAATCACATGGTAGGGAATTTAGTGTTTTGCTTGAAAGGGCTTTACAGCATTTCTTTACTTCAATGTAAGTAATATTTTTTTTGTCCCATTCATTTTATGTGACCAGGGAATTTTGCTGGAATGTGTTTACTGTGCTGTTGAGATACAGCAGTCAACAATATTCAGATTGTTTTCCCATTATTCTTGTTATATGCTACATAGCAATGGCATGCTTAATATGTTACTTTTCTAATATTATAGTTTGGGATTTGTAGGCACTCTAATATTATGGTTTGGTATTTGTTGCTGTAGGCACGTGTGAATGTGGCATGTGCAAGCCAGTCAACACAGTGGCGCCGTGATGCAAAGTCAACTTTCACTTCAAATCCTGAGATACAGGTTTGTTATCATCTGTTCTTGACAGAATCTTGGAGTTCATTAACAAATGAATACATGTACATTACTTACCATGATGCATTGAATTGCTGTGAAACATTGATAAGTACATTCATAATTATGGTCCTATACACTATACCAGCAAAAAAGGAACCAGGAAATAAGAATAAGTATTTCTAGGCAACGTATTAGGGAAATTAAGTTATTTTGATTAGGGCTAATTTGTTTTACTGTTCTTTCTGATAAAGTCAAGCAGTGCAGAGAACTATTTATTACATAATTTAAATAACACATATTGATTACGCACCTCTCTTTTCTCTCATACAGAAAGCTGCCATGGATGCTCTAAAAGCATCAAATCCGGATGGGCGTTTCTGGATCAAGTTGGATGCTACAGATGTTAAAGTTGCGGTCATGGAGTCAGGACGTCGTGTGTGAAATGGAGATGAAGACCTGGGAGATGGCCAGCTTCAGAAACTGCGCCTGGAATATGATGAACGATATCAGTTACTGGAAGGTCTTAAGAATCAGTGTATGAGTGTAGTCAGCTTGATACAGACCCTGACAAAAGTCATTGACCAGTTGGATGAGGACACTCTGTTTCTAGACAGTGGCTTCAAAGAAGCATCTGAGCATTTTGAGAAGAAGTTCCGGCAAGGTAATTGTCCAGAGGAGACACTGAAGGAAGCCAATTGGGAGGTAATTGAGTTTCAGACACTTCTTCAGCAGAGTCAGGAATTGAAACTTAAATATGAGGACATCCTTCCAAACCTGGCCCAGGATGGCATTGGAGGTGCTCTCAATCTTATGACGTTAACCATTAAGAATCTGGGAGAGAACACTAAAAAATACTTGAGAAATTTGTTCAAGAAGAAAAGAACAGCTGCAACCCATGTCATGGTGACCATGTTGTCTGATGAAAAGAGAAGCCAGAAACCATATGCTCTGCCAGTACAGTACATTGCTTGTCGAACACTGAAATACCAGTTGGTTAGGGATCTGAATGGAAAATTGAAAACTGAGATGAAATCAAGGGACATGACTGTTGCTGGTTAGTAATCATATGAAATTCCATACTACAAAATAATGACTAGTCCAAACTTCAGTGTACATGTACAGACTAAAAAATTTTTTAGCTGTCATCCTTCAGCAAATATTTGTCCTTTCTCTATTGTGAAAATAATCAATTTTCCAGTGAGAAAATGTGGGTCATTTGAATTGACTGAACATGATAAGATAATTATTTTAGGAACTGTCTGTGTACCCATTTTCTTAACGTCAAGTAAGTAAGTTTATTTACCACAAAATACAAATACAACAAAACAGATACACAAAAGGAAATGAAGGTGTGACTGCATTACTTGTAGCAATTGGTTTGATATTCTTTTCATTCAGGGACTGTTACTGATGGCGAGTTTTGTTCTCTGAGAAGTCGAGGTGAGACACGTCCTCTACACCTGTGGCAGATTATTCACGATTCCAGGGATAGTGTTGGCAAAATGAGGAAGACCACTCTGCTGAACATGCTGGAACTCATCTATGGTAAGGGGAACAATCAAGGACAAATTAAACAAGTCTAAAGCAAATCAAATGTATGCATGAAGTTATGTTAAAACAACAACATCAACAACAACATTATTTTATTTGCTCACACTTAAACTAATTACAAGGATTGTTACATACATGATAGGTTAATTAAAGATAATAGAAAATAATGAGAAAGTAGTTTAGATAAATGGAGCCTAGAGGTGAAAGGAACTGTGAGGTTTTCGGGTTAACCTCTAGTAACTATTTACAGTTATTTTTGATAATTTACAATTATTTTTGATAAAAAAGGAGCAACAAAGAAGAAAGAGACCAGACCCAGTTAATAAATGCATATGCTTTATAATACATTAGTAATGTTTAAAAAATATTGTTTAGGCAGAAGGTATTGTTTTACTTCTTTGGCAAAGGAGAATGTACTGAGATCTTTATCATGCCAGAGGTCAATCGCAATCGCGTTTTTAACAGTTGATCCTGATGGAAAGCCTGTAGTGGTAACACCTAATCCAGATATCCCAGATGCTGTTATCCTTCACCTCCATCAATTGCGAACTGGGGATGGCATGTCCCTGGAGGATGCAGTAACGAATGTCCGAGGTAGCCTAGTACCACAAGGCTATTCTCCATTCCATTTCAGACGGGATACTCCCGAGTCATTGCTGGACAAGTTGCACTCTATAGTGGCAACATACAGATTTCGTGCACTTGTCAGCTACTGGAAAGAGAGGGGTGCTGACTTCTCCCAGTACTTGTATGTTCCTGAAGTAGATGCCATCTCAGGAGAAGAGAGGCATGACAGAGGTGACCACAATCACCTTTTCAGGAGAATGGCCAAGAGTGTACGAGAGGGGAAAGACCCCAAGCTGAATTTTGAGGCTTTCAATGATGCTCTCCAGGATTCAGAGAGTGGTTTGACTTATGCTGCTCTCATTGGAAAGAGGAAGCAGTCTCTTAAGGATGCTGAACGTCTTCTTTCCTACCATGTGGCAGATTCTTTGATGAGGAAAGGGCATGTTCAGGAGGCTGAGCATGTCAAAATCATAGCAAGTTGGCATGAAGCTTCAGATGGGAGGGGTCTTTCTCAGTTGCAGCGTTCATGTTACAATTATCAGATGCTAAATTATATGTTAGATGAGTGGATGCCATGGCACCATGAGAACTATGACTTCTCAACAATTGACATTAACAGGTGGGTTTTATGGCAATTCATCTCACTGTTTTTTTAATGCAACATTTAGTTATTAATTATTCATTAGTTTAAGATGGTGTCTCAATTTAAAGGCCGAAATTATTGCTTTAACACTTAGGGGTAAAAACAACACCTTATCCTTGGAAATAAAGGCAGATGTTCAGGGATTACTGAGTCTTTGAAATATAGTAACAGTGAAAAAAATGGATGAAGAACCAAGTGTATTGAAGTTATTTAACATTTGGTATAAATACAGCATACTCTCTCACTGCAATAATTTCAAGAGTTATGACTGTTTATTGTTTATTTATTGATATAGTTACAGTGAGGACACACTTGCCAACCGTGAACACTTGATATTTTTGTGTACATTTTTTTTAGTGACCATAGAATGCAGGCTCTTCCTTTTAAAAAGAGTAATTAATGTTTTACAACTTAAAAATTCTAACACAATACTTTAAATGAATAGCCTTAATTCTATACTCATGAAAAAAATATAAGAGTTAAAGACTCATGAAAAGCAAGATAATCAAGCACTAATAATAATTATTATTGTATAAACACCAGTTAAATACCAGGTGATTATTTAAAATTTTAAAGTGAAATGGTTTGGTATTTCATTGGTGTTTATATAATAAACAAAATATGAAATAGTTGCTTGGAATAATAATAATAATAGTAATAATGTTTTATTTAGCTCATATACGACATATCTATCATATCTATCTGTATTGGAGATACGACATATCTGTTCTCGTGTTGAAAAATATTTCACTCAGCTGCAGTCACTCGTGAAATATTTTTCAACACTCAAAGAGAAATGTTTGTATCTCCGCGCACCCATGTAATACAACTATTTGTTTATCAAAACCACCATAATCATTTATCTCCTAAAGAAATGTAAGAGTTTTTCAACAGCTATGTTTTTGTGGATCAAAACTATTTGCCAGTGTTTGGCCCTAATTGAAATCTGATCTGGTTTCTGTGTTACAACCTGCATTCCATTTGGTTCTCTTCAATAGGGAATTCACAAAGCGAATGGACAAAGACTTGCCATTCTACTATTGGACTCTCAATGAAAGGTTTCAAGATGAAGATCTTCCATCATTTGATGATGGTCCAGATGTAGATGATGACAATGTCAATGCCAGAAAGCACCCTTTGCGGCTACACAGGCTAAGAATTAATCATTGAGAAGATGGCTCAGTGCTGGTACCAGGCAGAGCTGTTCTCCCAGCAAGAAACAGGAGTACCATAAGGCAAAGATTACACCGCCCAGAGATGGGAGCCCCTCCAGTGCCACATCACATGAGGCTAAATTAGAAATTTCACTCAACTGCAGTTTTATGTCAACTGTAACACAATTTATTGATCCTAAACGTTTAGTTGTATAGCAAAGTGAAAAGTTGATAATATGAATTTTGTGCCATCAGGTCATATATTGTAATATAATAATCTCCTTGCAGTTTTATGACACCGTCAAACACAGGCAAGGACACAGGAATTAAGAAAAATATCAACCAGATAGTCTCATGATGTAACACCAAAGTCTCCTGAAAACCCAACTATTGTTCAAAGTGAAATATGTTTCTGATATCCTTTCCAGGGAACTTATGGAAAATAAGTAAATGATAAGTGGGTTGTTTTTGACAAAAAAAAAACGTGAAACCTGTATTTTTGTAACAGAAAAAAACTACTGCAGCTTACTACTCATAACAAATGATAAGGCGATAAATGTCTCTAATTTTGTCTTACTAATGACAATGCAATATTACAAAACACTTTTATGTGAAAAAGTAACATTGTGGGAGAAGGCATCTTACAAGAATGTTTATTTAACTGCCTTAGGCTTTTGTAGCCACACTGGAAGACCAGATATTTAGATTCAATAAAATCGCACTTGTCAGTATTATTATAAACTTGGCTCTTACACTCTTTATTAATATCCTATTACAAATGTAATGAACCCTTAAAGTGGCTCAAAACTATTTCCAGCACTTTCAAAGATGTAAATTTGATGTGGTCGCTATAACCACTCTGTCAGTGGATGCCAAAGTCATTGGTCAACTTAGCGGCACAATTGATTGCCATAATTTAAAGTGGCTCTGGACCCACACTATAGAATTATTTTAAACTTTGCAAAAAGTTGCATCTTATCTTACTTAACATAATTCAATAATAGAAAAAGTATAGCTGTTAGAAAATTGCTGAAAACTGTTGCCAGCCTCCTTAAAACATGTCATTATACTTGTAGTCCTTATCTGTTGCTAACCATCTGTTTACCTTAGTAACAATAACGGAAGCAACATATCTGAACTCCCCTGGTCCATAAATGTACTTCCATTCTATGCATTTGAATTTTATGTCTCTAACTTCATTTTTTGTCCACGCACCCATTGCCTTTTTAATCTTGATGCCCGGGATGTAACCCACAGGTTGCCATGTATTGTCCAGTTTAACTTGAACTACAATAGCATTCTTGTCTCTTGCGTTTGCTGGCTTGATCATAAGTTGCAAGGCAATTTCTTTCTTATCCAAGGTTAGTCTTTTGCAACGTTTGAGGGCATCCTGGAAGTGAGCATGAAATGTACTTCCTTTCAGCTTGAAGTACTCCGTAAACATAGCCGATTCATCATCTGAGACGGCGGGACTGTGTAATGGTTCTGCATCGCTTGTATCCTCTTGGGAAAATTCACTGCTGTCGGACTCTCCCGAATAGTCCCTTGCAGCAGAATGGCTTTTAACAGCGATTTTTCCTTTCGTCGGGTAGCAACTGCAGTTACAACTTGAGACTTGTAAGTCGAGCCAGGGCATTTCTGGGATGCTGTTTTCTCCTTCATATACGTCGTATGGTCGTAAATTCGAAGCGGTACGTGACAGATTTTCCTTGCAATCGAAATCGAAGATTACAAGCACTGAACGTCCTCGATCTTCGCTTTCATCCTCTAGCTGTTAGAGTAAGTAGAAATGATATCACATTAAAAACCCTAGAAGTCCCATTTTATCGTCGGATCGTTATTACGAAGGAGGGCACGACATTGAAAGGAAGTTGAAAGTTCGCAAGGTAAAGCAATCAAAGTGCATGAAGTTCACATGTAAACGACGATCACGTTATGCACAAAATCAAAACACAGTAAAGTAGGCTTTATATTGTGAAATTCTTATTAAATAAGGAATCAAGGAAGACAAGAAAGTCGATTTACCTCGTGAATACAGCTTGATTTAACGTTGATTACCGATGGGGAAGCCTTTTCTTCCAGATCTTTCACCTTTTCGGTTCGAAGAAAAAGGCATAACCGCCGTTCTCGCAGATCAGCAGGAAAACTAACATGCCCCAGGACTGTAAAAAACCGTCAACAAGCCAAATTGGAAGATTTGATATACATCTGACTATCCAAATCCAAGCAGTTCACATAAATTACTGCCGAATGTGAGAGCACTTCGCTGTTTTTTTGTTTTGTTTTTTATATTCATTATTATTTTACAATTTTCCATTATATATGTATACACGTGTGTACTTATTATAGATCTTATATAGAACGTTTTCATATTAAATTACTTAGTTTAATTAATTGCTTGTATACATTATCTTAAGTACATTTATGAAATTAAATTACTTACAAGGTAGTTCTAGATAATTAGCTAAAAGTAAAGAATTGATTAATCAGCCACTTAAAAGCAATTCTTCATAGGATTTCCATTTATCGCGGAAAGAAATAGTTCTATTCGATTTAAAAGCAATATATTTTTCAGTTTCGTATTTCTTTTCAAGAATTCTCTCAAAGTGACTAATTGATGGTTTGATTTGTTTGTGCCTACAACTCCATAAATAACTTTTACCTAGAATTATTACATAGTTGACTAGATCCATCCCCTCCTTCAAGATTCCTATGATAACGTCACTTAGTAAGAGACATCTGCAATAATTTACTAATATTATTTAAAATGTTGGCAATAACATCCATCCAAAAAGAGTACGAAAAGGGACAAGTAAATAACACATGGTTTCTAGTTTCTTTGGTATCTTGACAGAAAGAACAGTTAGGACTTGTTATATAACCTATTTTAAAAAGAATTTCATTGGTAAAAAGAATAGAGTTAAGTACCTTATATTGAAAAGATCTTAAGTAGGGTTCGCTACAAATTTTTATGGGCAACGAAAAGGCGTCTGAAATACATTTATCTTCCAAATTAAATTCTTCCTTCATCTTGGCCCATTTCGTTGGCTTTTCATACTTAAATTTTATCAACAAGCTATAATAATTACGACATTTAAAGTTCTCCATATCAAGAATGACGGTAAAGAAAGATGAACGTGTACGTACATTTAATGGCACGGCATGTGTCAATCCTGTCCAAGTCAAAAAATTAGAATTTAAAGACTTTTGTCCTTCAGAAATGTTAAAGGAGTCAATATTTGTCTTATCATAAAGTAAATCTTCGGTATACTTAATACCTTGTAGTAGGTATCGTTTATAAAACACACTTTTACCGTCGATCTTAATTTCTCTGTTGTTCCATATAATATATCTATATTCGCCATCACAATCAACCAGGTCTCGTAATTCTGACCACCATAGTAACAGTTCATAATAAAAATCAGATATATTTAGTTTATCAACAGCATAATTACAATTAAATAAAAACAATCCTCCGTGACTACTTAAAAGGTCATTAAGATAAAGTTTCCAAAAACTGCTACAACTATCATCAATTATTCTTTTTAACCAACTTAACCTCAAGGCTTTAACCATGTTTTCATAATCAACCATGTTGATACCACCAGAATGGTAGGGGGCATAAGCGGAGCGTCTAGTAACCTTATCTTTTCCATTCCATAGGAAGTGAAACACTAGAGTATTAAATTCTTTTATAATTTCAGGTGGAGTAGTTAACACAGAACTGGGGTAAATCATTTTTGAAAGCAAGAAGGCCTTGATAATCGTTACTTTACCATGGATTGACAACCCTCTCACTTTCCAAAGGTTAATCACATTTTTAATTTTCTTCAGTCTTCAGTTTAAAATTATTCTCAACTGACAGTTTAATATCATATGTTATATGAATTCCTAAGAATTTAACACAGGTTTGCCATTTAACTCCAAGTGGTTGATCTTCACAACTCCTAAGAGAACCGATCCACATTGCTTCTGTCTTTTTAACATTTAGTTTTAAGCCAGAAACCTTCTCAAACTCTTTAAGTAAACTAAAAAGTACGTTGGCGGAGTTCAAATCCGATAAAACCGCTGTTGTATCCTCAGCAAACTGTAACAATTTAGTCTCCAAATCATTAATTTCTATCCCTTTGATACTATCATTATTTCTAATGGCAATAGCTAAAATTTCAACTGCTGTTACAAACAGGTAAGGAGAAAGCGGGTCTCCTTGTCTGACTCCGCGCTCTATATTAAAGTAGTCGCAGCACAGACCATTATTAATGACGCAGCTTTGAATATTTTTGTAGAAAATATTAACCCATCTTATTAATTCTGGTCCAAAATTAAATAGTTCTAGACATTTATTAAGAAAGTCCCATTCTAAGCTATCAAAAGCTTTTTCAAAGTCAATAAAGAATAAAATATCGGGTTTATTATTATCTTTTGTGTATTCCATTATGTCAAGGATTGAGTGGATATTTTCGTAAATGCTTCGACCTGGGACGTATCCTGACTGATTCTCATGTACTAAATTGGGCAGCACACGTTTCAGCCTTTCCGCAATAACTTTAGTAGCAATTTTTGCATCAACATTTAGCAAAGAAATTGGTCGCCAATTTTTAAGGTCACAACGATCTTGATCTTTTTTCTCAATCAATGTAACTATGGCTTGTCTCTGCGATGGACTCATTTCTCCTTTTATAAAAGACTCATTGAAAGATTCCACTAAAAGTTCTCCAACCGCGTTCCAAAAAGTTTGATAAAATTCTATTGGTAATCCATCATTCCCAGGAGTCTTATTTATTGCAAAAGAATTATTCAAGACCTTTGAGCATTCATCTAAGGTAATAACTCCTTCACCAGACTGTTTACAGTCTTCTGAAAGCTTTGGTATTGGAAGATCGTCATAATTAAAGGAGGCTTTCGTTTGTTGCGCGTAAACACGAGATTTATATAGACTTTCATAGAACTCCTTTTCAGCTTATAAAATTTCGAAAGGATCAGAAGTAATAACGCCACTCAGCCTAAGTTTCCGAACATGTTTCTTAACGTGATTTCGTTTTTCTAAGTTAAGAAAGTACCTAGAATTCTTTTCTCCATGTTCATGCCAGCGTGTTCTGGATCTTACAATTATACCTTCAACTTCTTCTTCGTACATTTTGTCCATTCTTTCTTTCAGGACATTTAAAGTGACTAAATTTTCCTCAGATGGATCATTCTGAAAAACTAAATGCGCGTTCTGAAATTGTTCGTTTAATAGTTGCTCTTCTCTTCTTCTTTGTTTGTTCTTATTCATAGAGTATTTTCTAGAATGCTTCTTAATATTATACTTAACCCAGTCCCAGACTGAGCGCGGATCAGATAGGTCTGTTCTACCTTCGTATATCCAGGTAGGAATCATGCGATTTATTTCATTAACATACACTTCATCTCTTAGTAGAGAGCAATTTAATTTCCAAAGTCCAGGGCCCTTAACGCCATCACCAACATCTTTAAATTCAATTTTGATAGCAGAGTGATCTGTTTTAATAGATGGTATTATATCTACTTCTCTTAGTAGAGAGCAATTTAATTTCCAAAGTCCAGGGCCCTTAACGCCATCACCAACATCTTTAAATTCAATTTTGATAGCAGAGTGATCTGTTTTAATAGATGGTATTATATCTACATGTACTTCACAAACATTATCTGATATCGAGTTTGAGATAAGCCAGTAATCTAATCTAGACAAAACTAACGGTTCTGGTTGACTCCACGTAAAGCTCCGCTCTGTGGCACTTCGCTGTTGACCTCGACGACCTCCATCACGAATGACAAATCACGTTGTTGAAGCGAATTGATAATATAGTTCGAAGCAGGGCATTGTGGGATACCCGACTAATCCTCCTTTAGTTTGATAGTAGAACATGATTTTTTTTGGAAAGTAGTTCCCAACTGGGTGTATTTTGGCCAAGGCGAGGACTTCAAGTTAACCACGAAACTGTCCGAGAAAGAGCAATATTCCCGCAACCAGGCAATCAAAAAACCGGCTTAAATGAAGCAATAAAGCTTATGTCAATAAATGAAGCTTTACTTTCAAAACAGCACTTTGTGCCTTTCAAGTAACCAATATCAAGGTGATTCGAACTTTCAACGCACAACCAGTAAAAATACCCCATTTTAAGAGCCTGCTGACGTATAAACAAGCATGCTGATCCCAATTTTTTATTGCATTTTTATAATGTTCATATCATGAATGTTCATTGCACCAAGTTTCAAAAAAAGTTTTATAGTAGAACAATTTCGAGGGAATTACCTTAATTAACAGTTCTAAACAAAGATAAAATACTCTTGAGAGGTTTGAAAAGTCTGTGATAATTTTTGTGATTATTTTCCGACTGACCCTGTCCATAAAATTAACCGATTTTCAAAGTGTTGGTACATATTTTCAAGTTCGACTACTAGAATAATCAAATTATCTTTGGAATCACTAGGCGTTTACAAACCGAAACATATATTCAGAGATATACTGGCAGGTTTGAATTAGAATTTCTGTGGAAAATCTGAAATTATCTTTGGAATCACTAGGCATTTTTAAGAACCGAAACATATATTCACTGAAAAGAGATACCATCGCATGTTTGAATTAGACTTTCCATGGAAAATATCACAACATTTCTTACTTCTCGGATATTTCTTGGCTGCCGGTCATGATCGGCTTCGGTTAAAAAAAATAGCAGTGATAACTGAGATAAGCTAAAACGCTTCAGCTATACACGTTACAGGCATAGCTTTACAAGAGTAAGAAATATATCAAAATGTCAAAGTTTTAACCTGGCGGTTGCGCGCCAGCCTAGAAAACATATTGTTCCAACGTTAAAGAAAAGCAACGCTCTTCTTTGAATCGAAACTATTCATGTCAATGGACTTCCCGAATCACCGACTAATTAATATGTTTTATACATTTCTGACACGTTTTTAATGGCACAATGGGGTTTTGTTACGATAAATGCATTTTCACACTTTAGGATTATGACACATTCGTGCTTAACGGTGAGGACCACAAACGATCACCACCAGGGATATGATTATACTGGAATGTTACAAGCCACTGGATATCCCGTGGAGATCGTACACTTAAAGTCTACGATCTCCACGGGATCCCAGGCCTGTTTTTTGGTAGCTAAGAACGTCTGGCTTGTTATGGTAGCAAATTATAACTTTGAAAAATTGTCAGCACTTCATCAGCCAATAGCACGGGTGAATGCACGTCATTCAAGTGAGTTAGCTAAGAAAGCTAGCTCTGATGAGATGTCAGGACTAAAACCTTGTATTTTCCTGGCAAAAGGAGCATGTGTGATGCTTACTGTCAATTTGTGGACAGATGTTGGCCTTTGCAATGGGGCAACTGGAACTCTAATAGACTTCATTTATGCAAACAATAATGAGCCTCCCGACTTGCCCGTGGCTGTAATTGTGAAATTTGACAAATACAGAGGTCCATCAATAACTGAGCCTATGAAAAAAAAAAAAACATTACAGTGTGATAATAACAGTTGTCTCTGAGTGAAAAAATAGGTAAGAATTTTTTTCAATTAGTAATTAATATTAGCAAACTACAGTTTAATTTCCATTCTGCTTTCTCGCCACTTCCATTTCAACAGACCAATGAAATACAAATCTGTGGAGATGACTGATAATCATCTCCATAGTTCTTACATCATAATTACCCTTAACGAAACGAACTATACTTTCAGTATACACATTATGTACATGGAGTATACTACACTGGGTATACTACAGGTATACTATGTGTATAGTTTTAGTATACACATGATGTGTACTTTTTGTATTAGTAATTTGGAACACCTTGAAGTATACAAACAGTATACTTCACAAAAAAGCGTATACTTACAGTATACACCTTTTGTACCCAGAAAACACCACAAGAGGTATACTTTTTGTGTACATATATATTAAGTATACTTTTTGTAGAATTGAGGTTTTCTGGTTTTCTTCAGTATTGCTGGCATCAAAGTATACGTTTTGTATACCTTTATATATAACATGGAGCAAATCTATACGCGGCAAACACAAATGTCATTATGACCGCTAACAGAGATTTATTTTCATTCTAAAAAAGACAATACTATTAGTTTTAAAAATATGTCAAAATTAATAAATGTACCAAAAGGCTGCTACATTTTAAAATATATTCCAAATTTTTACGAATAACAATTTCATAACTATCAAGGATCGGATCATGTTTACTATAGGTAGTCTCGACCGTTATCTCGGTCGATATATCGGTCGACTGTCGACCGACACTCGACCGATATATCGACCGAGAGTCGGTCGAGAGTCCGTC
>OZ026596.1:40105442-40180442 GCA_964020085.1 Micromussa lordhowensis | reverse complement strand
AACTACTAATGTAGTGCAATCTGAAACTGGGCCACTTAAAAGAAAATTGACCAGGCAATGTTGAGATTATAATAAAGCCTGGAGGCTATATACATGCTCTTCAAACTTCAAGCAATTCATTCTTGCTAAGAACTACAGAAAACTTGTTTCACATCAATTTGTATTTTACATGCATGAACTCCGCCATATTTGCCTTAATTTACTCTACAGATCCATCTTTGATGGTAAAATGTATTGATTTGACTTAAACAAGTTAACTTCAAAACTTGTCCAATGATGTTTTCATCAGGTAACAAAAATGTGGTTATATTTCATTATTCTCAATTAACATTTTGATTGGCTAGTTTTCTTCTGTGTACCCAGTTGCACTACCATAACAACGAGAATAATTAGTTTTGTACATTTTTTCTTTCTCTTTTTTAAGACTGTAACAAAAATGCTTTTATACAGATTGCCCTCTTCTAGCTTTACGTGATTCCATCGCACTCAGCTTGTTCCGCAAAGCGATCTTAATTGCTGATGCTGATGGGCAACTCTTGGCTTTTTCTTTCATAACAAAGCCTGCAAAAGAGTTAGAGACCAAAATTAATTAAAATAAGCAAAGTACTCATTTTGACAATCACATTGGAACTCAAGAGCAAAATCACCACACTAATACACCTATCAATGTTAAGCCAGGCATAGGAGGGGGATTTGATGTTACAAGTCTGCCCATGGTAGGGACTTTTTGATCATTCGTTGAGTTTTTTTGACCAACAATTGAATGACCCTGGAGTGAGGAATCTGCACTTTTTTCCCCAGGATGACTTCCCAGGGGCTGGATATTTAAACAGAAAAACTGATCTGATTTCAAATCCTCCGCCTATGCCCAGCCTCCCCCCCCCCCAGCTGCTTAACATTGATAGGTGCCTAATCGATGCATCTAAAACCACACATTTTTAAGTTTATAATGTTTCTTCTTCAATAAATTATTAATATGGTTACACTATGTACTTTTTATTGCTAATTTCTGACCACTGGTACTTCCCACCTGAGGAAGTGGAACGAAAAAACTGGGAGAACAGAATGCTTTGTGTTTTGACAAAATGCAATTTAAAGATTAAAGGGGAAGACTGTGCTAGCAACTTGTCTGGATGTTTATATTTTAACATACCTATAATGCTTTCAATAATATCCTTGTTAGGATGTGGCTTGCCATTTGCTCCAGTCAAGTTCATCCCCAATAACTCGTCATTAGTATAGAAACAGTTCAGCAAGAAGGATGCTGCTGATTTAAATGATGGCTTGGCAATTGCCTGCTGAATTAGATTCTGAAAGATGTAGACCTGAGAACCAGGGGTCAACTCTACCATCTGTGGAAATATACATGTACAAAAAAGAATGATAATAATGAGTGCTTGGCAGTATAACACAACATACCCAGTTGCTTAAAGCTGTTTTGAAAAAAAAAGATGCTTATTCAGGATACAATGTTTTTTTTAATTTGTTTCTCTGTTATAACAGCATTTCCACTGCAGATGCTAGGCTTACAGTTTGAAAGTCACAGTCAAAGTGTAAGACAAAAAGGGATTTACAGTAATTCACATAAAGACTATAAAATGGAAATCCATTTTCAAAAGAGACAAAGGTACCTGTCAGGACTAGAAGGGAGTCAGTTATAAAGTTATTGACTGGAGGATTGTAAGACACTGCGTTTCCTTTCGATCAAATGAAGACGATTACCTTAAATCTTTCTGCCAGAACAGAGTTGATTTTCCCTGGTCTTGGAGGATCAGAACCTGTTGTAATGTAAAAATGAATTTATGAAATCACACAGAGTGTGTTTCTTGGAAAAAAGGGCCTGCAAAATAATGTCCAATTCTTTGAGAAGCAAATCACTATAATATTATCTAGAATATGGAAAATAATCAACTATCATTTAATACTATTAATCAACATTCAGTTATGAGGCAGAAAATAAAATAGGATAACCATAATTACCTTGACCTTGGAATTGTTTCATTTGATTCTCCAGGTCCATAACTCTTCTTTTCAATCTTCTGCAAGACTTACAGGTTTCATCTTCATCACTCTCTGGTGGTTCAAGCACTAAATTTCTCCTGGGGCATTTTCCACCCACTGTGAGTCTGGATCCTTGTTGTTTTGGTAGCGCAGAGTTTGATGGTGTGTATATATCTGCATATAAGTTTGCCTGCAATGATTCACCGACTGTTGATAGAAAGGGTGCTTCGTGTGGTGGCTGTATTGGCGTTATAGGTAGTGGTTGAACTCCTCCTGGACTGCTGCCCTGCAGTGATGCCAAGGTGTTTTGGAGCTGTTGAATTGTCAATTCTGGGCGTGGTGTAGAACTCTGTAATTCTGTTATTGTGTTTCGTAGTTGGAGAGTAGGATTATGTGGTCTTGCTGGCATTCTTGGCTGGGAAATGTTGCTGGCATTCTCATTGCTTGTAAGGTCAACACATTCCCTTACAACATCAGAAGTGAAGGATATCGAATCTCCACTTTCTTTGCTACTTACAAGAGCAGTCATTTGCTCAACTAATGTGTTATTCCGTTCTGTGAGGGCTTTCCTTTCTTTCTCTTTCTGTGCATTTGCTTTATCTCTTTCAATGCGCTTTTGTTCTTTCTCTGCTGCATCCTTGTCCTTTTCCGTACTTTCTTTTTTGGCTTTGTGTTTTCTTTGCTATTCTTTTTTGTGGGTTCATCTTTTGTCTTTTTCCCAGTAGACTTTTGTTTTTTACTTGGTTGTTCATCTTTTGTGGAATAAAAACAAGGGTAAGTTAATCTGTCCACCAATGGACCACACAAATCTGACCATATTAACACAGTTCTTTAATAAAAAAAATGACTGAGCTTCTGTTCCGGCCAAAAGAAAATAGCTGTTATAATGGGGTGGCTGCAAGGCAGGGTTTCACTGTAACAGTTGATGTCTGTGTAATTTAGTTAGCATCAACACAAAATACATGATATTTATCCTAAACACAGGGTTTGTACTCTTTCTTGGACTAAAAATTCAAGAATTTTCCAAGGACATTCCAGTGCACAATTCCACTTTTTCAAGGACTCCACTAAAAAAATGCCATTAGCATCTGATACTAGATGCTTGGGTCTAAAGGCCGAGACACACGATGCAACAAATCGCTGCGACACATCGCGGCGACAAGTCCCCTTGTCTGCACTAATCCTGCGACAAGTAGCTGCGATAAGAAACTTGTTCGGTGCACGTAATCGATTTTGGAAGAGAGGAAATGTAAACTAGTTCAAATTTAACAAACTAACTGATGCTTCCTCATTGGCTGATTTAAATTTTGTCGCAGCGACTTGTCGCAGATTCGTACACACAATGCGACAAGGCTGCTTGCGCTTACTTTGTCGCTGCGATCTGTCGCATGAATTCAAACCAGTTTGAATTCGTGCAACAGATCGCAGCGACAAAATTCTGTCGCGGCGACAGAAATTTTCACATGTCACACGAGGCGATCGGTTGCAGCAACCTGTTGCGGCGATGTGTCGCAGCGATTTGTTGCATTGTGTGTCTCGGCCTTGAGAGATAAGTGCCAGATTTGTCTACATCTTTTCTAGTTCTTCCACTAATTGGAAACAGTCAAACAGCAAATTTCAAGGCTTTTCAAGGACCCAATATACTTTTCACGGACTTAATTTTCCATGCCTTGAATTTTTGACTTTCAAATGCAAGAACTTTCAAGGTACATGCAAACCCTGAAACCCTTATATCTTCAGTACCTTGTCTAAATCTTAGATCAGGATTAGGTGGCTGGAGGCTCAACTGTTTTACAGTTACCAGAATGTGTTTTATTTGAAAGTTCGGTCATATACATAACAACTCATACCATGATTTGTTTCATATCCTTCCAGTCTTTTTTTCTTTGTTCTTTTCCTTGATCCCTCACTCTCTTCATCCACTTGAACAGTTTGGCTTACTTCTTGGTCAACAGCAGCTTTTGCAGACTTCATGTTTTCTGTAAAAAATGTCATTTGATTATGAGTTAAGACTTTGACCTTTGGGAATTCTCCTAAGTGACCACCTCGAAAATGTCAGAAAAAGTGGTCATAACTAGAGCTGGTTGCTTACAAAAATGAGCTCTCGTAAGCGACCGCATGGTAAAACAATGGAGGATGGTGGCTTACAAGAGCTTCAGAAACTCATTAATAGCTCGTAAGGAAAAAACAAAAGAACTTAAAATGTTTAACGAGTGTCTACACATCTGATATAGACAAGGCTTAACTTTACGTTCAACTTTTAGACCAGAATACCCATTAGCTCAGTGTGCAGTTTTATTGAAGTGTTGATTTACATGTAAACCCTCTGAGTGGTCACTTACAGGAGCTTAAAAAACAAAGGCAAAGTCCAGTTGGATAATCCCAAGAGTGGCCCCGGTCGCTTACAGGAGTGGTCGTTTACAAGAGCTTTTCATTACAAAGTTTAAGTCACAGTTCAAACGGGGATTCACAAAGGTGGTCATAACTAGAGCTGGTCGCTTACGAGAGTGGTCGCAAGGAGAGCTTCAACTGTATGCTGACATTGTCACTTCAATGCCAGCTAGCTAGTGCTGCTTGCAGTGCTTTCAATAGGACGCTGCACCTACTGGAGCTTCAGCAGGTATTCTGTTCTGAATCATGGGCAATGATGTTAGAAGTTTTCAAACACTGGGTAGTTGTTACGGCGCAGCTGTCATATTGCTCTCCAACAGGTGCTGCACCAGCTTCAGTTTTATTAATAGCACTGAGCTTAATTGCTTTGCAATGTAATCCATCTAAAATACTTTGATTCAAGACTTTCATTTGCAAAATTTGGGAAAGCTGCAAAAAGATATGTTTAACCTGGTGTACGTCCCACAAATGATACATAGGATAAATATTATCTTGGGCTCATAGTCCACTTGTTAAATATATATAGCTAAGGCATCTTCTCAAATATTAAAGTTAATGCCTTACCATGAAGAGAGAGAATCTGCCCTTGCCAAATTTCTCCATTGTACTGCATCTTCACATTTGCTCCAACATCTGCCTGTCCTCCATCAACTGCCAGTTTCTTTACTGAAATGGCTTCAATCTGTTGACCGTTTGGTCCGTTCCGTTCGACCACCACAAAGTCGTTTGGTCTTACCTGCAGGAGTGAAAAACAATAGATGATTTAAGTTTACAAAGAATGCAAAGCGCTATGTGGAAGAAATCATTCCAAATTCAATGCTTATTGATCAAAAATATTATCTGTTCAACTGGAAATTTCAACGGACAGAACGAACTGACTACTATAGAACCTTTCTGATCTAACAGAGTAGTAAATCATGAGGGGCAAGGGTTGACGAATAATGATGGCCGCTCCACGCATTTGTTGCGCCTGCAAATTGCTTCAGCATTTTATGCCTTGGAAGGCACAAGAAAACTAGAATGGAGTCAATTGTCCTAATGCCTATAACATTACAGGTAAGAGAGTTTCCTTTAAAATTTACATTGCAAGCTTATATAAATCGCGCATAGTCATAATTTTTCGATAAACATTTTTAAACCTCTCTTTTCGCTCGGTTCTCAGTGAAAGTGACAACTTGTTCGTTTCAACATGGCCTCAGAAGAAGTCACGTTTTCACAGCATTAGACAACGTTCGTTCTCGCCATACATCTTTTTGAATTAACTTTAGTTTTCTTTTCAGATTGTACGGTCAAGTGAAAGGGTGAGATATTTTTCCAAGATGGAAACATTTCCTTTTAGTCGTTGATTTCTACTTCTGGGCGAAACCATTCTCGTTCTGGGCGAAACGATGTGGGCGAAACTGGTTATGGGCGAAACTCGCTATATTCGGATGGAGTACTATGAATAGATTTCCAGACAAGCCTCACCTTAAAATGTGAAGAAAAGTGCTTTAAACCAGCTTATTTGTTATATGCTTTGTGAGGGAAACAATATAAATTCACTCACCATGCTCCTGAATGTTCAATAACGCCAATGAAGAAAAGAAATATCGCTTGACCAGCCACGCACACACGCTCAAAAGCCCGCCGAAAATGCCAAAAGGACGCCAACGGACTGAGCATGCGTGGTTCATTCTCGGCCATCAAGGACTGGGAACTAGTTTGAAATACGAAATGGCGGCTGAAAACGTTCAGGGAGAAAGCATCTCAGAAAATGTTAGAAAGCGAAGGGGTAGTTACTTGTCTTACTTATCAAATCCGTCAGTAAAAGTTCCTAGAACATCAAAGCATCGTCAGAAACTCTCTAAAGATTGCGTTTCTTTTGAAGACAAAGCAAGTGGAAACAGTTGTCAGACCTGCATCGACAACGATTGTAGTGACTACTCTGATCAAAGAGACGATATTTGTCTGGAAGATTGTGGAAGTTTCGACCTACTTGAAGGGTTTCTGTCGCAAAAAGAGACACAAGTTGATGCCCAGGACCAACTTGCAGATGGATCTTCAGTGAATGGAACTGTCAACGAGCTTTTTTGCAGTGGACTTCATGAAGGTGGTTCAAGTGACTACACGTGCACGTTTTCAGAAGTTCAGCATTTCTCTGATGATCCAGCGCTTGGTGCTAGCCAGATTACTGAGGATTTGGATGAAAACAGGATGGATGAACAACTGGCACAGGAGAAACAAACACAAGTCCATTTGTCTCTTCAAATAAATACAGATGGTGTTGCAGTATTTAGGTCGTCAAAATTCTCCATATGGCCAGTATATTTTACTGTCAATGAATTGCCTCCAAACTGCAGGTAAATTGATTAAGGTTCTTGGTGTACATGTATACCAAACCAGTGGACAGTTGTATAGTTTGCGTATGGGGATGGGTGGAGCATGTTCTGATTACTTACTAAAACTCGATACATCAAGTGTTTGTATATACCAGCTTAGTGGCCTTGGTATTTGAAGCTATCTGATTGGTCAGTATCTCAGGATATTTAACATTAGTCGCCTAGGAGTAATAATGACTACTTGTCTTTAAGAAGTAGAAGCCTTCCATATTCACTGACAATTCTAGCTTAAAAATTATCTAGAGCCTAAAAAGTTTCATCTTATAAATTTATAGGTTTGTAAAAAGCATGGTGGCAGCCATGTTTGTAGCAAACATTGTGCTAGTTGCCGGTAGTACTGATGGATTGTGAATTTTGTACTCAGCATAATACTTAATGATGAAGGATAGAGCTGATCACTGGTAAATGCCCGAGTTTGTTGCATCTCTATCCAACCAATTTGGAGGAATTGGCATTAGATTTGCAAGGTTATTTGGAAAGATCTTCTTGCCCATGTAAAAACTATTTAATTGACATTTATGTGATGATTTGTAGTGCCAAGGTTTACAATTCCCTTACTTCCACCTTTCTATATTATATGGTATGGTACATATATGGTATTTACCTTCATAATCTCCAGCTGCCACAACAGTTATAGCAAAATTTATCATACCTTGTTTGCAGGCAGCAGAGGAAGTACCGTCTGTTTGCTGGTCTTTGGTTCGGTGTTTCTAAGCCACATTTCCAAACATTTATGCAGCCATTTGCAACGACACTAAATGATTTATTCTTTAGAGGTAAGGTTAATATTACTGTCAGTTGGCCATTCACATATTTTCTTCATTGTAAAAATGCAAACCAATCCAAAGAAATAATCTTGTTTGAGTACAACTGAAACTTTTATGAAATGATCATCCAAGAATGTTACATTTTTATTTATGGTATCTTGTTATTTTGTTACACAGGGATTCCAGTGAAACTGAAAGATGAGGAACGATTACTTCGCTGCATTTCACTGCTGGGCACATTTGATGCTCCTGCAAAGTGCCTTTTTCAGGGAATTTTGCCAGTTTAATGCCTTCCATGGTTGTCCCTACTGCCTGAGCCCTGGTAAAACAGTTCAAACAAGCAGCAAAGGCCACACTCATGCCTATCCATTTGATGACAACAATCTTAGAACTGGTCATGGGGAACCTAGGACACATGAACAGACATTGAAGTTTGCTGCTGAAGCTACTAAAAAAAGTGCACAAAATGGTATTCAGAATAGCGTGAAAGGGGTTAAAGGATATTCCTGGTTTATGTTTGTACCAAAATTTGATATAATTAGAGGAGTAGCCATTGACTACATGCACAGCACATTGCTTGGTGTTGTCAAGATGTTTGGAGTGACAAGTCCTACAAAGGAGAGCCATGGTCTGTCTGTAGCAGAATGAAAGAGATTGAAGAAAGGTATTTGAAGATTGGTCCCCCTTCCTGCATCACTCGTCTTCCAAGAAGCCTGATAGCCAACTTTGCGCATCTTACAGCATCAGAGTTAAGAACCTTCCTGTTGTTCTACTCGATTCCTTGTTTGTATGGCATTCTTCCAGAACAGTACTTTCAGCACTACATACTCCTTGTCGAAGCCATTTATCTCCTTCTCCAAGATTCAATCTCACCCACTGACATCATCAAGGCCTCTGCTTTGCTAAAGCATTTCTGCATCAGGATAAAGGAGCTGTATGCGGCACGTTATGAAACATTTAATGTCCACTGTTTGCTTCATTTAACAGAGAGGGTGATGGATCTTGGCCCTTTGTGGACTCATTCTTGCTTTTGCTTTGAGGATTTCAATGGGGAATTAAGGAGCCTGTTCCATGGAACTCAAAGTATTGAAGAGCAAATTGTGCTAGCCATCAGTGTGCAGCAAAAAATTCCTGAACTGGTTCCGCTACTTGAAAATGGTTCAAGTTGTCAAGAGTTTTACGAACGCTTGTCCAGAAAACGACACCTTGTTTACAAGAAAGAGAAGCTTTCAGATGATAGTAAATATAGCATTGTGGGAAATTTACAAAATTATCTTCTTGCTGCCACAGAACGAGCAGTGGTTGAATCCTTGGTGGGACCAATTGAACAAGTTCATCAGTTTCAGAGGTTACTTGTTGGGGAGCAGCTGATTCATTCCAAGTCATACAAGAGCATGACCAGAAGGAACAACTATACTGTTGAATTCACACCTGGCAGTGGAAATCCTTCACCTTGTTATGGACACATCTTGTTTTATACCAAGATTTATTTGCAATGTCCAAATCTTTCATTTTGTAATGACAAATGCAAATGCAAAAAACCAGTTTATTATGCCTTGATCAATGTTCTAAAACCTAACAAGAACCTTGTTATTGCTAATGATGTTTACACTGGTGCTACTGTTCCACATTTGGTTCCCGTTGTCAGGAGTGCCAATTGTATTACTACCATTCCAGTGGAGGACATTGTTCAATTATGCTTTTACATTGACTGTGGATATGATTGTACTTCCTTTGTGGGAATTTTTCCTAATCAGTATGAAAAGGACTGAAGTGCTTACAGAACAGGCCTGTATGGAGTTGCTTACCAAGGGTGACATTGATTAAGGTTTCGGCCACAAATAAGTATTGGTAATGCATTTTTACCATAACAGCAAAAAGATGGTGCATCAAGCTACACCCTTGAACTAAATTTTGCCATAAGACTGGTTTACACTTACATCTTGATATAAGAATTCTAGACTCATCAATGTTCTACACATGTACTTGCTCAGAATGGAGGTTTATGGTAATGATATGAAAGTGTATCTTTGGAGAAATTGTGTATAGTGTTGTGAAATATCTAATTTTTTTCAAATTTTGTCATTTATACAACCTACATGTCAGACAGTACTGGCAGTGTATACAATAAATATACCTCTTGCTGAAAACCAGGTAGAATGTATGACTTAGCTTTCTATAGTATTTGGGACAATAACATCAATGCATGTATACAAAAATTAAACACCACAGTCTTAACATAGCTGTAATGTGTACACAAAGTATACAACACAGAGTTGATGAGGGTGTGTAGTATACACACAGTATACGTCATAGCCTTGATGCAAGAGTGATATATACAAATAGTATACATCAGTGTTGAATCACAAGACGAAATTTTGCTTGAAGTATATTTGATGTATACTAAATATATACACCAAAGTAGTGAGGTGCAAAAAGTGTATACTCTTTGTATACAAAAAGTATACTAATCATGCTTCAATTTTGATAAGGGTAGCCAGTTGAACTTGAAGTTACACCTTTTTATTATGTTTTTGTTGGTTAACATTATAACCAAAATGTTTATATTTATCCCATGGAGAATTTACAAATTATCACTCTTTTTCCTCTTGCAGTCTAAAACAACTAGTACAAGATAAAATGGAACAAGTGAAAGAAGATGAACTACACTGTTACATACATGCAATGTCCCCAATGAAAAATGCTCAGTCATCAAACAGGAAGTACTTTGATTGTACCTTACAAAATAAAGACATGGCGGTTCGAGCTGTTTGTTTCTCACCAGAGAAGTATTCAGAGTTGAATACCCTACAAAAGACAAAGAGTCCTGTCAATATAACAAATTACAATACATCTGCAGCTAGCAGTGGCAAAGAGGATATCATCATCCTAAGCAAGACAAGAATATCTCCTATCACAAGTACTGAAATAGACTTTCCTTATTTGAGTGAATTAACAGCAACTGGCACTCTACCAGACCTTTCCGCTCTTGGAAAACTTGCAGCTGAACAAAGGAGCATCTTACTCTTCAGAAAGTGCAAGAGGTAGCTCGATCGATGGAAGCAGTTGACCTTCAGGCTAAGAAAATGAGAGCACAGGATTCTGCATCTTCAACAGAGGAATCTTTGGGAGTGAATAAAGTGGTCTCATTCCCTGATTCAAAGCCCCCTAAGCAGCAAATTGGAGTGCTGTAAAGATCATATGAAACCATTTTCAATGGTGTCTCTAGACAAGCAAATGGTGAAAAGAATGCGTTACTATTAATATATTTATGTAGCACTTCAACTTTATCAGTTTAGCAGCTAAGCCTACAGATATTCCACTGAAAATGACTGCTAACTGATGCATAATAATGTTCAAATGTCTTCAGGCAGCAGAAACCCGAAAGACTGGAGGTACTGGACAAAGGAAAAAGCCAAAAGGGGAAGATGCATGTATTTGTTCTGTTGTATGTTAGTGTCCGTTATATTGTGGACATATAACACCTACATGTACCTCTTCCACTTCCCCATACTTACCCTGTGATTAAAATGTAGCCTTGCTGTTGTGTAAAGTTCTTTTACAGCAGTGTCAGAAACCACATTATAGCATTATTTCATTTGTAGTCATCTTTAAAGGAAATGATTTAAGGATCATCAGAAACAGAAAATAGTACTCATGATCAGGGTGGTGATACAGATTCAGTTGAGGAGGAGGACGAGGAAGAAAACATGTCTCAGTCACCCCCTCCTTCTCAAGTTCTGCCATTGCCGGCTGCAAGTTTGACTGAAACTTGGGAATCGAACTTAAAGTTTAATCAGCTAATAGTCAAGGGTGTTTTCAGTAGACTGCTGAACCGAGAAGAAATGATTGATGTTCTCAAAAAAAAGTTCTCTGTTAAGCAGAAGAATCTGACTGGGTTAAAGCCTTCAGAGCTTATGTTGTTGTTTCAGTAAGAGTGTTGACAATGCGACACAAACACAACACAAAATTTCAATCTCAGAACTGCATTTCAGAACTGTGTACCTGTGGTGCATCAAATTCTTAGTTCAGGTTATAGGTTGTTGTTCATGTTAGCTCTTAGTCTACCTAAATGCTTTTTAATATAAAGTCTGTAAAGGGACAGTATATTGTAATGCTGTTGTAATAATTTACATTGTTATTGCCTATTCAACAGTTGCTTTCTTAAATACATATCGCAAGTATTACTGCATTTAACTTGTAATAGTAGTTGATTTTGATACATCACAGTATGAAAAGGGCTGTTGGTACATGCATGTATTCAGCGCCTGACCTTTTTTTGGTCTGTATTGCTTTTACTTAGATTTGAAGTCCATTTTTTGAGAAAAATCCTATGCTTCCCAGTATAGTTTTAGCCGACACCATGACTACTGACATCTTCAGTAAATCTGCAAAAGAAACTAGTAGAATATTATTGTTCTTTGAAATAATAAAAGCAAGCTTGTAAGCGACATGTTTAATTGTTTCGGTAACCATGTTGTTGATTATAATTACTACATGTATGGTATTTCCTTCAAACAAAAAGCAAATCAGCAAATTATTAAGGCCACTGCAAGATAACGGTTACATCTGAGCCAAAACAAGAAGGACCAAAACAGCCAGATGAGCTGTAGTATAACTTTCAGTTGTCAATAGAGAGCTAATAGAAAATTTTCGTATTCTTGGTATTGGACTGGAACTAGCTCGCAATTGAGGCTAATGTGAGGAATCTTTTCAAATGTAAATCACATGAAGTTCTTTGTAATATTCCATGTATTAGCCTCCAATGCATGCTTCTTCCAGATTGAGATTATCACTAAGAACATGCGCGCAGAGGAATTGAAACGTTGTTTAATGATTATTCCTAGTTTAGGTACCAATTTAGACACTTCTCAACATTTCGAGGCTTGAGCTTTCAATAAAAGTTATTGTTGGAGATTCTGACTGTGATGATTATTTAACTGACCATCCATTTTGTTGTTCATAGGCAAAGGATTTATGGAAAGATCTAGCTAGATGCACTATAGTCTGTTAAAAGGAAGAACTATGCTATTATCCTGATGATAAAAAGACCTATTTTGCATGAAAATCACTGGGACATAAAAACCCCATGTCAGGGTAATTGAAGGGGTGAGTGCAAAAGCATGCTAAGTGACTATGTGGCTGAAAAAAAAATGTTCGCAAAAGGGCCTGAATTTTGGCATGTGGGTTTCGTTTCACCTGAGAAACATTGCTTCAAATTTTTTTCGCTGGATTGCTCTTCGTTGTCGAGATATTACGTATACAAACAATCCTCAGTTTTCCAAGCGGCATCTTTTGGAGATCTATTGTTAAACGAAAAACAAAAGAAACCTTTTGTTTCGCTAGAGGATGAAGTCACTATAATGCAATCACTTCTCACCTCTGCTTCGTTAGCTCAAGTGGATAACGCGCCGAACGGAGCTGATTCGAATTTGTTTTGTCGTGACACTCCAGGGCTCAATTCGAGGTCGGTGAAATCTTTTTTTTTTGTTCTGTTTTTCTCCTTTTTTCAAAAACCGTTTTGACTGGTAAGGATCTGGATAATATGTTTTTTCAGCTGCCATTGTGACGTTGGCTTTTGGCACGCAAGTAGTTAGGTCATTATTTAAGTTGCAAGTTTTTCCGGAAACATTTTGCACTGTTCGATACTGTTTTGTCAGGCATTAATCGTTTCAATATTCCTTTGTGGAATCTGGTTCTTGAGTGTCGACTACCGTTTCAATCCTGATTACTAGACAAGGAGCTCGAGCCCTGGCCGAACAAATTGAGGCTCAGGAGACTAGTGCGTCCGGTGGACTGCCTGAATTGCCAGTCACACCTCACGAGCAATCACCTCCAAGAGAAAGGAGAAATTCTTTCAGTCTCTTCGGTCTATAAGGCATTCAGTCAGTAGATCTCATGCTGAAGTGCCAGAGCCTACTATAGTTCCGGAAAACGTTATTCCAACACCGAGCGAAGATTTAGAACTTTTGTTTTGTATGGGCGATCATTTTACTGATTCAGAAAACGAGGAAGATAGTGACGGAGAGGTCCTACCCAATATAGAAAACGTCACTGAGCACGGCTATCAAAACGCAGAACAAAATTTTGAATTTCGCGCACTAGATCCTGGACCGGAAGAATCAAGTGTTAATTCCTTAGATGAGTACTCATTAGTTCCTTCTTAAGACATGAATGAGCAGGTTTCCCATCTGTATGAGGCAATAGAGAATGAGGGCCACTTATGACTCACAACTGAGTAGTACTATCGCAAAGCCGTCAGTGGCTTTTCCTGTTTTTCGAGGAGAAGAGTGTGAGGATGTGCATGAGTTTGTACGTAATTACAAACGTGCTGCGTGTTTAAATGGATGGAGTGGAGTGAATTTAGCCCTTGGGCTCCCATTGTATCTTAAGGGTCACACTAGCGCTTGGTTCAAAACTCTAGAATCCCCAAACGAGATGTCATTCGATGAATTATCCGGTACACCACTTCGCCTCAGGGGCTAGTGAGTGGCGCGCAAGACAGGCGTTAGGTCAAAGACGTCAACTTGAGAAAGAGTCGGTCATGGACTATTCTTACAGTCTTCCCATGCATTGTGCTTGCTTAAACCTCCCGAGAAGTGAGTGGACACATTATTTTGTGCAAGGACTTAGGCCCGAAATCCGCGAATATGTTATTTTACAACAACCCGACAATTTAGAGTCAGCAGAAAATTATGCCAAATTGAAAGAGTCAGTTTTGTCTACTACGGACGGACAAGACACCAACTTTTGATGCTAAGCAAATGACCAATCGGATAATTCAGGAGTTAAATAAATCGGCTGTGTCCAAAGAATCGCCAATTAATGCTGTAAGTCAACCAAATATTCACAAGTCTGATATCAAACAAATGATAAGAGCCAAAGTTCAACAGCAAATGGACAGTCCTCTGGGTAATACAACTTCGTTTCGCCAGTGTTTGGCCCAGAATTTTCCGACAAGAGGTTTTCATACACGCACAGGCGATCCTGTTTGTTTTAACTGTGGCAGAAGAGGCCACACACATTACAATTGTCGTGCAAATCCAGACCCAAGGGTCCCATGTTGTAATCGGGGGAGACAAAGCAATTATTATCGTCAGCGACAAGGTCAAAACAATTTAAGTTGGAACAGTAAGCAGGGAAACTAACTAGTGTCCATGTCTCGAATTGAATTGAACCCGTGATGGGGGCCTCAGATATTTTAGGAAATAAGCAAGAATCTTTTGCCAGTTCACGCAAAACTGATAAATGCGCCTTCAGTAAAGTGAATTCTGATGACTGCCTTGTTAAGCAAAAAAGTGATTCTAGCCCAGTTGTTTGCAGTCCAAATTTTGTTCATGATGTTTCACAAAAACAATCCCCGACTGAATTATTGTGTCCTGTCTCCAGAAATAACGTTGAGTCAAAACAAAACTCTTGTTTACAAAATAATATTACTAGTGTTGTGACCATCATCTTAGCCATTTTTATTAAACTGCTTCTATTATTGGAAATCGTCGTGTCTAGAGTTTTTATTGCGGTCAACGAAAAGTCTACAAGTTTTCAAAACAAACGTGCACATTTACGTTCTGATGCAGGTTCATCAGATTCTCTCTTAAGGATATATTACCGGTATGTTTTTATGAGTTTTTAAAAAGTGAGGATCCCGAAGTTTGTCAAGTCACAGTCGCAGAAAAAGAAGTTGAAATTGATACTGTTGACATTTTGGACCTCAAAGATGTCTTTGTAAGTGAAATGTTTTGAATAATATTGTTTTGAAAAAGAAAATTGACCCTGATGCGTCTTTCCAAACTTCACCGGCCAAGAAAGATATCAGAAAACATAGCGTCCAGGTGCAATCCAATTCTTCAGTTTCAAGTGACATGGGCACTGTCTCAGTCCATACCAAATCAACTGAAGATACAAGCAGAACAGATCATTTTCCTGACGGTGACACAATTTCTGATGTCGCGACAAACACAATTGATACTATTTCATTTCCTTTTTTAGCTGATGGATCAACTGTTCCAATAAGTATAGAGGGCTTTGAGTTTCGTTGCCTTGTAGACACGGGAGCTGCTGTCACTGCGGTTAGCGCTAACATGTGGAATAATTTTTTTTCATGTGTGCCCAACATTGGATAATTCTGAATTAGAAAATATCACGTCAGTGAATGGTGGTATTCTCAATACTTTGGAGAAAACACTCATACAATTTGTTATTCAGTCCGAAGTCTTTCCTTTTGAAGCTTATGTTATTAGAAATTTAACGTATGATGTGATGATCCTTGGCAGAAATTTCCTTCAAAAATTTGGCTCTAAAATTGATTTTGAAAAGGGCATGATCGAGTTTGTTTCTGAGGTAGACCCCTTACCTTTTTGCAACATGGAAGGCATTATGTCTGACGATTATGTTGTTTCCGGCAGCACCGACTTTAAATGTTCTGTACACGCTGATTTTTCTTTTGTTATTCCACCACAGTCGTAAGTTGTGGTTCCTGCGAAGTTCAATGCCATTTCCCAGCAATCAAATGCAATCGGTGTTGTTGCTCCTAGATCCACCTTTCCTGAAAAGTATTCTGTTTTTGGAGCGTCAGAATTAGTTCGTGTTTCTGAAGATGGCACAATTCCATTGAGAATAATTAATCCCTCTTCTCAGCCAGTTAAGATTTGCCGTAGGACTAGATTAGGTGATTTTGAAGTTGATCCCTCCATTGCGACCTTTGAGTTGAATTCACTAGGATGTCCCGATGCGCCTCCCTCCCCAACCTTTGATAGCTCTCATCGCAATTACTCTGATTTACCAGATTTGTCTGATTCTATCTTGTCCGATGGTGATAAAGTCAAGTTTGACAATTTGTTTCAGAAATATTGTGATGTGTTTGCTTTCTCTGATGACCAGCTTGGTAGAACCTCGTTAGTACAGCATACCATTGATGCCATGCCTGTTAAACAGAGACCCTATCGGACAACTCCTGAAAATAAACAAGAAATTGATCGCCAGGTAGATATGCTTCAGAGAGGAATAATTCAGGAATCAGTTAGCCACTGGTCCTCTCCTGTTGTATTGGTGAAAAAGAAAAATGGGCTAGTAAAAACCATGTTTAATAGCCCACTGGCTAGTAGAAAAATGGAAATAAATTAGATATAATTAGTTTACTTGAAGTTTACAGGTGATTAAAAAAAACAAGAATTTAAAATGTAACGATAATACCAATAAAGAAGGCATACACCTATCATCTTCTGGAGTCTTTTTTATCTAGCGTGTCGTTCGTAAACATCCCTAGATCCCAGACTATGGTCAATGTCTTCCCAGTCTTCTCCCCACCAATGTTGTGATGCCTTACACATCGCCTTGCACAATCGCTTTGCACATAAAGCAATTGTAAAGATGGAGTGATTTTTGACAAATTTCGAGGCGCTACCATGTAATGATGAACTGGTCACTGACGACAAGTTGATAGATCAAGAAAATGAGGCCTATGAGATGCTGACATCAATGTTTTAATAATTTTTGTTGACCTAGCAGAAGCAACTAATTTTAAATGTGAACTGAAGCTCAATTGAAGACACAGTCAGGTGAATGTGAAACAAACATTTTGTTAAATGACACATTTTTTTTTTATTATGAACAATATTGCCTAATTAATTACACGAACGCTTACGTTACCGTACTTTATACAGTTAATTACTAACACTAATTACATAAGAATTTACAAATACTTTACAGTTTTAAGGAGCTTACACTATATAGCCACTTACAGTACTTACAGAACGATACTACAGTACTTACGAAGAAATGCACTACAAATATAAGCCTACCTCACTAATATGTAATTTACTTGTATTATTTAAATATAATTTTATGTTTTAATATATAAATAAAATTGACAACTACAACAAAGATTTCGGCTGGCTTAAAGAAAAGTGCTACAATAAGTGTAAGTAAAAAGAAAAAAATGAAGTGAAGTGAAATTTATAGTAGTTTTCCCCAGATGGTCAAGAATTTATGCAGCTTTCTTTGCGCAGTATAACTTTGCTTTAAAATATCAAGTTTGTCTTGGAGGCAAAGCAGAAAGCCTTCAAAACCTAAGATGCCGTCACGTGAACTTGTCGCGAAGATGTGGAATTTTGCAATAAGAAGAGTGACATTAAGTGCCTGTTTGTTTTTGATATTATTATGCCAACCGTATAGGATATTAGATTCGGTCAAAAAGAGCACTTGATTAAATTTCTGGTACCACCAGCTGGTGAATCTATCCCAAAAAGCTTTAGATACGGTACAGTGGTACAGTAGGTGGTTTAATGTTTGCTTTTCAATGGCGCATAAGGAACAAATGTCACTTTCAGTAATACCGGCTCGAAAAAGGCTGGATTTGGTAGGTAAAATGTGGTGTATTATTTTAAACTGAAAGGCAATTAATTTCGAATCTTTAGTTGTTAGGAAAGGCAACGAGTACACCTTATGGATGCTTTCCTTGGAGAAACGGTAATTTAGAATTCTATTCTCTGATGACGGTGGACTTACGTTGTTACTTAGAAGTGTAGCGTAGGCTATATGGGTTGACGGAAGGTCTTCAAGAGGGGCATTTTGGTACAAGTTGTTTTGACTTAACATAGTCTTCCATTCTGTAGGAATGGCAGCAATGAGGCCATAGTACAGTGTAAAAGGAATATTAATGTTTACTTTAAGAATGAGCTCATCCAGTGAGAAAAAGGTGTTGTCTTCTTTTAAGAATTGTTTAATGCTTGTAACCTGAGCCTCAAAAAAGGGTTTGAAAAAAACTGGCTGGTCTCCGATTAGGATCCGACTATTATTCCAAATGATTTTGTTGTGAATACGGTGGTCTTCCGAAAATTTTTTAGCGTTTATTCTTGCCAATACTTCAGTAGTGTGTGGTAAAAAGGTGGAAGGTTGTCAAGGCTGAGATATTTGATATCGTACTGACATTCTGTTAGAAAAGATAAGCCTCCGTATTTGGCAGCAGCGAACTCTGGTATTATTTTCCATGCTGAGTGAACGTGTTCAGTGATTCTCTTGATCCAAGCAATTTTCAGCGCTTTATTCATGATTTCAAAATCCATCATTCTTAATCCACCCTGACTTATGTCGCTTATTATGGTCTTTCGTTTTATTTTGGCTGGTTTCCCTTCCCATATAAAATTGAAAGTTAGTTTGTTTATTTCTTTGACGTAAGAATCGGGAATCTCGAGCACAGAGGTGTTATAAATTAGTTTTGACAAACCTAGAGTTTTCACTATTTTGATTCTGCCATGGAGGGTAAGCTTCCTTCTTTTCCAGTTATTAAGCGTATTTTCCAATTTGATAATTTTCTCTCCAAAATTCAGATTATTTGCAGCGTCGGAGTTATACGAAAAGAAAATCCCGAGAGCTTGAATCGGTTTTTGAGGCCATTTAAAATTATATGGCGTATCAGTTTTGTTTCTCCAAGCTCCAAGCCACATCGCTTCTGTTTTACTTGTGTTTATTTCTAGACCGGAGGTGTCTTTAAATTCATTTAGAAGTTTCAAAAGGTTGACAACAGACTGATGGTCTTTAATGAATACTGTTGTGTCATCGGCGAATTGGGTTACTTTTATTTCCTTTCGGTTGACGGTGATGTCTTTGATGTCGTTGTTATTTTTCAAAGCCCTCGCAAGAAGCTCAATACCAATTACGAAAAGAAGCCCTGATAAGGGCGTAATGATATCACAATGAAAGAAAAAATGCCATTCTTTATCATTTCAAAAGACCTTGCCAATAAGTTAAGAGGAAGGTTTGCATGTTTGGGGTTGAAGTAGACCTCGAGGGAAATTGATATGGGCTACGAAGTTTTGTTTCAGGCTAGTAAATTTTAAAAATCACTAGCCCAGTGGCTAGTAATGGAGGTAGCCAGGTGTTGAACCCTAACCATTATGCCAAACATGGTCAGAGATCAGTAGGTTTACCCAATGAAAATGGAACGACATTTTCTTTAACTGGGCCAACCAGCTGCCTCGTACCCAGTCGCGCTCTAGCGGATTTCGGAACGAGAGGATCATGGGAAGGGTCAAGCGGAGAGCGCGCCTGGCAGATTCCCTTTTCAAAATGGCGGCAATTAATTTATTCAAAAATGCTGAAAGCGAAGAACATGCCTTTGTACAACAACAAAGCACCAGAAAAGTACACCAAGCTGTTCTAAGAGAACGTATCCCCTGCCCACACATTTCCTGTGCTGAAAGCGATGTATTCTACGAACCGGTCAACGGGATGTACCATCACTTTCGTGTTATTCATAACATTGCTTTTACAAAGAAGCATCTTCAAGAAAGCTACGCTTTGAGGAGAAGAAGAAGTTCAAAGTTCAGGAACAACATAACGGAAAATTATGTGAAAGAATTACCAAAAAGCGGTATTACCTTCCAAATTAAGGTCGTGGAACGTAGTGTCAAGATCCTCTAAAGCATCCTCCATCTCAACCCGTTATATGCGTGTCAAAAGGCCACAAAATCACATTGTTTGGGCATCAAAACAAAGAATATACAATTTCTGAGTATGGCAGAAGAAAAACAGGGAGTTTCACCTCGAAAAACTGACAGGGAAACGACTTTTTTATGATAAACCAGAAATCGGAAATCTCTGGCCAGAAATCGGAAAAGATCTGCCAGGCGTCTCAGTTTTCGGCTTGAGCCTGCCCATGATGCACTGCGACAAGGCTTGATCCTTCCCATGGTGCATTGTGCCTGGATTGCGGCGATTTGTCGTTTTCTGACAAACAGAGACGCCTGGGGACGAGGCAGGCCAACCAGTAGGAATGGTTCTTACCATTTTTTATTCCTTTCCTGAATTCCCTAATTAGCGCAAAAAAACAGTTTGTCAAAAATGGAATAGCGAATTTCGATCAGAGTGTTCCAACCCAAATAAGTGGACCACCTCCAGAGGTGATCCCAAATATTCCAGTCGGAACAAACCTTTCCATTTGAATTCCAACCAAAATTTCCAGAATATTTGACATAATGGAAAGCATTTTCCCAAGCTTGTAGTATATGTTCTATACATCTATTAATTTATTTCTTTTGTTTATTTTTTGTATTGTCATTAAAAAGCTCCATTAGGGGAGTTTCAATAAATATCGTATTGCATTTTTGTATTGTAAGCTCACTACTTAGTATACTTATGACTTGATTGCATTACAAATATGCAAACATATGTTTCATTAAAGTACATGATAAAAGATGAGTCATTAACATTTTGTTTTCGAATTCCACAGATACTTTGCTATTACAAAGGTCAGAGACTGTCTTCATTCAGCATCATGGTATTACAAGCATAGGTCACAATACAAAAATGTATGTCCAGAAAGCCAAAGCCTTCCAGTCTAAGAGATGATATGCTGCAGCAATGAGGTCTATACAAATTGATAGGAGAGAGTAAACATGAAATTTGGCAAAATGGAAAATTTTTTTCTTCTTGGAGCTATGAATAGCTCTATCATTAAGGACTCCTTAAATAGCTGTTTGAAGGTCTAGTTCGTAATTTTTGTGCTGCTATGAGCTCTTTTAAGACACACAGTTGAAGTAAACAATTTGGTTTCCATGCCAATGCATCTGTTATTTTTGTCTGTGTTCCCCTCCCAACAGAAAAAGAAAACCATAATTACACCAGCAACAATAAACAAAGCCATTTAGGTGGTTGGGTCTTCACGCTTATGTTTTCTTAAAACTTGGCTATATGCTTTATTGCAGTGTGACGAAGAAAAATCTGTGCCAGAATTGAAGTAAATAATGAATTTGAGGTTCATCACCTGGACAACCTGGGCTGGGTTGTTCAAAGCCCAATTTAGCTAACTCAAGATTGGCGAGAATATTCATTTCACTTTTGTAACTTTTCAGTGAGGATTTCTGTTTACGTTGTTTGTCCTTCTGTTTAGTCCGAGTATGAATAATCTCAAACTACAGAAAACATAAGCAGGATTGAGGGCCAGCAAGCAATGTCCCTCTTTACTGGTGCCGTTATTCATGGTGGTCAAATCAACATCTCTCAGCAGCCTTAATCAATCACCAACCTTATCCACTCCAGAAACTGAGAAAAACTGAGATAAAGTCCACAAAGAGGTACAATAGACTAAAATGTACTCAACTCTGATCAGAGTAGAGAACGCCTAAATTTCTTTGAATGGGCTAGTGAAAAAATTATCTCAATTGATAAAATCCCCGCGATTCTACAGGCTTTAACAATATTATTTTCTGCCCCGCGACTGAGCATAGTGGGATCTGCGTTGGGCTTCTTGTGACATCATTGAAGGACAAGGCTCATGACACTCAAGAGACATTTGACTGGGTTTTGAGCCCTGTGAAACATCTCTGGGGTATTTGTGCTTCATATTTTATCAAAAATGGACAAGACTCTCAATCAAAAAAACTGTATCATCTAGCAATAAAATTCTGAGTCTAGCTACAATTAAGACAGCTACGATGTATATTGTGTTTTCAATTTCAATGCAGCAGTTGCCAGTCGAGCCTGCCACACTGCAAGTCACAAATGACAATTTGCCCGCCCATTTGGCTAATCTACTAATCTACATACCACACTTCTTTAAGTACTCTAAAAACATATATTCCGTTATGGGTTGTTCCGCCAACTCAAAATACCAAAAGAATCAAATGATTCAACGAAGGTCTTACTAGAACCAAACCAGAAATCAAATGAGATATCAATGACCAGAAAATGTGGACAGAGATTTACTACAGACAACAGAGGAACATTTACGAAAGTTTTAGATGCTGATAAAGACAAGGTGCGTCAACAAAGATGGCATGTTTGACTGCAAAGATGACTTTCCTCAGAACGAAGATAAATGTTATTTACATTTAAATAGTAATTGTCATATTTATTTGACCTCTATTAGGGAGCATCTCCAAATTATTATCGGCAACTTGTTTTCCGATGTCAATATCGGCATGTTCCGATTCCGATATCTTTTGCATGCAACTCAAGAATTTCCGATTGAAAGCCGATTAAATCGTAAGTCCATCGGGTCAATTTTAATTCATATCGGAACTCGCAGGGTAATCGGAACATCGAGTGATGGGCAGAACATTCCAACACGCGGTATTTACACAATAAGCTTATCTTTGTTGTTTATAGTCTGCTCTTGTTTAAAACTTGCGTGCCCGGCTAAGAAAAATATTGAAACGTTTTCCATCATTTGTAAACAACTAGGAGGTATTATTAACTCTAATAAACTCACCGTTAGTGAATTTGGTTCACAAGTAGTTGAAGTGTATCGTTCCGCTGTAATCTTTAAACATGGGAATGTTTCTGCACTAGCTACATTTTGTTACTGAATCAAAAATGTTATTCGTTGTCTGCTCCATATTAGAAGACAAATGTAAATTCACCACAACTGTACTCATGTCACGTGGGTTAGGTCCACGAACGGATGCACTGTGGAACCTCGATTTAATGAAGGACCATGAAGGGCCAAAGGACTGTTCGTCAGTTGCTGTATGTTACAAAATTGCCTACGATCAAAACTGCATTGTCTTGTTCAGTCGCACGCTTTCGCTTGTCTTTCATATCCATGTCATATGGCTGCCCTATGTCAAGAGGTTGAAGCTTGACATGCTTGGGTTTATCGGTGTCAGCGCGGGCTTTTTGCATCAACAAAGGCGGGTTGTATGAAAATAATATTAGCTTGTACTGTGAATACACTTTATTCTTTACCTGTAAAGAGTCACTGCTACTTCTTATAATGAATCTCATTACAAGAAAAGGAATTGTTTCAGTAAATTTGTATTTGTCTAGCTATCATTCCGCTTTTGCGTGTCTTCCATGACGTATGCCTGCCCTATGTCAAGAGGATTATCCATTGACATGGTTGATTTTATCGGCGCCAGTGATTTTATACTTGTGCTGAATGGCATTAGGTTCTTCCCCCGAATCGTCATCAACATAAATGGCTTTTTTAGTAAGGAAAAGAGGCTGAAGCATTTTGGCACTCTTTGCCTTTCCACAAGTTGATGTCTCCTGTTCATTAGCAGAGCTGGGCAGGATCACCTTTGTCGCTTTAGTGTTAACAGTACTAGTAGTAACGCTTACACTAGAATGGCTACCACTAGCACTACTATTACATCCTAGTGGAGATATTCCTTTCTTTCTTGCTCTGAAAGCGGAAGAGCAAGGGCTATCCTTAACTTCTATGGAATTATCGGAGTAACCTTTCTGCAGTGCTACAATCGGATTTATCAGATCCTTACAACCAGGGCCAACAGCGGGCTCAGGATCACTGGCTATGGAGGTGTCAGTATCCCTTTGGTCCTTTTTGGACACTACCTTTGAAAAGAATAGGAGGAATTTCCAAATTCATTAAATACATTCATTAATAAGAATTTCCCTAGGGGCTTTTTCAATTCTCATTTACAATTAAAATAGGGTTGTTTATATACCAATAAACATTAACATCCGAGTCGAGTAAAATCAAATCAAAATCAACCATGAATGTTACATTTCAGCGACTTTTAAATGATTTTAAATCCAAATGTTTTAGTTAATCTTCCATATCGTTCCAAATGCTAACTGCTCTATGTTGTTGTTATCACCATGAAAACTATGTTGACATCACTGATTTGTTATGCACCTGGCTGCGGGATTTGTAATCATGAATCTCTCTCTACTCTGAATGAAGTCAAGAAATTGAGATGTGTTTTAATATAAAAAAAAACATCTCTTTTACAAGAACGTTGGGTTCGAGATTGACTAACATTTTAATAAGGGGCTTAGAAAATACCCGGGCTGAGGCTCCGTCGTTTAAAACATCCTACTAACGTTTTCACATGTTTTCAGGTTCAAATCGCCAAGAAGTAAGAAAGTTCAAGCTCAGCCCAAAATAATGAGTGCACTGAGTAAATTATTACTCTAAAAAGTAAACAGAATGCTCACAGCAGCAGCAGAAGCCTACCACTATAACACCCTCATGACCGCAACCCAACGGATAATTACTGAAAGATGTAAACATGACTGTGCTTACCAGTTCTGGTTCCTTCTTCTTCTTCTCATTCTTTTTTTTTAAGCCCTGCAGAGACCTCTTTGTTGACTGATTTTTTTTGCTGCCTTCTTGTTTGGCTGTGGTTTCCTTTTCCTTGGTACAGGCTCTTGCTCATATTCCAGATTATGCTCTGTGTCTGATCCTGGCTCATCAAACAGCCTAGAATTTGCGGGATCGTTCAGGAATCTCCCTTCAAGTGTGCGGAGTTCTGAGGTATCATCTAGGATAATAAAAGTAATGAAGGTTACCAAAATGAGTTGCAGTAACCTTGCCAACTTTTTTCCATTTTGTCAGCAAACAAGTATTCAACCAAGAAATGCACACTTTACGTACGAAAAACATACATACCATTGACTCCGATAATTTCAGCCTCCAGTGTTGCACCTCCGTAGTTCAGCTCAACTTTGCTGCCGTTACAAACATTATCACCGCTAATCACTTTGACAATTTTTTTTCAGCGGAACAATACTGGTAGTGTGATTGGACTTAAAATAGAATAGTCCATTCTTGGGAACTTTAAGGGAAGCACATAAAGACATTATGAATACTGTTGTCTGAATGTATAAGGTTCAGTTAATGTGACTATGAGGCTTTTATACCCTTCACCGTATCAAACTTCCGAAGTGAATAACAAAACATTGCGTGATTTATTGCCTGATCGAAACTATATTTAATAAAACCCATTGAATGGTGGCCCGCTATCAGTAAAACTGTCTGTTTGAAACATTGAAACACACTTTTTTGGCTCTATAAACAGCGACAACAAATGAATGTAGTATTATTTTCTTATTTTTTGTGTATTTTGACTCTTCCATCAACTGGGGATTCTCTACAAATTATCATTATTTTGTTTTCGTGTATCTCTCCCGGTACATGTATGTCCGGTATTTCTTTAAGGTGGTTTCATGCACGTTTTTTTCGTGACTTACTGGCAGGACTGACAACACGGAGATCGTGCATTCGCGCTTAATTACCAAACCTGCAAATTTTTTGCACACTCCAACTAAAACTCAGTTTATAAAAAGATTTAAATTTGTACATTCAATCACATAGCCCAATTTCTGGTTTATTTTCCCGACACGTACAAGGAACTAGGGTCCCCTAGGTATATGAACGCTCTTCTAAAGACCAAGCAGAATAACTAGGCAATAAACTAATGGAAAACATTCACGGCTCAACTATAAGCCGGTGTCAAGAAACAAACCTCGTTAAAATGATTTGCATCAAAAGATGATTGACACTGCGTATGTAATAAGAGACAGGGAATAGCTGTGGTTATCCATCCCTTCTTCCCGAGGTTTCCCATACTGGGTTGGGTTTGGATCAACGTGGGTATCTGGTCAGATTATATATTCCGGTCACATTGTAAAACAATATTCTTCAAACAATGTTTTTCAACCAAAGCTAGTGAGTAGCACTCTGCGAACTAGCGTTGTAAAACTTGTTTATTTTCCGACCCGTTTCGGCTAACTATCGAAGTCAGGAAGTTTTACAAACATACACTAAACGCTTGTATTAAGACAGACCCAGACCGGCGGCTATTTCGTTGACCACATCGAGGGGCGGGGATTGGGTAATTACCCAAAAAAAATTCCTGCACAAGAAAAGCACCAAGAAAAAAATATTGTGCAAACCGAGTCGCGCAAAAGAGATATATCAAAACAATAGAAAAAAGAAATACCGCACAACCTGGCACTGGAAAAAATCGTGCTCACGTCGTTTCATTAAAATTATCAGCCCCTCCTTTATAGTTGGGAAAACATGTCAAATTGCATGCCTTGTACTCATTGGTAACGTGATTTAGTTGTAAGTAGCTAACTTGCGTGTTGTTGTTCAATGGAACAACAAATTGCGGTTTGTTCTTGTGGCGTCTTCAAGGTAAATTGATGCTTGGGCAGGAATGGCTCTTGTAAAACGTCACGAAAGTGAGAGTATTGCGTGTTTCGAGAGCTATTATACATAGAGAAGGAAGAACCCGTCTAGTGGGTGATCAGAATCTAAACGTCTGACATGGATACCGGCAAGAGATATCACGATTCTTCCTCAGAAGATGAAAATATTTTGCACCCAATTGACAAGGCTCTTGAAGCTTTAAAGCACTTAAAGAAAGGACTTGAAGAGATGGAGTCTGCTTTGTGCCTGTATGAGATGGAGTATGAGCCCATGGGAGATCCATACGACAATCGGGAACACCCGTTTAAACAACAGTTTGGAAATACCTATCAAGGTAAGTAACAAATAGTGTCGCTGAATTACAGTGTAGCAATTAGTTTTTTGCACTGCTTTAGCTGTTGAAAACAACCTCATATAGCAGTATAGGAATAACATAGAGGGGGAAAATATTGAAGGACCGAAAGAAAAAGTACCGGTGCATTGTGTGTTTGGGTAGACCCCTCTTATATTCCTCTCTGGTTATGTACTCTTATTTTCTCCACAGTTCTCAAGATATCTATACATTCTTTGGAAGAGATGAGAAAAAAAATGATGTCTTGGATCATCAGTTCTTCAAGTAACCCACAATGTCGCATTTCAAATCTGTTTAGTTCCATTTTTTGTCTAATGATGCAGTTTTTTATGTGTAAGCAAGTATTTGCTGTATAATATGATCGCTCATAAACAAAAGCAGCAAAAACAGACTCACAAGTCTAAAGAATGTGCCCTAAGCTGAATTAACTGTAAAATTCATAATAAAAGGACTATTATGACAAAATGCTTCTTTGTCATTTGCAGTGAAATAATGGTGGACTTCTATTGCTAACCATAAAAAACAGTGTTTTTTACTGAAACTGATTTGTTTGTTTTCCTTACATGTAGTTGCACACGGGTTGTACATGCATACATGTAGGTGTTTAACTAATGCTTGTTACTTTTTTTCACAGAAGTCTTATACTACAGTGTTGAGTTTAATTTTAAAATGAAATAATGAAATCGCCAAAATACAGCCAAAAATAACCGCTCGTCGAAGAGTTCCCATTATTTATTTTAGATATTTCGCACAAGCCAGTGAAAATTGTCCAGAAATTACCAAAACATTTTTTTTATGCTGATATTGCTAGATTCTGCGGTGCCCAACAGTTTGTCTGTTATTTCGTACTTGTTTAACAAGAACAACAAAAATATTTGCCTGGTATATGTGAAAACAATATTTTTTGTAAGCGCGTAATTTTATAAAAACACACACCAGTCAGCAGAATTTGTTGTTCGCTTTAAAAAATAAGCCCTTGCAAATTTGTGTAGTTTTATGCAGCTTTGACCATATGCCACAGATGCAAAGCAATTGTAAAAACTATTTTTGGTTTGTAATAGAGGAACTCTCATGGAATTCTCCGAGTTTTCTGACTGCTGCTGGACATTTTGTCTACTTCAGACCGTAACCGCCAGTGTGATCGCGCAAGATCGAGAATGTGTTGATTTCGGTAAATTGATCTCGGAGACTTTGTACACTACAAATCCAAATAACTTTGAAAATCGCTTTTTATTTGCAAATTAACATCAGATACTCTCAATACGTTTCAAGGAGGCTTTCCGTGAGAATTCCGTGAACAATTGTGATTGAAGGGTATTTTTTGAGATCGTGACCGCAGTCGAATAAAGAAGCTTGTGATTTATCCACAATGGAGAATTTTTCTACTACAGATCCACAAAAAATAATTCTTTAGAATCGCTTGGCTAATCCAAAGAACATTGGGTTAGGGTTAAGAATCATCACATGCAGCTTCTGATTAGGTTTGAAAGAAGCTTTTTGCCGTAATTTGATAAATATCTCTAACTGCCGATGCACATGGTTCAAAAACGCCAGCTACGAAGACTACGATCAAGAACAAATTCGTTATAAAAATAGTTTGCGCTGATACAAAGCCCACTTATCAGGCTAAGCTTCAAGACAGATGCATTGATGAATGGGTGATTCCAGAAAATATCCATACCATACCACGGACGGCATGAGTATTTTAACCCCCCCTTGCCCTCGGAAATTCCAAAATGCTTATCCCCCCCTTGCCCTCCGAATTCCAAAATCGCTAATCCCCCCTCTCCTCCGGAATTTTCCACTTTTGTTTCAGACCCTTTGGAATTCCTGTTTGTCTGCCTAAAACTTCAAGCGAACGAGAAACTTGCACTTTTTCCCTCTGCAAAAGAATCCTGTTCACAATTTTTAGTCAGACGATCAAGCAACTCAAGTTTGTTAACGTTAGTACACCGTAGCTATTCCTTCTAAGCATTATCTTTAAGCTGCTTACCACCTAATAGAACTTTTTGTTTTCCATTCAATACTGTCATATTTTCAGGAGTAGGTCGTATTGATCGCAGTGGACGCTGACAGGAGTAAAGTTTGCGATCGGTATTCTGCCACCCGCCATATTGAAAATTTCCCTCATTGATTAACTGCTGACCACTAGTCATGCAGCATACGTTTTACAAGCAAAACACAACTAGTACGAACGGACCGAATGGGTACAGCATGTGCAACATATTTTTAAACCCAATAGTTCAACAATAACCCTTAGAGGCGAAAACAATGTTTCACATGCATATGCTTACGTTGCATTTGAAACATAATTAATTTTTGTAAATTCAAGACAGAAATGAATCTTTCACTTTCTCAAACACAACAAGACATACTCGTGAGTACTTTCATGACCGGTAAACAGATGTTTGTATTTTGCCTTTATATTTTTAAATACAATTTTGTCTTGCAATCGCATAATCCTGTCCGAATGTTGTACTTGAACAAAACTTCAAATAATTGCCTTAATAGTGAAAATAATCTCCTTGACTATGATCAGTAGAGACACCGAGCTGACGTAGCAAATTTCGAAATTGGTGCAGAACCGCCGTGAAATGAAATAAATTTGTTGACTGTAACATTAATAAAAATCAAGTCTTCCTTCCGCTTGACACCACCACAGTGGGCTAGCTCTTTTTTCTATAAGGAAAACAACTGTTTGAATGCAAGTGCAATATCCTGGAAAGCTCATAATTTAGCACTGATTAGCTCTTGATTTTCAAAATGCCATCTGCAATTGCCAGTGTAAGGCAAAGCTCGTATACTTTCACCTTCCCTTTTTTTACATCTTCACGATAAAGAATCCCTACAGTGTCATTGTCATCATCGCGCCACTGTATTTCTCCTTCATACCATCCAGGCCTAAACATCGTTCCATCCAGCTCCTTTTCCGTCCATAAGACCATCACCTTGCTTCCAACTGAAACGCTGTCGCCTTCCTTGTTGCTAAAAGATTCTTTTATTTTCTGTGGTACTTTCCGATGTCGTTGTGAACGTGGCCTCGTGGATAAAGAATCTGCCATTTTCACCCGTTTCGCAGGTGGACCATTTTCTAAATTCTTTGAAGCCTTAGACTTTTTGCTAATGCTTATTTTGTTCACGTGCGTTTGCATTTCCTTTTCCTCCACAAGAATTTTCTTTTCCAGGTCATCAAGAATTCCAATAACATCATATGAATTCTCCTTTTGCGGTGACGTACAATGTGTCCTAGCAGTTGCGGCTTCTCTGGTCGTCATGTGCGTAGTTTCATTGCTGGCGAATGTTCGCTTCCTCATCGGTGCACATTTTCTATCTTGCTTACATTCATCAACAAACAGTGCTCTCAATATTGATATCAACTCTAATAAGCCTTTTCTTTCTCTGCTGAATGCAGCTTGTTGTTGTCCACATTTTAGAAGACCAATGCGAATGATCAGTTCCTGCTTTACTCCCACAGAAAGTATTCCGTGATATGCCAACACTGCTCTTAGATATCGAACTGGTTGCTTGTTTAACTCACTTACTGACGAAGGCACATTGTTTAAAATTCCATCATATATGCAAACATTGACATTTCCATCCATTTCTCCTGCCAACCGCGCTACTAAGTCATGCTTCTTTCCGACTGAATTGATTCGCTTTGCTATGCACATAGCCTCAAGCTCTTGCTTTGTGCGTGAAGTAAACAAGTTGTGGCGAACCCATTTCTCTTTGGCCAAGTCATCTTTTAATGTTTCTTGAACTAATCGTTCGCATTCTTGGAAGTATTCCTTTGCATCTTGGTTGGACACCCAAGCCAGAAAGGCTATCAGGCCTATTACAGCAGGTTCTGGTTGCCGAAAAACTTTGAACGCAAGATCAAGGACTCTTGATGGCAAGAACAATTCTGATAGTTCGTCCCAACGCCCTTGGTGTAGATTTGTTCATAATTCGAACGGTAAATAATGTAGTTTTCCAGTGTCCTGCCATGCTATGAGATCTGGTAGTGGTCTCCTTTCAAAGCGATCTAATGGTACTCCGCGCCAGTTCTCATCTTCACGGAAAATGGAAACTGAATAATGGTCTCTAGATGCAGTGCGAGCGTTTGTAAGGGTACGATAGTCCTCTGCATAGCTGCCTCGAAAGTCTTCATTAACACCCCAGTTCTTGACTAGGTACTGAAAGACATTAGTTTTTTGTGGGAAATACTCTGTTTGGCAGTGATGCTTCCTCTCGTCAGACAGCTGACCGAATTCCTTCAGTTCAGTTTCATCATCAAATACTAGAGAATCTCCTGATCCTCTCATGGGATAAATAGCCTTTCCCCCAAAGGTGGTTCCTTTTAAACTGGCAACAATATCTCCGGCCATGGCCTCCATGTTCTCCTTGTGTTCAGGTGAACCAGTTTCTGCGTGTTTGTGAATTTTGTGAGCGTCAAACACTCCATGTTTTGACAAGGCTCTATTCTCGATGGCATGTACTCTCTCCACAAAATTTCGTTTGCTGAGATACTCTGCAAAAGATCTTTGTGTGGCTTTGTCAAGATTAAGAAACTTCATAAGCCGAACCAATAGCATCTGCACTTGCAAATTTGCAGGTGCCTCCGATGGCCCATTGTCGACAACAAATGCAAACACTTCCTTTAACTGACCGGTAACAGGATTTCTAAAGAATTGTGTTAATTCGCTGTGACTCATTAACAGGAATATGTCATTGAATACTCGAATGGCTGTTTCAGGTTCGTAAAAGGACAAATTAACAATTGTTATTGCTTGTCCAGTGCGGGTAACAAGGATTGAAGCAGGGGTATTAGAAACATGGAAACACCCTTCGGACAAAGATGGTGTTGTTATTTTGGTTTCAACAAAAAGATGTGAAACAGGCGTCACAGCATTATTCCTTGACTGATCAAATGTGTGATCAGGATATAACTCTTTTTTCCACAACCGACCTGGTTTCAGTACAGGAGGTATATCCCCAACAACAGTACATTTGGCGTCTCTCGAGTCAAGGAGGTAGCTGTCAGAGTTGTGATGTGCAACGTCACACAGAAAATTAACATATGAAGTCGTCCAGTGTGCATTAATGGGTTTCTTGACTTCGCCTGTTGACGGGGCAGTATGTAAAGATATTTTCGCATTCACATTAGCTCCATGATGATGCCTCTTTGCTTGAGCCGTTCTTTGCTTGTAATTCATCGTGTAAGTGTAAAGGCACGATAAACTGATCTTAAAATCTTCTGGTGCTAGGGAACGTACAAGATCCAGTGCTTCTCTCATTACGGTCATGTTGTCACTAGCCTTGTACATTGTCTCATTGTACAGTTTTGAGTGAGCCTCCAGCCCTCCCCCACCCTGTCGGAGCCTACCCCCATCTCCAAAGGCAAACTCTAGAAGCGCAGGTAACTCAGGAAACTCTTCGCATTTTAGTTTACGACCTCTGCCTTCTGCTATATGTGATTTTAATTGTTTGATTTTTAGCTTCCTAAGTAACAGACGGCTAAACTTGTTTTGCTGCTGGGTGGTCATGTCATTCCTGACTGTCAGTGCTTCTTTTTCGATACCTTTAAAATGCACTAAGTCGTGATTTAACTTCGCCTCTTGAGTAAGCAGAGAATTTTTGTACTTTGTACCTCTGAGTTTCAAGACCGTGCTTTTGCTTGTGACTTTGGAAAGAAGGACGTCCAGTGTGTCGCGATCACGTTTACTTGAAAGAAGCTGTTGAACAATTCGATAGGAAGGTGCGAGTATTTGCAAAGCTTTCTCATTGTTTACCTTGGTCTGACATCGAGAAATTAAGGAAAAGATTCCTTGGCTTATCTGCTTCAAGTCTCGGCCATGTGCATCAAACAAATAGGCAACGCCACAAATGTACATCTGAGCTACGTTTAAGTGCTTCGACAACAGTTGGTAAGTATCAATGGCTCTGTAACTTGATTTAGTATCCTCTTTGATGCCCAAGAAACTATTTTTTTCAGAATTGTACAGCAAAGCTGCTTCTCGAGTGGACATTACCATGGATGCTTCAAGATTAGCAGCCACCTTAATCACTCCGTATTTAGTGGCTTGTTTTTCCTTGTTTTTTTTCAATTCTCAGCTGCTTGCTCAAGTGCTCTATGTTTTCATGTAAGGAACCAGTTACATTTCCTCTTCGAAGCACAGTGAATCCAGCCTTGTTGGATGTCATTGGAACAGCATCACGGGCCCTATCTCGTGCCTCATTCCTCGCCCATCGTCTACCCTGATGCCTATAAAACTCCTTAGATGCGTCAGGAAATGGCAATTGTGAATCCGAAACTGAAAAGTCTTGTGTTGGGGAGTTTGCAGTGTCGTTTTTCACAGGCAATTTATTTTCAGGTACTTTACTATTCGCAGGCTGATTCTTTCCAGGTTTTTTGCTGTGGACAGGAAGGCTGTCTGTAGGAATTTCAGTGTCAGTGGGCAGGTTATTTGCAGGAAGTTTGGTGTCGGATTGCAGGTTCTCTACAAGAATTTCGGGGTTAGTCCGAATGTTCGTTGCGTGAGTTTCGTTGTCAGTGGGCTGATACTTCGCGGAACCGAGCTCGGTGTCAGTTTCCAAGTCCTTTGCAAGAAGTTCTGTGTCAGGTTTCAGCTTCTTTGCAGGAAGTTTGCTCTCAGTTTGCAGCTTCTCTGTAGGAAGTTCATCTTCGTTGGACAAGTTTTTAGCAGGAATTTCAGTGTCAGTGTACAGGCTCTCTGCAGTGGGCAGGTTCTTTGCTGGAATTTTCTTGTCAGTTGATGGCGCCTTTGTAGGGATTACAGAGTCGGATGTCAGGGTCTTGGCAGGTTGTTTGCTGTCATCCAACAAGCAATTTCCCGAATTCATTTTTTCTGCACGTGTGAATTTTGTAGGAATTTTTTCAGTTGGAAACTTGTTGCTTGAACTCGCGCGATTCATAGGGCTGTTGGTGTCATCCGGTGAATCCTTTGCTTTGCTTTTTTTTTCGGCGGGTGAATTTTTTTCATCCAAATAACAGAGGCTCACTTCATCCTGAACTAGCCAGCTAATTATTACGGCTCTAAGAAAACTTGAGTTAGCGGAAATGTGTTTAATTTTCCTGACAGAGTCCATCGTTACTTTGTCTGGTTTGTTCCAATCCAGGATGCATTTCCACGAGTTTTCATCTTTTCGCGCGAGAGCCGCCATGAAGATTGGACAGAGTCCACAAGCACTCCCGCAGGTTTGCAGGGGAAAGCCCTGAAAACATTTTTCATCACAATTGTGAAGTGAGCCACGATCATTGACATGGTGCATCAATGTTGGCCGACGAGGCTTTGTGTACGGCTTCCCATGCACGGAACAAAGAACTTCAAAGAATGGTTTCATCACAGTTGCAAGGTTATTTGGCAGATTCCAGCCCAAAGAATCGCCATAATATAATTCACTCAGGGAAGAATTGAAAACGAAATATGTCCAGTGATTTCCATTGCCAACAGACACGGTTCCATTTGAGGATTTACTTACATTCAACGCAAAGTGCACATATCGTAGCCCATCTGGTACTTTCTTATTTATTTCAGCTCTCAGATTTTGTTGAGTTTTGGTTGAATACAAGAGCGATTCTGTGGCAACAACAAACAAGTGTTCCTTTGAGTTACTATTCAGCATTTTGAAAATGCAGTCAATGAAGTCATCATTAATCCATCTATCACAGACAATTTTGCACAACGTCTCCACTTTAAGAGCAGCGTTATAAACCCGGTCCTCGCTCCCACTTGTCCAAAGCGTTGACTGGAAGTTTTGTATATCTTCCAGAAGAGTCTTGTATTGCTTTCCTGAGAGGTCTGAGCAAAGCTTAGCAAACCACTGTTCCTCCTCTTTAATTTCCAATTTAGTTTTCTTCGCATAGTGAATTTGAACAATATCTTGAATTCCTTGCCAGGAGAATGTTCCATATCCCGGCCAAGAAACAACAGCGAGCTGATCTTTGCTTTCGTCAATTTTCATTCCATATAAAGTTTTTCGCACATCCATGCATGCATTCAGAGGTGGTATTACTGCCAAAGCAGCTGGCGAGGTCAGCTTAGTACATTTCGATACAACAGAATATGTAGGAGGTCGTCTGACCAGAGTGGTTTCCACGTTAGGAAGAGCCATAGCTTTAACGCTGTTTCTCGCCATTTCTTAGCCTACTAACAAAGCCACTGTTACTATTTTAAAGATCTCAGGCTACGTGCAAACACAGAACTAGTCTTCCCACGATCGCGGCTCACTTTTAGATGGCTTTCAAACAGTCTATTGACCAAAACAAAACACTCCCATAACACCAGTCGACATAATCTTATTATAATCCCGGATACCATTTACGAAAACTTCGTAAATACTTTACGATTCATTGTGATTGTAACAAAAACGAAGCTGTTGAACCTCGTTTATTTGCTCGCTCGCAATCGGAGAATTCATGTACGAAATTACATATTTGATAGATCCTCGATCCTCTTAAAAGCAATATGTTTTCAAAGATTTACCGGCCGCTTGTTGTCACTTACCTTAGAACTCGCTCTTTCCGGTATGCGGCAACAAATTAAATGTCCATTCTTTAAAGGCGGCACATATCATTTTTTAGGGGCATCCAACGGATCGTTTCGGTAAATTATCTGTTTACACGGCCTTTAATCCCCTCTGATTTCCTGTCACCTCCGGACTTTCGTGATATGAGAAATGCAATGTCTGTTGTTTTCAGATTTTAAAAATGTCGTTTTGGGTACCGAAAAAAGATCGGCTGTCACTTTCGGAAATACTCAAGTTCTCCTGGAATAACCGAACAGATAAAACTGCTTTCTGCGCAACCTAAAATTAACCCACAGAGTTTTAAAAGTACTCCAGATGGCCTAAAACAGCGTTTATAAGCATTTTAGAGAAAACGGTCGTTGGGTACCCATGTGTTTGGCCGTCCTAAAACACATTTTTAAAATAGGCGAACTCTTCTGTAGACTCACGAGTAGTCCCTCTATCGCCAAGCAAGACCCAAAAGTAAAACGTATGAAAAAATGACCGCGTGAAATCCGATTTCGGGCGGTTCTTGCCCCCAGGAATTTTTTTCTTGCGGTTTTCCTTCGCGTCACGCACGACGGACTAAGCGAGAGAGGGACTACTCGTAGTCTAATTCTCTCGTGTTTGTAAAGCTTTCATGCTTTAATTCGATACTACCATAAACAGTAAAAACTATTCAATTAATTGATTTAGTTGGAACTAGTTTTTACTCAATGTCATACCTCGACTTGTCAAACTTACTAATAATTAGAAAATCATTACCATGACGGTGTTTGCATATCTGATCTTAATTAGCATCATTATTTGATTTATTTCTCTGTTTATTATCTCATCAGTTATCAAACACCAAACACTCAAGACAGTGTGACCACATTTCCATACAGTTCAAAGTTTGTCACAAATATGCCGCTATGTATCGTAGTTTCAACTCCCTCCTCGGTTTTTATGGTCAGACACGCAGTCTTTTGTGTTTGATATGTTACGTAAAAAGAGTTCCGCTCATTTACATAAAATGCACATAAACTGTCTCAAGTTCAAAAATAATAAAGAAACAAAAGGGGTGTAATACGACTATCTTTCATTAAAAATCATTGACTTTGGTTTGCCAGAGCGATTGAAACATGGAGGAAGAGAGTATAGAGATCAATGTAGTTGTTGACGGCCAAATTGCCTGCCAGCTGTTTGCAAAAGAGGAAGACATGAATCTTACTCTTGTAGATGTGAAGGAGAAGCTCTTGGAGGACGTTCAAGATCTGATTCCAACAAACTATCGCTTTTTAAAACCAATCAGTGGGAATTCCGAAATCCCCATTGCATCCAAGCAGGAGAAACTGATCACTATGAAGAAATGCCTCGTCAAAAGCACCAACGAGCATTCTCTTCATCTCCAGAGCTACGAGGAGAAACCCAGTGATGCCGGTGGCAGCAACAAGGACGCCTCGAGTAGCAAAGAGGAAAACGAGCATAAAGAGGATAACGAAGAGCAGGAAAGGCCTAGAAAGATGTTAAAACAGACAACCATCGAGTCCGCTTTCAAATTAGATCGTAGAGAACGCCCTGCTGATTTGCTTAATGCGGCCAGAGGACGAGTTCACCTTTATTCCATGCGGGATATTGAACGGGCAAGTGCTGGCCGCAAAGAATACTACACATTCTGGAATAATAAAGCCCAAGAGCTGTGTTCTGACCAGACGTTCGCAGAGTATAAGAAACAAGAACTCCATGGCATAATTGACACGGCATGGCAAATGAAGTCATGTGAAATTTTAACAGCCCAAGCTGAAGACGAGCTCCAGAATATGCCATCAAACAAGCCGGAAAAGAATAAAACTCTCTCCAAGAACATAAAGCGTGTACAAGAAGCAAGGCGTGAGGCAAACGAACTAAACAAGCAAGTTTCTGGATTGAAACGGCATTTGAAAGAGAGAGGTGGGAATGTTGTGCGATCAGAGTTGTCTCAGACGGAGGGAAAGCTGAAGGATGCGATGTCAGAGATTAAACTCGCCCAGGATGCCTTGAGGAAAAGCATTGCAAAGGTACAACGAAACCGAACCGGATCCGTGAAATCAGTTAGTGCAAAGCAAGCTGAGGAACTTGACGAAGTCGAAGGCGACAGCGAGGGTGAAGAGTCTAATATTTCCGCAACAGAACTGGAGAAAGGAATGAATTGGGATGGAGAAGAAAATGCAGGAGACTTCAGCCTTGAGGAGAAAGAGATATGTGACCTTGCAGATGAAGCAAAAGAACATGATGATGATTGGTAAAGACAGAACTGTTTTTCGTTATTTTGAGCTAACCAAATTACAGTCCAAATGCATTCGCCAAACTGTTCTGTTAAAACTGTTGTGTCATCATCAAACTTCAAGAATGGACAAGCAGCAAGCATGACATGGTATTGACAAATCAGTTGTTATGCTTCTGATATAATTATTACGAAAGAAGGTGTGATCGTGATCAAGATTGTAAATTTTCTAACTTCAATGGAGTGATTTTTTTTTTATTAAATTCGTGAATGAAAATGTTTTTAACATGAACAACAATATCTCAGTAATGAATTGTTTCAACGTGATTAAATAAATTAGTGCAGTGCACATATGCCTTTTTTCTTGTCAACTAGTTAACGTCCTGAGGCTGCGCAAATGTGGAACCTAAAAATACCCTAAGCCCGGCAATACCAACTGAACTTAATCGACTGATGATTTGATTCGATTCAGTTCAATCGACCCAATTCGTGAAAAAAGAGCCGGCATACTTGCCTTGTGAATTGAAAGCTTAAAAGACGAGTTTCGCAACATGGTTCAAGCGGTAAACCTTTTCGCACAGTTAAATCTACCTACGTGATTTGTGTCGGAAATCAATTACTGGTAATTATGCTAATGGTTCCCATGCTAAAGAGCACCGTTTCAATAAGCCGCGTGCGAGTCCAGTGCATATAGTTTTGGGGCATGCAACCTAACAGCGCTAAACGTACAAATTAAACCTGCCATAAAAACAGATTCAGCTCTATGCTTATTTCATCCATTGGGTAATGCATACTGGGCAGTCATCTGGAACAGGCCCAAGACCCCTCATGTTCACATGTTATCCAAATGAAAGAATGTGTAAACAATTACGGTCTTAAACGGAAATTATCTCTGGGTGCGAGCAGTACTTAATAGCGAGATGAATTTTTTCATGGGTGCAAAAAATTTAAAAAAACTTCCGAGTGTTATTCAGATTCATTTCACTAGGGAAATTTTCTTTGTCAAACAAACCATGCGTTTCGAGGAAAAGCAGCTTTAAACACAATATAACAACTACATTATTGTCCATTAAGTTTGGACAAGAAAAGTACTTTGTTCCAGGTCCAGGGGTTCCAGATACCGCTGTTTCCGCAGTAATTTCGCACCTTTCACAATAAATACCAGGACTCGTATTTTAATTATTCATTGAAGTAATCCCGGTCAATACTGTACCATGGATAACCTGCCTGATGAGATTTTACTGAGGATATTTTCCTTCCTCCATTTCACACAACGTATTATTTTACGACCAGTTTCTCGCAGGTGGAGTTATCTTCTCTACGACCAGTCTTTGCTAGAGAATGTTTCAATAACCAAATTGCGCTGCGAAGATTGCCAATTGTTCGCCCTGTTTACCGCTTCAAAGAGGCTTATCGCAGCTGACCTATTTAACAGTCGTTGGTTGGATGGTTCGTGTATATTGCATGCAGGACTGAGCAGGTTGAAGCACCTCACCTTGTCAGGAACCGGTATTACAGACCAAATTTTATCGAAGATCCTCAAGGCTAGCAGTGAGCTATTAGAGCTTCATCTGGCGCAAACGCGCATAAGCGAGAAGTGTCTGCCCGAGATAATTGGCTTGAAGAAACTGCAGTATATCACTGTTCCCCCAGAAGACGTCTTTGGATTTGGCAGGAGTGGCGTGTTAGCATTAGCAAAAAGCTCTCCGTCCCTGAGGACATTGGATTGCCAAGAAGGCTACCTTTTCAACCAAGAGGAAATATCGCAGATTATCCACTGTAATTGTCAACTGTCAAGTTTAATAATCCCTTACGCCTTGGTTGATGACAGCACATTCATATCTATTATTGAAAAACTGGAGAACTTAACCTATATTTGCGTCTGCGAGACCAGCGTTTCACAGGCTTGCGTGAACCAAATCAAAACCAGAAAGCCGAGTTTAGAGATTTGTTGGAATATGAACCATTCACCATAACAGCAAACATTTGAACTGGAAACAGTTTCAGTATACAGTAGAGTGAGTTTTGTAATCGATCGAGTCAGTCTTAGTTAATGTTTTGGGCCTCATGTGGATTTGCGGCTCTTTATTCGTAATTTTGATTTTAAAGAACTGACAATTTTTTTCTTGATGACAAATGTATGGAAATGATAGAAACGCAGGAAAAATCAGGACCGATCTGCATTTTCCCTAAATATCGGTTTTAGATTTGATCAGCAAATGTTTTTAAGTCTATGCAAATATTTTTGTCGCGCTACACATAACATGCACGTACAAATAATTTAATCATGTAAAATGTATGATGGAAATAATAAAAAAAGTGAATGAAAAGTAACTATTATAATTTTTTGAGGTAAACTTTAAATTGGCAAATATACGTCCGTTTAAGGATATCAGCTCCTGGAATAAATAGTTATTTCGAGGAAAAATAACTATTTAGAACTGAATGATCAAAACACCTGCGCATAAACAGTTTTGAATTAAACAGCGCATCAAAAGGCACGCTGTCGGAATGTTGGCGTGAAAATCGGCGTGAAATACAAAATCTGTCAGGCGTTCTATTTGGAAACTAGAGACTGGTGCGAGTTTTCGGCACGCAACAACACATTGTACCGCGTCGATCGACAATCGGCGAGAAACACCGACTTGGTTATGTTTTTATTAATCAGTTGACTAATTCATCAACTTTAAGGCCTCTTCGATGTGGAGCTTGCTGCGCAACCCATCTTCTTACCCATCTGCACGAACGCATACTTCTTCCGTGGTCGGTTCGTGCTTCACTTACAAACTGGGAATGTTGCCAGTTCTGCGATTTCAAGCGGAGCTTTCGCCGTCTTTCCTCTGGAAATTCACTGAATTCAGAGCTGAAACACCCCCCCATGCCTTTGGAATTCCAAACTGCGTTACCCCCCACGTCTTCGGAATTCCAGTCCAAGAACCCCCCCCCCCTCTCCCTCGGAATTCCAAGATGCCGTCCGTGGTATGGTATGGATATTTTCTGGAATCACCCAATCACAGATACAAGGTAAATTAATAAAGTTATTCACAAAAACAACAATACACAAACGCTTCTCAAGCAGACTCTAATGTGCATGTTGGCGCCCATTTCTGAAAACTCGCTTTATAACAATCTCTACCTTTCCAAGGAACATGTCTTGAATTTCATTTTATATGCCCAAGTATTTCTCCATAACATAAACTATTATTATTACCAAAACAAACAAACAAAACAAATTATTATTACCAAAGACCGAGAGACTGAATTATGAATTCGTGAGTTTCATTGCTACTCTTTGATTTCTCTTATCAGTTGTGGTAGATACAATTACACTATTCCACCAGATCACAAGTTTCCGAAAAGGTTCCGATAGATTCTTTAAGTTCAATTCCCGATAGTGCTGGATGACCTTCCGAATTTGATCGGCACCATCTTACAAGTATTCTGATATCATTTCCGAAGCATCAGAAATTTTCCCTTCCGAAATTTGGAGATGCTCCCTAAGCAATGCAGGGGATGCCAATATGAGCACGTCTGCTTTAAATGCAATGCAAAACATCCACCAAGTCACTGTCAGGTCTGAAAAACCCACCAGTGCCACAATGTCAGAAAATCCTGATCGCAGCATACTAATCCAAGTGTTGGGCAGCCAGCCAGTCATGCCCGTAAAGGCAGACCGGTTTGAGAATTTATTGGCCGGTTATAGTCCAGCCCTAAAAACCCTATTAGTTGACGGTTTTCGGAACGGTTTTCAAATTTCTCCGTTGCGTGTCACGCGAACACGCGGACAAAGCTCTGCAGTCAAACCACCTTTAATTACTCAAAATCTGCGGTCAAATCATTTAAAATTGAAAAAATCTTACTAAAATGGGAGAGAATGTAAAATCATTGAAAAAGGATAACGATAAACTAAGAGGTCAAGTTAAAAGTCTATCGGAAGATTTTCAGAGGTTCAAAGACAAGATGGCGGCCAAGGTCAGCAAAGAATCACCCAGTGTACAAGATGTCCAATTCTTAAGTGAGGGCTACGACGACTTACTTAAGTCAAAAGAGGAAATAGCTAGAGAATCCCTGAAGCTGAAAAGCAGACTGGAAAGCATCGAATCCAATCTAAATACCATCGCTAAAGCGATTGACGACATCATGTCCTACAGCTACCAATACAACATAAAGATCATTGGAGTTCCACAGGCAAGTGACCAGGAAACCTCTGTGGAAACGGCGAACCGGCGAACCGGTATAGGAGCTAATGTATCAATATCAGATATTGATATTGCCCACAGAGTTCAACCAAGAAATTCAAATCGTGGTCAGCGACAGCAGCCGATAATTCGCAAATTTGTAAGGAGGATGGCCCGTGAGCAAGTCATGGCAGCCAGGAACAACGCAAATCAACTAACGGCGGATGATCTTGGCCTATCTTCCTCGACTGAAATTGGCGGGTCGCTATTTTCTGTCACCTGCCTCCATACTTACAGGAACTACTCCATTTAGCGAAGATACATCAAACGAATTACAGTTATAAGTTTTGCTGGGCGAAGGAATCTGCAATCTTTCTGCACCAAACGGATGGCTCTAGAGCGATCAAATTACTCAGGAAGGAGGATTTAGATGGCCTAAGGATGAAAGAACCAAACAACTCTACTACTCAAAATGAAGTCTGGATAAGTATTTTATCTTATCTTTTGAACTTTTCTAAATGACTCAGCGTAAAGACAAGCTTAGGTCAAAATGCTTGAAAGCACTTCTACAAGAATTGCCATACTTTAACTTTAGGGGAGACCTAGCTGCTTACCATGGTCCATTCAATAATAGTTTGCTTACCAGAAGTAAGACTAAAAAATCCTGAGATAAATTATCCAGTTTATATGATTTGGATTTGTTTAATACAAATACAAGACAAGATGAAGATCTTAACTTCAATAATAATCTGTTGAACTATCGTATACAAAGCCGATATTACTCGCCTCATAACTTTCAAGAATTGAAAAACAAATTAACAAGAGATGAAATCGATTATAGTTTAAATCAAAATTTAGAAAATCTTCAAACTCATATCTTGGATTAACTAAATTTTCGCTTCAATATCATTGGAGTAACAGAAACTAAAATTACCAATTCAAATTCTGTCGATTGCTGTCGAACAGTACCGGGTTATAACTTTCAACACATTCCTACACCTCTGGCCTCTGGAGGTGTCGGAATGTTTATTGATGAAACACTTAATTACAAAGTCTTAGAACGAACATCTAATGAGGCATTTCAAGCTCTATGGATTGAAATTTCCTTTGTTAAAAAGAAAAATGTAATTTGTGGTGTCATGTACAGGCAACATAACTCCCCTGGCCGTTTTCAAAGCTATTTTGAAGAAACCATTGAAAAATTAACTTCAACTGGAAAACAACTCTATATCGTAGGAGATTTCAACATCGACCTTTTAAACTTTGAGACCTCTCGGTATAGTCATGATTTCTTGTTAGCTCTCCAAAGCTGTTATCTCATTCCTACTATCGATAAACCAACACGTGTTCGCAATAATTCGGCCACCTTAATCGATAATATTTTTGTAAACAATCCTGAACAAGTGCAACTCAGTGGAAATTTGATTACTGACTTAAGTGATCATTTTGCTCAGTTTTGCATTATGAAATCAGTTAGGGAAAAGCCTACAAAATTAACAAAACACAAAGTTCGCGATTACTCACAATTTTCAGCGGATCGTTTTAATCATGACCTCTCTCAAGTTGATTGGAATGGCATTCTCTCCAATGCAACTAATGACATGGACAAGATGTTTTCCTCTTTTTACAGCGAGTTCAACAAAGTTGTAAACAAGCACGCTCCTATGAGAACACTCTCATGCCGCAAGGCGAAACAATGCTCTAAACCTTGGATAACTAAAGGAATAAGAACTTCAATTAAGATTAAAAACAAGCTATATTTATCTGGTAATGATGCTAAATATAAATTTTATAGAAATAAAATCTGCAGTCTAACTCGAATTAGTAATCAAAGTGCTCTGTGAGCAAACTCGTGAAGCGAACAAACGAATTCAAATATTTTTTTTGGATTATGTTTAATATTATTTGGTTTTGGGAATATTGTGGCTGATTTTCATATTTAGAGTACGAGGAAATTAACCAACGGAAAATCCTCGTATAGACTCGAGCCCGCTGAGTTGTCTGAGGTTTTATAGTTGATACTAATAAGAATGTTTATTTTTTTTTCGCTTTCTGCACCTGATGTTGACATAGCTCAGTGGTACTGCGTACCTCTGCCGTTCAAGTGTACCGCGATTGACTCCGGGTGTAGGCTGAATTTTTTTCTTTTTTTCTTTATTTTTAGAGATACAGAAACTAATTGCTCTGTGTTTATATCATTTCGCTCGTTATATGCCCATTTACCATACCATAAAACCGTACTTCTTCCGCTTTTTTGTAAAATCCACACGAATTTGGCATCCAGTGAGAACTTGTGCTGCTCATCGATTTTACGATTCTCGATGTTCTCATTTTCGGTAGACGAGCCTTCTTTAACTTATATCTTTTAATTTAGACCTTTAAAACAGCTTATTTTAAAACTCTTTCTAGTCCGACCCTGTAAATTTCAGATACTGAAGTCTGATGACTTAAATCGTGACAGAAAATTTGCGTTACATCCGCTTTTCACCAAATTTGGACAGTGAAATGACCTAATAATTATCCAATCACAGGCCAATTTTCAGCTCTTTTCGTGCTATCCCCCCCTCGGGAGAAGTTTGCCAATCTGACAAATTAGTATGCATTTGGCCGTAATGGCGGACATCGCGAAGAAATGTTTAATTTGGCCAAGAATTGGGCCAAATCTTTCGGAAATGGAATTCAGGACATTTGTAAGGCTAGTGTAAGTATTTTTGGAACCATTCGCTGGCTGGTAAGGCTGAAATTATCCAGAAACAAGAGTTTGTTTGCGTACGTGCAGCGGCCCACGTTGAATAAATTATCGGCTTGTTTTCGCCTTGTCATGCCTGTCTGCTTTGTTTTTCGTTTCGCTCTCTTATGTAGCACTCAGAAGTAGTTTTTCGTCTAAATTACTTTAGAAAAGTTCGAAAAAGATTTTTCCATTCAAGTTTCAGCTGTTAAACGATATTTGTGGATTTTGTGGACCAAAACGGCTTTCGTGTGTTCGCCCGTGTTTTTTGGTTGCTACGGGTTACCGCCCTAATCAAGTTTACTCAAACACTTGAGCCAGATACAAAAGATAAAATTCTAATTCCGTCTGGTTTTGTTCGATTTTGCTGAAATTTTAACATGATGAAGCTGGATTGATAAGGAATAGATTTTACTTCTGCCGATGTGTGGTATTTGTCAATGCGAAAGTGATATTTTGCTTCGAAGCCAGAGTTCGAATGGAATTTTGCGTAACGCGTGGGTTTCGATGTGACATTGTAATCCGAGATTTATTTTTATCTCAAAGAACAAAATAGCTGAGAAAGGTCATATTCTTGACCTTTCAAACGAATATAAATTTACACATGTCCCGCAATGACTTTTTAGTGAAAAAACATGATTTTTGACGAAACGGTGAATCTCGAATTTTTTTCGCGGCAAAAATCGAACAAGAAAGTGTTAATTAAAGATAGACAGCAATTTAAAAGTAAGCTGCGAGCGTACCTCATTTGCATAAAGTTTACAGCCCATCGATCGAGCGACACATTTGTCCACAACTCACGATAACTCGTGCTGCGCATGCGCTTCACGAGTTAAAAAGCAATATTTCTGTGAATACTTCCAGGCCAACATAACTAACATGAAAAAAACTTGGATAGGAATAAATAACATACTGAATCGTAAAACCAAGAAGAGTAAATCAATTAGTGCACTCAAGGACTTCAAAAACAATAACGAGGTCTCCCGTGACCCGACTCGCATACCTAATATTCTTAACAAGCACTTTGCAACAGTGGGACAAAAATTAGCAAATCAATTACCTTCAACTTCAAAATGTTTCACTGAATTCTTAGGGAAATGTAAATCAACTGTATCATCCTTCTTTTTTCAACCCATCACTCCAGCTGAAATTCGACTGGAAATACTATCTATTCCTAACAACAAGTCACACGGCCTTTACTCCTGCCCTACTCGGTTACTGAAGTGTGCAAGTGACGTTTTAAATCATCTCTTAGCAGAAATCTTTAATTCATCTGTATCACTTGGAACTTATCCAGCCAAACTCAAAATGTCGAAAATCATACCTATATTTAAGGCAGATGATGAAACTGAACCAAATAATTACAGGCCAATATCTTTACTGTCTAATTTTAACAGAATTTTTGAAAAATTGATGTACAAAAGAATGAAAGTTTTTATAAATGAAGAAGACATACTTTGTCGCTCCCAATACGGATTCCGTGAAGAGCACTCAACCCAGCATGCAATTATTGACATAGCTAATACTATTCAGAGCAATATGGACAAAAGTTTCGTGTGGCGTTTTTATAGACCTAAAGAAAGCATTCGATACAGTAGATCACGCCATCTTACTTGATAAACTCAACCATTATGGCTTTCGCGGAATAATTAACAATTGGTTTTCATCCTATTTGCAGAATCGAATACAAACAACACTAGTTGGTCCACATATCTCTGAAAGAACATTAACGACTTGTGGTGTTCCACAAGGTTCCGTACTGGGCCCATTATTGTTTTTATTGTATATCAATGATATTTATACCTGTTCCAAAGTGCTCAACTTTTATCTTTTTGCTGATGACACCAATATATGCGGACAAAAACCTTAAGTCATTAGAGCAAAGAGTGAATGCTGAGCTAAATAAATTGTATGTATGGCTAACATCAAACAAATTAAATCTTATATAAAAAAATCAAATTTCGTTATATTCCGCCCAAATCAAAAGAGATTATCCTTTCAACCTAAAATAAGGATATTTGACAATGAGAAGAATATGAACATTCCCCTAGACTGCAAAAATTACGTTAAGTACCTTGGAATATTAATTGACTCTAATCTTTCTTGGAAGATTCATATCGAGTATATCGCTTTAAAAATTAGTAAAATCATAGGTCTTATTGCAAAATTAAGACACTTTATACCTCTCCATACCCTATTAAGTATTTATCAGTCTTTAATCTCTCCTTATATCACTTATGGATTATCTGTTTGGGGACAGGCCCTCAAGTCTTACTTAAATAAAATCTTAATATTACAAAAACGTGCATTACGTTTCATGTACTTTGCAAAAAAGAATGAGCATACCATACCGCTTTTTATTAATGCTAAGCTTTTGCCTTTGAACTTTTTATACTACAAAACTTTATCTGAATTGATGCACGACGTTAACACTGCCTCTGCCCCTATTAACATATGTAATCTATTTACAAAAACGTCCAGAGTCCATTCTTACAACACACGTTCTTCTACTTCAGATAATTTTTACATAAAAGCTTCAAGACTTGAAATTCAAAAAACGCCTTTTCAAGAGTTGGTGCTAAATTATGGAATGAGATACCAAGCTCTCTGAGAGAACTACCAAAGAAATTATTCAAACTCAGAATTAAAAACAAACTCTTAAGTGTTCTTGAAGATGAAGATTCCTTCATTGAGGTTGGTACGATCATCTCTAAAGTAAATTAAAATGTCAGTAGTAGTCAATTCAATTGAATTAAATTACATTCTTTTCCAATTTTCTTTTTCTTTATTATTATTATTATTATTGTTTTTTTCTTCCCATTTCTCTTCATTTTAGTAATAATAGTAATTAAAGTAATAATAAATAACTTGTAACTATTGATAGACTGGCCCGCCTAGACTAGCATAGCTATCCGCGGGCAAGCCCGACTGTAATATGTATTTTTAATTAGTAATAAAATGATGATGAATCTCCTAATTTGCAAAGTGCACTGCAGAATCCGGAAATTGTTTCTGCTAAATTAATGAAGGAAATTGAAGCTGGTAGGGTTGTGGGACCTTTCAAGGTTCCACCTTTTCCCAATTTTCGTACTTCGCCCATTGGCATATAGTTCCCAAAAAGGCTCCTAACGAATTTAGATTAATTCACCATTTATCATACCCAAAAGGTTCATCTGTAAATGATTCCATTCCTGACGAATGTTCAGTCCATTATGCTACTATTAGTGATGCCATTCATATTCTAAAGAAATTAGGGGCGGGTTGCTTTTTAGCTAAGACAGATAGTAAGTCCCCATTTCGTATAATTCCTGTTCACCCAATGGAATACCCGTTACTCGGTATTAAATGGGCACATGAATACTATTTTGATCGTTGTCTTGCTATGGGACTGAAGTTTAGCTACGCAATTTTCGAAAAGTTCAGTTCTTCTTTAGAGTGGCTTGCCATGCACCACTTACATGTCTCTGCCGTATTGCATATTTTAGACGACTTTTTGTCTATTGCGCCCAGTAGAGTTAAATGCAATGAAGACCTTCATAAGTTTCTCGATATGTGAAACTTTCTTGGAGTCCCAATTGCCCAGGACAAAACAGTGGGACCAAATACCACTTTACAGTTTACAGATTCTGTAAGGCAGGAGGCCAGGTTGCCGTTGGACAAGCTTACCAAATGTCGTACCTTACTACATCACTTTCACAAGAAACGCTCCGTCACTGTACGCGAACTGCAGTCTTTAATTGGCCTCTTAAACTTCTGTTGTTCAGTTGTCATCCCAGGCCGGCTTTTTTACGCCGCTTAATTAACCTTACCAGCGGTCTAACAAGACCTTATCACCACATCCGTTTAAACAGAGAATCTAAACAGGATATCCGAATGTGGTTGACATTTCAAAATAATTTTAATGGAAGGGCATTTTTTCTGTCGGACTGCTCGGAAACTTCCTCTACACTTGAATTAGATACAGATGCCGCGGCATCTAAAGGTTATAGTGCGGTATTTGGAAAGCATTGGTTTGGCGGTGCCCTTCCCGATGCATGGCACAGTTTCAACAGTACTTTCCTCGAGCTTTTTCCCATGGTTTTGGCTGTCCACATATGGGGGTCTACTATGACCAATCGCTGCGTGCTCTTTTTCACAGATAATGCTGCCCTAGTAGATATTATAAATAAGCAGACCTCTAAGCATAAGTTAGTCATGGTTCTTCTACGTGACTTGGTTCTTAGTTGTCTACATTATAATATTTTATTTCGTGCTTGGCATGTTCCTGGCTTGCAGAACAGCCAAGCCGATTCCATCTCTCACTTTTAGGTCGAGAGCTTCAAGGAAATAGCGCCCCAGGCAGACGAAATACCAACACCAGTGCCGGCGAACCTTCTCCCGGAGAGTTGGTCATTCATTTGAGAGATTTACTAGGCTTAGCTCTAACGGCTGGCAGCAAAACAGCATACCAGAGGGCATGGCGGTCTTTTCAGAATTTTTATGACCGTTTCTATGGGCCATCACCCACCCAGCTGCCTTTATCTTCTTCCCAATTAGCCCTCTTTATCTCTTACCTATCCGCTTAAAAACTCGCATTTCGGCTATAAGTTATGTCCACAAGATCAAGGGTTATTTCAACCCGACTAAGTCTTTTTTGATTCATAAGTTGTTAACGGCCCTCAGCCGACAGCATTTGGCTGACCTTCGTTTACCTATTACTCGACCGGTGTTGCACGAGCTTATTAAATCTCTCCAACACACCACTTCTTTGGCTTTTCAACGTTGTCTTTACTCAGCCATGTTCCTGTTAGCTTTTTATGGCTTCTTTCGTGTTGGTGAACTGGCGGCTAAAAGTGGAGATCGTGCCGATTCCGTGTTACAATTTAATGCTTTCAAATTTTTGGTAAACAATGGCCAACCACAAATGATTAAAATCTCATTACCGCCTTTAAGCACAAAACCAACAGGAAACCCTTTGAAATCTTGATTGACCGCAAGGACACTTTGCAATTTTGTCCCGTCAAATCTCTGGTAGAATACTGCAAATCATGAGGGGCCCTCCCGGGACCATTATTTTGCCAACAAAACCTTTCACCGATTACTGTCTATCAGTTAAACACCGAACTTTCCCGGTGTTTACAATTTTGTGGCCTGGATACCAGTCGATACAAAGGCCACAGCCTTCGAATTGGCACTGCTTTGCTTGCGGCTGATAAGGGTTTCTCCGATGCACAAATCCGCACTCTTGGTCGCTGGAAATCTGATGCTTTCAAATTATATATCCGCTCTGAACGCCTCCAAGCCAATTAAGTAACACGTGTCTATGGGTAACGCACCATCGAATACGATTTTCTATTTTTGTTGTTTGTTTTTCTTCAGCCTCAGAAATGTAGGTCAGACATGGGCTGCTACTATTTCTGATGCATTATTTAGTACTATGATGAAGATTGTAGTTATTATTGACGACCTCCTAGGTCAGACAAGGGCTGCTACATTTTTTCTGTCGTCAATTATTTTAGTCATATGCGATGCCGGAACCGGAGGTCAGGCATGGGCTGCTGTGGTTTAGTCATTATATATTTAGTTGTATATTACTATTTTTTTTCTGTTGTGAGTCATTGCGTGACAGCAACGGGGGTCAGACATGGGCTGCCATATGTTCTGTCATTTTACGGTATTGTATAAACTCGACGGTGACGTAAGTCAGGCACGGGCTGTTACTGATCCGTCCATGTTATTCTACTTTCTCTACTATAATTAGGTTTTTCAATTCGGGTGCTCTGCAGTGGTGTCTTGGTGGGGCTGCCACATTGTTGTTGCTTTTGGCGCCTTTTTCGCCCCACCTTTGCTGAAAATGATAATTTAATTACCATGGAGATTGTTAACAATTAACTTTCATTTGAGTTTCTATTAAAACCGCCACAGTATAAGTGGCCAAGAAATGCCAATTCAGGAGTTGATTATTTGCTGTACACCACATCATCCCACACATGTCCAATACACCCGCACTGATTCGGTCTGTATTTTTGATGTACGGTCCGTACGGACCGTAAAAGCAGTTACGAACCGTGAGCACCTTTCATACGGTCCGTACGTTTCGTTCAGTTTGCCAGGCTTGCATCTAATTAAGGACCGGGCTCCCTGAGCGTTAACGGTCCGTACGTTTCGTTCAGTTCGCCAGGCTTGCATCTAATTAAGGACCTGGCTCCCTGAGCGTTAACGGTCCGTACGTTTCGTTCAGTTCGCCAGGCTTGCATCTAATTAAGGACAGGCCACCCCGAACGTTAATGGCCCGTACTTTTCGTTCAGTTCGCCATAAAGAACAGTAACTGGAGCCGAAAGGTAAAGAAGATACACATATGTATGCCTCGTTCTAAAAACATGCGACAGCGGGAACGCCACTTCGGCGAGTCCGAATGTTTTATTCCGTTGTTACAGAGTTAATTGCGTACGTTTCGTTATATTTAACGGTCCGTACGTTCCGTTCAGTTCGCCATAAAGAACAGTAACTAGACATTAAGGAGTGTGCGGGAGCTGAAAGGTAAAGAAGATACACATATCTATGCCTCATTCTAAACGTTCCATTCAGTTCGCCATAAAGAACAGTAACTAGACATTAAGGAGTGTGCGGGAGCCGAAAGGTAAAGAAGATACACATATGTATGCCTCATTCTAAAAACATGCGACAGCGGGAACGCCACTTCGGCGAGTCCGAATGTTTTGTTCCGTCTTACAGATCGTTAACTGCGTCCGTTTCGTTCAATTTAACGGTCCGTACGTTCGGTTCAGTTCGCCATAAAGAACAGTAACTAGACATTAAGGAATGTGCGGGAGCCGAAAGGTAAAGATGATACACATATGTATGCCTCGTTCAAAAAACATGCGACAGCGGGAACGCCACTTCGGGGAGTCCGAATGTTTTATTCCGTTGTTACAGAGTTAATTGCGTACGTTTCGTTATATTTAACGGTCCGTACGTTCCGTTCAGTTCGCCATAAAGAACAGTAACTAGACATTAAGGAGTGTGCGGGAGCCAAAAGGTAAAGATGATATACATATGTATGCCTCGTTCTAAAAGTATGCGATAGTGGGAACGCCACGTGGATGAGTCCGTTCATATGTTTTGTTACGTTGTTAAAGAGGTAATTGCGTAAGAACGCCACGTTGAAAAAAAGAAGATATACATATGTATGCCTCATTCTATAAATATGGGTCAGTGCGAACGCGACCTCGATGAGTCCGTATGTTTTGTTACTTTCTTACAGAGTTAATTGCGGCCATTTCTTTCAATTTAGTAACAAGCTGTACGCATGGGGGTTTTGATTTTAAGTTCACGAAATGTCAGGTGGCATTTGTTTAGCAGTGATACAAATCGGATCTGTTTTGCCACAGAATTAAACGAGTTGTGTTCAACAATCAAACTAGCGTGTTCACTTTCTCTTTGTCTTTGCCCATCATATTGAACTGAAAGTTCGACCGAGCAGCGATACATTCCAATACTCTTGATATTCAGGGATTGCGTGACAAACGTTACCTGCCGGTAATTCTCTTGGTAATGTTTGCAACAGAAGAGAACCAAAAATCCGTTATGCTGCATTAATAAACCCCTTATTATAGCACAAATTATTTGCTCGTTGGCACTCTATCGATAGGTATACCTAGTAATATTATGCATTTCCAAGTAATTAAAAAGGGTAGAGAATGATTTCAATCGGGATTTTTATATATTCGATTACTTGTAGCAGCAGGATTAGTTCATCACGTGGCACACAGCAGGTAAAGGCCATCAAATGGTGTTGTATTGTATATTTCCATTTGTCTTTTTTTACATAAGTGTTATTGTGGTGTTAAAAATGGAGCGGAATGCTCTTATCCAAAAAATGATTGTTAAACGAGCTTAGAAGTGCTTACATGAGTGCAATCACGGGCTTCTGATATTTACACAATATGCAGTTTCAATAAATTTCCTAATTATGTATGGAGTTCTTTGTAATAGACCATGACAATTTTTATAATTGTGTGAAATGTAACGAGATGTTGTTGTGTGAAAGCGAGGTTGGGATTGGCTTTGCCATGACAAAAACTAGAAACTAGTGGGAACAAGAACATAAGAATTTACATATCAAGGCAAAGTGTATGTATGAAAGGACGGAATTAGTATTTATACTACAAAAACTGAAGTGTTTTTATGGAAACAGTGTCTTCTTCAGCCTTCTAACTCAAGGGCTTTACAACAATGTACATAACTGCAAAATGACAATCTCTTTGTGATGTTCAAATACACGGTGATCACCAATTTGCTCCTTTGTTTATGTCTTCATTGTGGTTGTCTACCAAGTACAACATTAGGAAGAGAAATCGCCAACGATTCATATGTTTTGTCATTGTTGCATATTTTGACAACCAACTGAAGAGCTGTTCGCACACTTCGGTGTTGATGTTCTGAAAGGAAAAATATAAATGTAGTTAATAACCTTCCCTTTTATTTTGTTAATTTGTTTTTATAGTGCTTCATCATCATCATCATTTCTCATGGCGTCAGAAGGCGGATAAGGCATATAGTGCTTACTTTGTAATTATTTATAGTGGGAAGCAATGTTTGTAAGAAACTGAATGGCAATAAACAAGTTGTAACTTATTATTTAGATGGGAAGGAATTTATAAGGATAATGACCCAGAAATTTATATCCATATGGCCAAGTCACTGATTGTAAGTATGTTGTGTTAGTGGTGAACAAAAGCATTTGTAAACTCAGAGATTCATTTTAATATATCAAAATGTAGGTTTTCAGTTTAGTGAGGGCATTGGGTTAAATTTGTATGGAATGTCTTGTCTTTATTTATTATACTTTTGTTAAATGCGATAAATTCCAGTTTCATTAGGCTGGGATAAAGTTTCTTATCATAATGTTATTTATTTCACATAGATAGGGTTGTAAAAGGTACTAATTGCTTTCATTTATTGTATAAAAATGTTATCAATCAATGTTGGTAATTAGAATGAAGGAGAACCTTAAAAAATAAAGAAATGGGGGATAGTTTTTATGAATGGAGGCCTGAAAGACATTCATACCTTCAAATTGGCACAAGTGTATGGATTGCAGTGTTTCTTGCACCAAGCATCAACATGGTTTTTGAAGTGAAATTTATCACAAACCATATCCATTTGTGACATCTTCTTAGAGATGGCAGTTAAATCACTTCGTTTCGGATTCAGAGCAAATTTTTTTAGATGACAAGCATCATCGTAACATATTGTGTCTGGGAGTAAAACAGGTATCATGAGTCAGTTTCACTTTCAAAGTAATATAATAATTATTAAAGAGTTGTAATTAGATCTATATATTAAATTATCATTTTGTTTTATAGGTGCTTTCACAACTCTTTTGTATTACAGATAAATATGTACAATCGGTGGCACTTACTATGATGATGACATTATTGCCAATATAGGGACTACAGTCACAGTCAGCCTTAACTTTTTGTAGAAAATTACTTTACTGTATTTATGGTTTTGAATTTGGTTTTGCGTATGTTATTGCTTTTATACCGAGGCAATTTGATGTATTTTGGGGCCCCATTGACCGGCTGCTGTTAAAATATTTTGGTGTTTGATCTAGGTAAGTGTTAACAAGTTGTAATTAACCTATTAGGAACAAGATATTGCCATGGGACTAGGGATGGTACACATGGTTTTGAATTTGCTTTTGTGTATGTTATTGTTTTTATACTGAGGCAATTTTATTTATTTTGGGGCCCCATTGACTAGCTGCTGTTAACTAAAATAATTGGGTGTTTGATCTAGGTAAGTGTTAAAGAGTTGTAATTAACTTGTCAAGAAAAAGATAATGGCATGTGAGTAGGGATGGTACATAAAGCAATAAAAATGGGACCATACCAATAGTTTCCATTGCTGGTTTCTGGATAAGTTCATGCAGATGTGCATACACTTGAGATTTACTCACTGATCCAAATAATTATTTGATATCCACAACAGTCTATTGAACATGGTTTTGCTATTGCAAGGATACCTGTAAAATTTTAAAAGTATTGCAAAATTTATGGGTCTGTACTGTTCCAACAATCAAAATTACTCTTTGCTTTTTGTGGTCCACTGTTCACTGGTTGAACCATTTACATGTAGTACCTGCTGTCCTATGATTTTTTTGCCTTGTGATTTCCCTTCTCTGTTCCACATTTTATTTTCCTTTGATTGCCATCACTTTCTTGTATTGTGTTGTCTTGATGTGTTTCAATGGCAAATCCTGAACTGTAAATTGAAAAAAACAAAAAGGTAATATTACTTAAAGTGATGCTGTTGTTATATGAAAAAAAAACACCTATTGTTAAGCCATTTAAGAAGTTATGGTTATGGCTATACCACTTGAATTCAACGAAATCAATTACACTATTTGTTACTAGTGTATTTCAACAGTTATCACTGAAATGTTATGGTTTGTTTCCTTTTGGGCAAGTTAAATGTAAAACGCAAGTTGAACAGTCAATTCTGGATCATTTCTTAAAGTTAACTCTAAATTGAAATTTTGTAAGTATAAAATGACATTCCATATCAATTGGGCATTTTGTTTTCAACTATTAATACTTATGTTTACTAATTTGGTAATGCACCTTTTAACTGCAGGGGTGAAGTGGTGAGTGTCATATGACTTTGTTGAGTTTCCTGTTGTTGTTATGTGCGCTTGGTATTCAGAACGTCTTTGTTCAAATTCATGCAAGGAGATAACCTTTTGCATGTAGGTTTCTCCTTTTGTAAGGCATTCTTGTATCTTTTGTGGTAGGTTGGGTTCTTTTATCCAGCTTATGCGACCATCTGCCCACAAAACCTAATTACAGAAAATATTTATTTGAATCAACAGTCCATATTGTATACCATCCAAGTAACAGTGAATAGGAAAGAAGGGCAGGGAAGTACCTATTAAATCATTTAGGTTTGGATGAAAAGCATAACATTCAACTGCAGCAATAAAAGTTTATTTAATACCTCATAAATGATTCCTTGTCTTGTAGTCTTTTGATTGATTATTTTAACAATCAATGAACCAGGTGTGTTAAATTCAGTAGTACTTGTGGTTTGACTGGGACTATCTGCGTCATCATTGCGAAACACCATTGCTGTGTGATTGTGGTCTGTACAGTAGCGTGATGCTTTTGCTGGTGTGTTTTGACAACCTTTTAAATAATAATCATTATAAATTAAGTTAGTAGCTTGTACTTCCTTAGTGCCAATAGTAATGCAAAGCTACATGTATCTATACTTACAGTAACTCCACTATGGCCCCATTGTCTGTACATACATTATTTTCCACACAATTAGTAAGAGCCCCACTGTTAACAGCAGTCATTTCCCAGCATTGTGGCCTTGGCTCATTTTTTGGAGCAATATTTGTAATTTTAAACGGATAAAACTTTTTTGTTGACATTGATGAGTTCAAAATTTTAGCCACATACTAATGACATTGCCTTTAAATGTTATGAATTAAATTACAGATCATGGGTCTTGATTTGCAGATTATGCAAACTAGTATGAATGTGTTTTGGTTACTGGTAATCAGTTATTAACATTTAATTTATGGTTTCTTAACTTACCAATTGATACTGTTCCTGGTAATGTAGAAAAATGAAGTTCCCCTGCATCTTTTACCATGCATACCTGCCTGGCATTTTTCATGTTGCCATCTAGGACAATGACATTCTGACAACCAGGGGTTTTGCAAGAGTGATCTAAGAAATATTTACAAATCAATTTAACCAATTAAAAAATTGGTTCATTTTACAAAACTTAACTCGGATGGTGATACTGGATTAAATGTTAGTAGCATTTTTTTTGTTACAGTTTTTTTTACAAAATTTTCTTTGAAGAAGAATATAGGCCATAAAACAGAAAGTACCTGGATATGTTTATAGGGTTTATAGGAGGTTGATGTTGCAGGGGGAGGGGAAGGATAATACTAAACATATATTACATACATGTCATACAATGGGGAGTGGATTGAAACAATCACTAATTATCAGTAAGAACGATTGTATCAATTGGCGCCTCTATAGGCTAAGTTTAGTTTCCTTCTTAGTTCTTTATTAGGCAACATATTCTTACTCCTCTGGGACTATGTATAATGATGAACTTCAATGGTTTTTTTCCTTACTAATAATCATAAAGCAGTTCACTAGTTTACCTCTCCATTTATCCAAAAAGGCTTCGCTGAATTTCTTTGTAACATTTTCAAGCAACTTGTTTCGGTCTGTTGGTAGCAGTGGAAGATCTTGCCACAAGTTGTGTTTTTGGATAGTTTCCAAACAAGCATACTGGAAAAAACCTTCTTCCAAACGGCGACGGTCCAGGTTCAATCTTTGTGAAAGTAGTTGCATTGTCCCTGTATTTGTAGACCACAATAAAGAAAGTGTTATTCCATAGTAATTGTTGAAATAACTTGATTCCAAGCTAAAGGGTATTAATCATGATATTGTCAATAAATTCCTTGAGATTAAGTTCATCTCATAATTTACAGCAATATTGGACAATAAGTAGAAAAGCCTAGTTAGCTCAGTTGGTAGAGCACCGGTCTGCTGTGCAGGAGGTCGACCGTTAAAGCCCCATACCAAACCAGCACTCGGGGTTATGAGAAGAATGTGCTGCCTTTGTAATTACATTTTGTTTGTTTTTTTTTGGCAACTGCAAATGTTTAGACATTCAAGTCTTGCGGATTAAGACTATACACCATAAGCCCCGTATTCTGCATCTTCAGTGTTACATGGTTAGCAGGGAATGCTAAAAAACTCGCATCCTTATCGAAAGCAGTAGGCCACATAGTGCCCAGTGTGGTGGTCTATCCCTAGTTTCATCTTACATTTCATGCATGGGTCAGGTGGGTAAGTGAGATCAAATATGAACAGATAGTGGTAGCCAGAGACACCTTCACATGGTGACATTTGATCTCACTTGTAAGAATTGTACACTGCCATGAGAAAAGATTTGATACGTGCAGTGTATAAATACACACTTCCTCCTTTAACTAAATAGTAATGTTATGTGCCCTGATGGCTATTTTTTGGTAATTACCCAATACTAATCACATAAGAACCCCTATGAAAAACCAAATGGCCTCTTGCATTGGTTATGAGTTGCAAACATACATGTACGCTTGACATTAAACAAGGTCTTGGATTACTATGAGTATGTTCATTGCTAAATATTACTATTATTCAGTATCACTTCAGTGCATAATTGTTAATCACCTTTGTAATTATTATTATTATTATCATTATTTTATTTTTTAGTTAAGTCATAAGAAAAAGAGGCATTAATTTTTGAAACCACTTTTCAATTGAATTGTAGCTTATCTTTAGTTTGTCACTGATATTTGTTTAGCTGCAAATGCACCACCAAAGAAATAGGTAGTCTATCATTAGATATAATATCACTTACCGTTTCATTCTTTTAACTGTCGTGCCATTTTGTTCACTTCTTTCTGTCTTGTTGTATCCAAATCGCCTGTTGTATGAGGAGGCATAAGTGCTGAAAGGTGTTGCTCCAATCACTAAGAGGTTACTGCAATCTTTTAAAAGTTCAATATCAAAAGCAATATCTTCGGAAGATAACATAAAGGGAAGATCAAGAACATCTTGGGCGTAGCTCTTGTCATTGCCTTGTGTGAAATAACCGTAATGCTGGTGCAATTTACATTTTCTACAAAACTTAGTCAAGCGGCAACCCAAATACATTCCTTTGTTCAAGCTGTAAATAACAATTGGGTGAGGATTTGGATCCAAAGATAACTGTTTATGGCAGTTCTTGCAGACATCTTGGGGTGACAGAAGCACTGTTGCCATAGGTTGCCCGCACATCACGGTGTAATCATGAAATTCGCGAAAGCGATCTTTTTCAGAAATGAACATTTCTGAGTGAAGGAATCGCAAAGTCCTTGTTTCCGCAGAAAATATGGCAACATCGTCGCTTGGTTTTTCTGCTTCAGTCGGTTGTTCATGGTATACATATTGCTCTACGATTGCCGCAAACTTCACTGTCTTCGAGAAGATATCTCCAATTGTGCTCAATACAAACTGCAGTCTTGATAAACGCGTGTAATTATTCAGCAAATCCGACATTTTACGTTTGGAAGTATCACAGTTGAATTAAGTGTTGAGCCTCGACTTCAGGTTGAGAGGAAGTGGTTTGTTGACAAGCTGTTTCGATAGCAACGAGTTTGACCTGCAGTCTTTCGCTTCTTTTTTGATTAGTAAATTTCCCATAATCAAAATTAGAAATTGTCTATATAAGCAAAAAAATTACTAAGCTATTTGTAGAAAATTGACCTTCAAATTGTAATTGTGGAAAGCACTATTGCGCGCTTTGTTATGTGTCATGTAAAAAAAAACACGTAAGCCATAACTTTTAACATCGCAAACCAATATCGTCGTGAAAATTAATTCCTATTTCTATGCAACACAATCGTATTCTGTTATTGAAGTTTAATATGGTCTTCAAACACAATCAGCTTAAGTATATAAGACTTTTTACATGTCTCAATTGACCTCCATCTGTTAAGGGAGGTTTAGAACGAGCCCCTCCCAGGAGGAGGTGGGTCCTTCTCCCTTATTCTCACCTACATTCTCCATGTTTTCAGGGAGGATTAGAAGGAGACCCTCCCAGGAGGAGGTGGGGTCCTTTTCCCTTATTCTCAACTAAATATTCCATGTGTTAGTTGTCCCCTGAAAGAAGGTCGGCGATTTGGTCATCCCTGTCTTCTGAGGTATGCTTTTTCCTCTATGTTGCTAGTATTGTATTTTGTTTCTTCCCATGTTCCCAAAAAGGAAATGGACATGTTCTCTTGTTCCCAAATCCCCTGAGAAGGACTCATGATTGAAGGAATTGTACTCGACATCACAACAAATGAGACGAGACTTTGTGAACTGGAGTTACCTTACGAGATAGTGATTTAAAGCCGCGAAAATAAATGATTGCTCACCCTCGATAATGCAAGGATGAAATGCTATAATACCCATATAAATGTCGCAACGGTTGTCTGTAACAATCAGAAATAAAAACAATCGTGGGTGCAACTTCAATAAATACCTGTACAAACATATCGTTTACCGAAATAAAAGTTAGGACCATAGGTTGCGTTGCATTTTTCGTTTTGATTATTGTAAAAGGGCAGTTGATTTTTTTTAACAAAAGATTAAAACATCAAACAAGTCGTCCATTAGCGCACACATTTCACACCATCCATGCGTATATGCCCGCCTTCACAGAGGTGCGAAAAGGACGTATTCCCAATAACATAATGATGCCGTTTCCGACAAAGGTCATCATAAATGTGTTTGCCAATGCGTTTGGTGAGAAAAACTAGAATAATAGATATGTCAAATGAACAAAGCGTTATCACATGATGACCACACTTATTGCTTTGACAACGGAACCATAATCAGAGCACGGAAAACACTCATTCATTGAAACGATGACTGCAGTGCGTGAATATCGTGAAACTATAAGATATCTGTCCCGAAGAGAAATTGCCCAGGAGAGGACAGAACTCTTCAAAGTCATAAACGGTGACGCGTTCTTCCCAATAAAAACATGGCCAGAAGAAATGCGAATGACTTTTTGGCAAAGCCTATCGGAGATGTTGGAACATTTAAACTCATGCTTTTCGTGCTTGGGAACGGTTGTTCACCTAACTTGATGTTAAGGTGGATCCTTACATCGCAAACTTGGTCGCCAGAGAAAGCAGAAAAGCGGGCACGTCAAATCGACTTCATTTTAAATAACGAAGACGGGAAGAGAAAACAGTGGTTTTATTTTGATCTGGATCATGGGAAGCTGCTATACTTAAACGGACTACCAAAACAGTAAACCAACCACCAACAACGAAGCACCTTAGCACCGACAGTAAAAGAGCACATTCAAGAAAAGAAGAAAACCAAAAAAAAAAACATAAAAGAAGAAAAACCCTGCACTGCAGACAAAAAAAGGCTCCTTTAGGAGCCACCAATTGTAATAAAAGGCAATGGTCAACAGAGTAATGGAAAGGTTGTAATTCCGCGAATATATTTTATATCCTGACACGACGCCGGCATATCAAAATTGATCGCGTCGCAAAAATCAACCTATTTGAAATATCCTGCTAAACCAACACCGTTTCCATAATCCTTCGAATAACTGGGTTTTACGCATGCTATAGATCATTTCAATAAATGTAGGTTCCACTTCATCTTGGTTTAGTACTACTTGGTTCTTTAGGGGCGCATGGAATATCAATAGATAAATTGAATGTGTGGCGAAGCGGCTTTTGTTTTGCTTCTTGGATTAACTGAGATACAATTGAATTATGTGATACACAGTCGTTTATTTTGGGGGAAATTTAAAAAAAAGCTTAATTTGTGAGGCGCTTACTTGTTTACGATCGTACATAAATAAACAATGTATTTTTATGTGATGGCAGGATTATTTCGAACCATGAATAAAAGGGCGAGGAATCACACTCGTTTGCCTACGCTCCTGGAAGAAAGAACGATATACATTCGTGTGTAGAGCCCGTAAAATGCATGATTGTTTCGGCTAATGGATTAAGAAAAAATGGAAATCTTATCGCCAAATTATCATCAGTAACTGAAACAACGTCCTTTGCACGTGATCCATGCCACGCCATTTTTCTAAGCGCCCTAAAGGTAAATTTAAATCAACATGCTGCAACAACGTCTTCATTCAACACGCATTGTAGAAACCGTTTGAAGTTCATTGTCTCTGTAAAAGAAAGCCTAAATTCTCAAGTTGTCAAAGTGAACAAAATCTTCACACATTGTCCCTTGTGAATTACACCAAGGCGGCCCCTTTAATTTAAAAACCAATGGTTAACTTCTTTTGTTCAAAGACCAATCACACTGACTTAAAACGAATTGCATCCATTTCTTACCAACAGTCCATAGTATAACGTAAACCTTGCGGAGCTTGTTACTTAGACGGATACTCTACACAACGAAAAGTTATTAATCGCAAAAAATATCAAGCAGTTCTAATACAAATTGTTAGTGAGAAACATTCCAGCCGCATTAAACCAATTGATCAACATACTAAAAAAAACAGAAAACGAATGACAGTTCACAAGATTGGGAGACTTGTATTCTGCGAGTACGCAAATTCTAATTCTACAGTTAAATGGCAACCTCTGCAACCTTTGAACGTCTACGGTAAAACTAAAAAATCTTCGAAAAGCTTCTAATTATCAACAATCCTCTAAAATCTGCTGGATTATTCGAGATAGTCGAAAAATCGCTGAAAAGTTTTGATTGATTAGCACCATAATTATTGACACGATTGCTTCCTGAATAGGGAATTCACATTTGAGATGATTGTTTCTTACTCAACACTTAAAATTGGCCTATATTTATTTTACATAGAGAACTTTAGTACCCACTTCAAAGCAACAGAGAAAAAATTGATAAGTCGCCGTACTCGTTGTAATGATGCCGAAAAGCAGCCATCACGCGCAAAATTATACGCAGTAGGGATGCGCAATGCAATACACTCTTGACCTCCCCCCTGTTTCGCTCACATCAAAAGTTCAAAGATGGCGGCCCGTCGGTGTCACAGCTCAACATCTACGATCTTGCGAAAAATAGGGGCCTGTCAAGATCTACTTGCTAGACGCCATTTTTCATTTGATACTAGTCATATTTCAGTTTGCAACGAGTATGGTCTTTGGTTGCCTGCAAGGTTTTCAGACTGCCAGGATCAATTCAAAAAACTAGCGTCGAATTCGGTAAAAATCCTCGCACTTGTTATTTAAATGACTCTGTGGTACCATAGATTTTATAACATTCTTACCCAAATATTGAAGGCATTGCTGTTAAATTTGGGTGTTCTGTTCAGCAAGGTTTTACCAAATCACATTTTATTCTGCAAAGCTGTGAACTACACAGAGGAAACTTGTCATGTAATTTAAATCGCGAAAGTTTTTTGTGTGCCTAAGCAGAAAGTGTCATTATCTTACAAAAAGGGTTACACCTCTTTCACCAGACATCAATGGCTATGAGTGCTAGGCTCCGAAAATTTTGGGCAATAATGCTATCTACCTTTGTATAAGACTATTTCATTTAAAATCAGCCCCCCCCCACTCCCAATTCCCTGTAAACTGGCCTTGTTATCTAACTCCTAGAAAATCCTTTAAATAGGTTCTTCCCTCGAAACACAACATTTAATATTGTGTTAATCCCTGATTTGTTAAAAATGTGTTGGCTTGACTTCTGTTAGAAGTGGGTTTGCTATCAAGAATTCCAAAGAATTTCAAGGTTTTCCTCTAAACAAATCTATTACTATTCACCAATTCCCCCTAAACTGTCCCTTTATTTCAATTCCTACCCCTCATGCAATGTCAATGTTATAGTTGTACACTAATTTCAATTGCTCTGCACAATAATACTGAAATTTGAAAATATTACTTTTAACCAGTATTAACATATAGTGTCTAATCATCACAATCTTGTTTTCCATTTAAAATAAAAAAAAAAACAGTTCATAACAGTAAAAAAAATTGGTTGTTTTTCAACATGTGGCTGATCAATTGACTTAAGACATGAACAATACATACAAGCCCACATACAACAACAATTGCTTGTGAAATGATAAACTTACCTTATTTGCCTTAATATTTTCTGTAGAAAGATGCAAGAGCACTTATCACCAATTTTTATTTGAAATTATGGAGAAAGTGAGACTAAAAGCAGCTGCAAAAGGAATGCAACCAAGGACCGTGTTCCTGCCACACTGTACATGGGACAAACTGGGAGAGATTATGGCCAATGCTGGAGGGAGATGCATGGCTTTGTTTGATGAGCTGCTATCATTCTTCTCAACGATGAATATGTATTCCTCAGTGAAAATGCAGGTCTCCGATACAAAGGAATATCAAGACTTCCTACAGATGTATACAGGAAAGGCCAAAACAAGAGAAACTAGTAAGTTTCCAGTTATTAAGATTCACCTATTTCAACAAAAACTGATTTATGTGTGTTGCTGCATAAAACTACAAGGGTTATGTGCAAGATGAACCATGCATTCTGATTGTTGTTTCCATTGTCAGGGTTTTGTAATATTGAACAATCTTGATGGAAACAGCCAACGATGTGTACTCTTTTGTTTTAAGAAGCAAATACAGAATTAAAATTTCTGATTGTTTTTTTCATGATCAGGATTTTGTAATAAATTTGACCAATGTTAATGGAAACAGCCAACAATATGTCCTCTTTTGTTTTAAGAAGCAAATGCAATATTAAAATCAAAGTTTGCCAAAATAAAAATTTTAGCAAATACTCTCATACACTAAATTCAATCTCTAACTCATATTGTAATTAATGTGGTTTTGTGACTAGACCACTTGCTAAAAAAACATATACTACATATACTGTGTTACTCCACGACAATTCCTCAAATACGACCTGACTTCACCTTTCAACTGATCCTATCTCCTTAGACTGTTGTATAAAATAAATAAGTAAAATGAAATTTTATATTTGTTCCACAATTTCCAATTTCACAGTCAGTGGCAATGCAAATTTTCGAATGACACAAACCACATTCACAATGGTTGGATTTACTCAGCCACAAGCAGCATTGCCGATCATTGAGGATATTCAAAATAATGCAAAGGGCTTCACATCACGCATCCTGTGGATATTCCCAGAACCGGTACTCTGTAGAATGAAAGATTCTCAGTTGACTGCAGAGGAAATTGAAAGAGTAAATGAATTCCAACAACAACTAGGTAAATATCTATGAGTTAGTTTTTTTTTAACTATGACAAACACAATTACAATGATACTTAAATAACAAAAAGAAAATGACTCACACAATTACAACTTACAGTTAATAGTACAATTAATATAAAAACACCCTAACTGGTTTCATTTTTTCATGACCATTTTAAGTGCAAGATGTTTTTAGGACAAAATTATTTTATAAACATGTAATTATGACCATATCTGCTTACTTGAAACAACTTAAGGAAAAAAACACATCTCTTAAAATAAAATTTATTTAATGAAAGTTTGACAATTATTATACTTAGATATACTTTAAGGGGTTTTACATTTTTGTTTGTCTTTTATTCATTATTGTCATTACTGAATTTGTTATTGTTGTTGTTACTGACTTGTTATTAATTATCACTTTCAGTTGAATTCCTAACTGATTTATATATTGATGGGGAAGAAACCTACAGTGTTGAAGAGGGCGACAAGATGACAACTGTGTTTGTGGAACGTAAGCAATACAGCCTATCCCAAGATGCCCTTTCTGAATTTGAAAATATTCATGACGAATGGGAAATGTCAATATGCCAAAAGTATCCACATGATGCCCTTGTTGGAGGTAAGCAATAATATGAGCTCCAATTAACCAAATGAATCTAATTGCATTGAAGGGTGTATTTGAATGCACCATATATAAATTATATCAATATTCAAGAATAATAAAAATAACTTTCACCCCCCTCAGTTATTCATTCAAGTAAAGTAATGATAACAACATGAATTTGGAAAGTTAAATATAATTGTACACAGAAATGATAAAGCGGATTTCCAAAATACTTTACAAATACTTAAGCCATTTGAAATAAAACTGAAAAAGGTTGTTAAAATATACCATAAAATCACAATTTCAGATGCAAATCCCAAGGATCTTTACTCCCAGGAAAATCATGTAACTCATGTACAGAGAATCACATGCTTTTATAAAATGCAATGCATCAAATGGAATAATATTACATTACACTTTCTTACAGTTATTTTTTAATCACTATTGAGTACCATATATTAAATGTTTGTTTATCTTTCCTCACGCGACGCATTGCGTGACACATTATTCACAACAGTGGTCTGCAGTGTTTCTTATTTTGAAGCCCATTATGGCTTTCAAAATACTTCTTCTCGATTCCCTATCACTCACAAAGGGTTACTTTCGTGATATTCCTAATTTTCAATGGGCCAATGTCACAGACAAGGACGAAATAGGGAAGGGAAGTTTTGGGTCCGTGATGAAGGGAAACTACATTCCCGAGAAGAAAACCGTGGTGGTAAAGCGATTTTTCGGCAAGGAAGACTCAAATCTGAAGATCGTAGCAAAGGAGGCGAAGATGTTGCAAAATCTACGGCATCCTAAAGTGGCAGAGTTTGTTGCTGTTTGTCCTAAACCAGTGGCTATAATGATGGAATATGAGTGTTTTGATTTCTTGTCATTTGGTCTTGATGCTCAGGTTTCAGATCTACTCGATTTGTTGCACTGCCTCGATCGAATACAAGCTGTCGAAGCCTTTAACATTTTTCACCCGTTTTTCCCAAGGTCGCCAAAGCGTGTTAGGAGCAATTGTAGCCGTTTTGCAAAGTACCATTTTGCAAAGTATCGTTTCGCAAAGTACCATTTCGCCAAGTACCGTTTTGCAAAGTACCGTTTCGCAAAGTACTGTTTCGCAAAGTACGGCAGGTCTTTTCCACGGGTGGCGGGTGGCGGGTGGCGGGCGACGGGTGGCGGGTGACGGGTGGCGGGTGGACATCTGGGGAAATCTAACTCTGGAGAGCATTAAATGTAGCTTGCTTATAAGAGGTAAAAATACATCCACATCGTGTAAAACAAAAGTTGCTTATTAAGGTTACTGTAGACCTTCAGAGGCCAAATTTTGCGAAAACATCGATTTAAAGTTTGGTGAAAAAAATAGGTTAAAATCATTTAATGATCGCGAGATATCGCGAGATATTTTGGAGAACAGTTAATAAATAACTAAAGGCGTTATAATCCATTAAGCTCATTCATGGTGGCGACCACGGTTTGTTTTGGGTCACGCTCCTCGGTGGGCTGGACGTTTGGTTCTTGACCTCGCTCTTTGTTGGTCGCCACAACTTTTCTTCTTTTGCGCTGGTTTGTACTTTTTGTCTTTTCTGTTTTTCCAGAGGCTTTTCTTTTAACTTTACCCATTACTGGTGTATCGCCGCAATCACTATTTGACGGTGTTCGACTGCGACTGCAAAAATTCCCGCGAATTCAATGGGCTATTTTTGTTGCGGGCGCTCAAGGTGTCCGAACCTTGTGTTTCATTGGTCGGCGGCATGACCAAGTTGACATCCGCTTGAGGTGTGATAAAACTTTCAAAACTTTAGGAGTCTAAAACTCGGGCTTTATTTTTGCGTGAATTTCCCTTCTTCAAGCGAATTAATAGGGTATGTAGATTTGACGGATACTTATGAAATTTGGCCAAAATGTTCCTTGTTTATCAATGTGCAAAAGTGTGTGAGGCTTTTTTTGATATTCCAAACATTTTTCCTTTTACGCGCTCTCAATTGGCGAAGATCAGTTCGCAAATATTCAATTCGCCAACTTCAAAGTAGATTTTCTCGGCAACCAATCGGAATATCGAAAAAGCCTCACACACTATTGTAGTCTATCACCTACTGATTGACATTATGCAGTTTGTTTGGTCCACCTCCGCCTGCCCCGCATGACATTTTCTTGAGGCATAAGGAGTGTCGTGTGTACCAGCGAAGCGGGGAAAGCAAGATCCGAATCACAAAAACTCCAGAGGCGGTATATTACCATCCGTTGAGTTCATGTGCCCCACTAGCAACACACGACAATATACAAATCGAAGAGGCCACTAAGGGAAGATTGGCACAGTCCAATAAACAGCTTCTTTGGCGTGAATTTGGCTTGAAACTTTAAGCTCCAGCTCTATCAGATAGACTCTAACTACCTCCGAAACGTTTTGGCTGCAGCTGATGGTCTAAATCATCCTTACGCATGTGGAACTTATAGAACTCATTTGATCTTTTCCGTACACATAAAGTTTGGCCCTTTTCGAGTTATAGAATTTCTAGAAAATTCTATTACGTTTATAATAGCTCGTATCAAACAATCACCCCACGTTTCCTTAGAACTAAATTTGTGCCAATTTGGATTTTCCTCAGTAGAGCTGTCCTTCAGGGCTCTTGCTATATTTAGAAGAGAGCTATTTTTGAAGAGTACGGTGGTTTCAAACCGCTTGAAAAGGCGTCAGAAGAAAATAGTTTTTTGGGCAAATCATGTTGCCAGATAATTGATATTTTTTGGGCTGAAAGTTGGCTTGGCCGTTGAGGCGATGGCCGAATTGTTTTGACCGTGAATGTCACGCCACTTATGTTATTACGAATTTCTAGTTATGTGAGTAAAACCCTTTCAGATTTGTTTATTATTCTGTTATTGTTGCAGACATTTTCAGGTATTGCTTTTTTGGGTAGAAAGTTTGCTTGCCCGTTGGGGCGATGGCCGAATCACCCCACGTTTACCGTTAATAACTAAATTTGTGTGCCATTTCGAATTTTCCTCAGTAGAGCTGTCCTTCAGGGCTCTTGCTATTTTCAGAGAGTTATTTTTGAAAGTACGGCGGTTTCAAACCGCTTGAAAAGACGTAGGAAAATAGTTTCTACTGAGTTTTTTTGGGAAATCATGTTTCCAGATGATCCACATTTTTTAGGCGGAAAGTTTGCTTGCCCGTTGAGGCGATGGCCGAATTGTTATCAAGATAGCCGTGTTCAGAATTGTTTATTATACTGTTATTATTGCAGACGTTAGTATTGCTACATATGGTTTTGTTAGTGCTTAACGAATTTTATGGCAAATAAATTTCTGTAGAATGGAATAATTAGACAGGAAATAGCTGTTAAATAAAGGAAAAAAAAACAACCCATCATCCGCATCCCTATCAGGCGCAGGTCACGCCGGAAAGGTACATTTAGGTTTTGGATTGAGCAAAAATGTTCATTTTGCCTTCTAAGCAATTTCACCCGTCACCCGCCACCCGTTACCCGTCACCCGCCACCCGTCACCCGCTACCCACCACCCGTGGAAAAGACCTGCCGCGCAAAGTACCGTTTCGCAAAGTACCATTTCGTTTCATTTCGCAAAGTACTGTAAGCCAACTTTGTTTATTTACTTTTAGATATGCAAGCAAGTAATAATTGGCTTTACTTCCAATTGGAAAAGAAATTTGGCCCTGAGACTTTGTAGCTAAAGTCTAACAATGGAAAGCTTAAATCTAACAATGGAAATACAATAATTAGTTATTATTAAAGAAAACTATACCATAAGATCTGACACTGAGCTACCGAACACAGCTCATACTTTGGCTTTTGTTAGAGACTGATTTCACCAACATTATAGCCTTTCTGTGGTACTAGAACTGTTTTTGTCATACTTTGTTTTTACATAATTGTGATGCGACTTTCCCTGGTAGAGGGCAGACTAGTATAAAGGGTTTCCACCAGCATCCCATATGCAGTTATCTTTTTGTTACCTACCAAAATTGACCCTCTCTTGACGGTAATATTTGTCTTTGTGACAGGAATCAGCAAACTAGCAAAAATGTGTCATTTTGGCTAATCCAGAATTATCCATAGCCATTAGTTGCCCCCAAGTGATGGGAGGTGATGGAAATTCTATGCACGAGAGATCTAAGAAAGGCTGTCATATGGTGCAAACAAAAGTATTAAGTCTAAATTACATGCCTAAATCGATTTTCATGTTTTCACATGTGGATTATTTCCTTTAAAGAAAACATTGCTGGAGTTAAATATTCACTTAAATTTTAATTGTAACACAATAGGTGCCACTGTCACCAAGAAACAAATACCTTTTGACAGAATTTCAACTCTGGTCGACTTTATTTTTATGCATATATATTATAGTAAGTTAGTTATTTATTCATGCACTTAGATCACTTATTCAAGTCTATTTGTTTTGATTGTTTTTGAATGTTATTAGATAAAACCTTTTCACATATTTTTTTTGATCAGAGATATAAATTCAATGAAGAAATTGTGTCATCTAATCGATTCATCTTTACTTTAATCTTTACTTGGTATACTTCTAAAATCAGTAAAATACTGTACTAGATCAAACAACTTAAGGGCAATCTTTAGGCTCTTCATGTACATCACTGGACTTGTCGTAGCCAAAAAGCTAAGAAGCATTGGTTAGAAATATATTGTGACTGTCTAAGTTTCTGACAACCTAAACTACAAAGGGAGGCATTCATCACTAGAAGGAAAGGTTGTGTTATAGGATAGTACCGGCATGTTCTTAAGTAGGGAAACTGGTCATAACTATTGTGTATAGGAATGTCCTCAATTAAACAAAAAAAAGCCAGCTGGCTCTTGTTGTCATTCCCATCCAGCAATACACTTCTTGAATATCTACACAAATTAAAGTAAATACTGTGAAATAGCACAACCTCCCCATCTTGTTTTACTAGCCCACTGAATCATTCTCAATTGAATGTTTTTCCATTTAACCCCCTATCCCCCTTGTTCCTGACTTGCCTTTGGTGCCCTTAGCGATCAATTAACTTCCCCTAAAGACTACATATTAAAGAGGCCATTGATGCCATTAGTCCTGTTGTTGTTGGTCGCCTTGTAGGGTTGATGTCCAAGCATTTTTCAGCATTGATGCCTATTATTGCAGGAATGTTTTTGTGTGGGAGGGCTTGCATTATTTGTGCCTCCTTTACCATCTCTTTAGTGCTTTGCATCAGACATTGTTTTTCTACCACAAGAACCTTTAATCTTGTGAAAGACATTAAAATGCACCGTCCATATGAACCCTGTCCCAGTATTAATTCCTTTTCACTGATTGGTTGTAGCTCAGATGGATCAATTAAATTAACAGTGGCGAATTTGCCACTGGGTGGTCCTGATTTTGCATTCCTGTCTCTAATCTGGAATAAAGAAATATTTTATTTTAAAAACAGAGGAAAAGTGAAGCAGTTCAGCTTAATAAGATTCACAAGGAAGTGGTAATAGGACTGACTGGTGTTCGGTCTGTAATCATAATTATGCACGAGTCTGATATAAGTGAGTCAGCTGGAGTTTATTGTGAGTATGATTACATAACAAATTGGAAGACATGAAGTCCTTTTACCAATTAACCACAAGTCAATTTGAGATAAAAGAACAACACTCAAATATTGTCATTGTTCAAGAGAAACCAATTCTCTGTTTTGAAGAAAGCCTCAATTTAGGACTCTGTGCACTGTTTCTATGGTGATTGAAACCAAGGTTGTGATTGAATGACTTGAACTACAACTTTGAATGTGATTTGTTGATTTAAACTACAACTTAAATGTGATTGGCTAATTGAACTGTCCGATAACAACTTGGCAAGTGAATTACATGTAGTGCAAAATAGGAGTTTTTAAAACCCATCACAATCAAGAAAATTGTAATTTTTATGTTAAATAAATTAAATGGTAAACTTTATCTCTTTCATATAATAAACTGTGACTCATTGACCTTCTTTCAACCTCGTTCCCAGGGCTTTTCCCTTTGAAATTGGGAGGGGCAGGAAAAGCAAGGGAAAAGCCCTGGGAATGAGGTTGGCCTTCTTCAAGCTTCTCCTTGTGTCCCAAACAACCCCAAGTATTCTATGTATTCAATTTAGACTTAACTCTGATAAAAAAACAGGTTGAAGTGTAAGATGCTAGTTGCTCTGTCCCCTGAGGGCACTGTTGATAGAGATACACAGAGGGTAAGCATGGTTACCACAAACAAAACTTTCAAAAATTCCCTGACTATCAAGGAACTTACCTATCCATGATAAAAAAAAATTTCCCTGACCAAATAGATCTAAAATGTCTAGCCTCCCCCTCTTCATTAAAACATTGCTGATATTATCTGAAATATTTCTTCCAGCATGGTATGAAACTCAGTAGTGTAAAAAAACCTGAATTTCCCTGACTTTTCCCTGACCTTGAAATTTCTTTCCCTGGCCATTTTTGACCGGTGCTTACCCTAGACGGGCAAGATTAACACCACATAGCAAGATGGAAGGGAACATGCTTTAAGTTCTATGAATGTCCTTTTCGTTCAAAAGCTTTGCCTGTCTGCCTGCAAACAAAAATGAGTGAATCCCCCCTTAATCATTTCAGAATGTGGCAATTTCAGATGGGGATTCCCTTCCGTTTCATCATAAAAGGGAGAAGAAGTTTGAGGGTCACACTCTCCCCACCCCCCATAAGTTCCCTGGGACGTTTTGTACAAAGCAAGACAATCCTAGTTCTATGTCCAGCTAATTCAGTTATATCGGTTTTTTTGGTGAACCACTCCTCATTTTCTGATACCTATTTTATTCTATTTTGACGCTAACCGAGACCTACCTTAGTTTTGTCCAGGGTCTTTTTATTCTGTTTGGCTAATGCTTTCCATTTGCCATAATATATTCGAGCCAATTCCTTAGCCCGAGAATATGCATCTTTTTCCTTTTGTGCTCTCAGTTCTCTGTTCTCCCTTTCCTTAGCTGTCCTTGACAGTCGTTTACGTTTCTTCCTTTGATTTCGCATCCTGCGTTTTTTTTTCAATTATGTTTTCTCGAGATTGTCGTAGCATGGCGCTTTTTGTCGGCGATCGTCTTCGGTACTCAATTCCATGTGTGTGTGCCCGCGTTTCCATACCGATATAATGTTGTAGGAAATTCTATTGGACAGTGGCTCATCTCAACATGATAAAACAATAAAAAATTAACCGGAAGCTTTGTTCCGAGTGAATGTACAACTGTGAAAAATGTAGATGAAACAGGGTTCAAAGTTTATGCAAGGACTATGGAGAAAAAAAACGCAATTGAAATTTTTTTAAGGATTTGTATGGGGCAACGGGAGGTACTTACAGTGCACGCGATTTACGTCGTGTCATGCTTCGGGGGCTACTTAGATGACCGCTTGTTGTTTGTGTTGGACTTCTGGGAGTCCCTGCGTCGCCAGGGTCTGGGGGTTTGACCCTTCAAGTTTTTAGACTGGTGTCTGTGGGAAAAACATCCCTTAGAGTTATTGTTGCTCACATAGCCAGTTGGGGGCCTGGGGGGTCCTCTATGACCTTGCACTTTGGCTCCAATTTTGTTCACATCTTCTGTGTCTTTCAGCTGTTTTTGGAGGTCATCTCCAAACAGCCAGTCAGTGAACAGCACATGAGGAGAACAGAAACAAGCATAAGCCCTGCCAATATCAGGTTTCATTAGTTGCTTTCACTGCATGTTCAGTTCATAGTTAACATGCTTCAGTAATGATAGGCCATCGAGTCAAAACTGCTTTATCTGTTGAACCCCTTCCTGGTTCTTCATGGACAGATCAGTCAACCGAGCGATTGGGATGATGCCCTTAACAACGGCTTGCTGGATTTTGAACAGCTGCAATTCCCTCTTCTGCATGGGCTCACGGAGCTTACGCCAGATGCCTGGGTTCACCCTTGTGGGTAGAATAGTATCGCAATTTTCCGGTCTAGCTTGGCGCTCAAGCTTGTCTTTTAACAATTTATCTGGAAAACAGTTGCAGAACATCTTGTCAAGTAGTTTGGGAAGCTGTGGGCTGTGAATATTTTTGCCAGTCAGGTCGTCGGACTCATACTCCTTCTCCAAGTCTGCTAAAGTTTCCTTTTCCTCTGGCTCTTCACCCTCAAGGTCGCCATCTTCACCCGCTACTTTATCCATGAGAGCCTGAATGTCTTCTTCGCTCTCAAAAGCATGTTGATCGCTCACGGAGCTCGAGCTGTCTTTGGCGGGCTTCTTGGCAGGAAGACCGTAATGATGTTCTTGATCATCACTCAGCCGTTTGCCCTTGTCTTTTCCTTTCCCTTTCAAAGGGAGTTCCTTGAATTTATCCATTTTCTCCGACAAGGTCAGTATCGCTGACAAAGGAGCTTTACATCAGCCTGCGACATCGAAATGTTCGAGTCGCTGACGTGGTCCTTGGCCGCCACGGCACTTGGTGTGTCAAGATGTTTCTCTCCAGATAATCTGGCGGGTCGAAACCCAATAACTGCTCTTCGTTTTCTGGGTCTGCAACCGCCCCAGCCCAGTAGATGACTGGGGGAGCTCAGAGATCCCTCGGAATCTCAAATTTCTGTCCCAGAGGTGAAATGGGAATAGCCGCGGGAGAAGTTCTAGCCGGGGCTAGGTCATGAAAGAGCCACCGAGCACCCCCGACCAGGTTTTCGTCACTTTTCGTGATGCATCACACAACGTCACGTGTGACATTTTGTCAAGCTAAAATGAAAGCCTAAATTAAATTTTTTAAATGTTAATTCGAACCGGCGACAAGAGCAGTTTTTTTTTCAAAAATCTGCCTCCATTTCAATGCGAACATCTTTCCTGATCTTCTCAACATCTGGCCGAGACGACTGCCATGTGAGTTTGGCTTGAACAGCGTCTTTTAGCACGTTGTACTTCGAAAATTCAGCCGGTCAATCGTGTTACGTTTCGCGATTGTAAGTGTGACAATCTTTTGATGTTTCTTTATCTTCTAATCAAGCTTTTTGCTGGCGATTATCAGCCCCGAAGAAGCGAGAGCCCCACCAATGCGGCCAAGTGGTATTGTAGCTGGCAGGTCAACAACGGAAAGAGTGGAACCAAAGCTCGCGCTTAAAAAAAGTGGTTGAAAGAACACTAGAGCCAGCAGCACTCCAGTTGACGACCTTCTTGGCGCCTTTATAATTTTTCGCAACTGCTCGCTATTGGCCAACTTCTTTGTTCAGAGCAGCCAAAATATCCTTAAATTTTTGCATCCTGCTGCAGAACGTTCGCGGAAGACATCGTATAAATAGAGCTTTAATTTATTTCTAAAACAAATTCAAGCGTAAAGGCATTGAAATCAAACAGCTCACCATCTTGATCTCTGACACTGACAGTGATACTATTCACATGAGAATCTGATTGCGACGTAAAACATGTGGAACATTTAATTGCCCAAGCTAACAAATTCCACCCTACTATCAAATTTACGGCCAAAATATCAGAGAATAAAACCACTTTCCTCGATACCACAGTGTTTAAAGGGAAAGATTCACAAGACACTCCATCTCGGACATCAACACTCACTGCAAGCCAACAGAGACCTTCCAATACACACACTTTGCCTTGTGCCACCCACCAGGCGTTAAATATGGCTTCATTAAAGGCAAAGCAATGGGATTGCTCAGAACCAACTCTTCGAAAAAAAATATTTGAAGAGAGCCTTTGGTCACTACGTACCATCCGGCGGTTAAAAATTTAAAACAAATACTGATAGAACATTGGAGCCTCATACAAAACCAGCCTTTGCTGAAAACAATTTTTATAAAACCACCAATAATCTCCTACAAAAAGGGTAAATCCCTCAAAGACACGCTCGTAAGAGCTAAAATATAACTACAAGGCGACAATGCGACGCGACCATGAAAGCCACAAATTGGAGTCTGTGCAGGTCTGTCATTACCTATTCATTATGCATATCAATGTATCCTTCTTTTTAACCTGGAAGTTCTGCATCAAATATTCAAATACATTTTTTATTATTGCTGCTATTATAATTATTACTAGCTTCACTGCATTTACCATACAGTAGTGTGGATCTACACTTGCTTAGTACTTTTTTGTAACTACATATTTTGCACTCATTTTTCTTAAACAAATCATGTTTTACAGCAATAGCAATCTGGTTTTTCTTCAATTATGATTACAGTAAATAATTTCAGTGTACCTGTAATGTACTATATGATTTTAGAAAGTAAGAACCTAT
>OZ026596.1:40042942-40100442 GCA_964020085.1 Micromussa lordhowensis | reverse complement strand
GCACTATGAGCCAAATTTCTCCACTGAATCGGGTTCTTATTTTACCATTCTATAGTCCGCTCAGTTCAACAGTTTATTTATTTGCCAGGGTGGCGAGAAGATGCCAATTTTATGTCTCCGCACAAATCGCTCCCATTGTGACCTTATTGTCACGTCTCTCGGAAATAGATGCATTGAAATGCCTTCAGTATATGTTGTGTTCTTGCAGCTAACCAAACCAGGCCCTCCGGCAACACAAAACTTTCCACTCTTGCGTTTCCTCCTCTTGGTGGTCATTATGGCTGGAAGGTTTTACACACCTTATCACGTCAAATGTACTAATTTGCATATTTTGACCGGCATGGAATGTCGCACATTTTTGGCTCGAATTGGCCAACTTTGGGGTTTACCTCGGTGTAAAAACTTGTGAAGTTTTTCTTTGTTTTGTAGCTATTGTTAGGGTTAGGGTTAGGGTCTATTATGTTGTCTTCTTTGTTTTCTTTGTTTTACGTCACTGGTGAGTGTCACAGGTTTTTACACTGAGGATGAGCCCAACTTTGAGGCAAGAAAGAAAATTATTGCGTGCTTACCCGAAGCAAAGATTCGAAAATTACAAATCAGTGCAACATAGACTTCAATTTTCTGGAATAAAAAAGGGGTCAAAAATTTCATTTTATAGGCACTTTAATTGCAATCAAACAAAAAATGACTGAGCAGCGATCCTGAGAAAATTAGCTTATAAATCTGTTACTGAATTGTTGCGGTACTCCGTTTCTATTAAAATGCCCATACCTAGCTTTAAATGTCAACACCTCAGAATTCTTGGAATACCTAATTGAAGCTGGATGATCCTTGTTAACAATAAGACAGCTGAATGACTTATCCTTTTCAGTCTTAATGAAAATGTTCTCAAAGTCAAATGATCTCTTGTAGTTATTGCCAAGTTCATAGAAAAGAGTCTTGAGCTTGTCTCCATTTCTGAACTGGATTTCATGTATTGCACGAGTTTCCTTGTGCGTCTTCGCATCACCCCATGAAAAGGCTGTGACTTTCAGGCAATCAAAAACTTCCATGTTCAAGTTCCACTTGAATTTAACCATCCATGGGTGAGAGCCAGAGGATTTGCATTTCATTCGTCTTTTGATACTCTTGTTCCAGTAGCCAACTGTTCTAGCCAGCATCTGCGAAGGCTGTGCAATGTGGAATTTGTAAGCGTTTTCTCCAGGGAAAGTGTGTTTCTTTATCACTGCCCTTGTAAGGTTTAACACTTCCCCACCAATTTCAGTGGCACCCTTACAATTGGGTCGTTTTTAATGTAATTTTCAACTACCTTGTGTATTTCAACGAGAAGAGCCGCCATTTTTTTGTATTTTATTTGTTTTGGGGTTTTTACAGTTTTAACATGTACACAAACTACCTGCAGGGTAATCATAAGAATCTTGTTCATATGTTATCTGAATTGCAGTTCCCTTTTTCAGTGATAGGGCTTTCAGAAATTAAATTTAAGGTTGATAAGGATATCATGACAAATATTAACATTCCAGGTTATGATTTTATTCAACAGCCAAGCCTCCCAAATGCAGGAGGTGTTGGCTTCTATATAAAAGAAAATTTAACTTTTACTGTTCTATCAGAATTGTCAGTAACAAAAGTAGATTTTGAAGCTCTATGGATAGAGATTAATTGTGACGGTCAATCTAATCTAATCTGTGGAGTTGTATATAGACACCCAAATGGAAATTTGGATAATTTTATGGATTATATGAACAAGACAATTGAAAAGATACATCTCCAAAATAAGTACTCCCTTATAATGGGTGACTTCAATATCGATCTCTTGAACTCTTGTAAACCATCAGATGATTTCATTAATACCCTTGCTTCCCTCTTTTACCAACCCCACATTTTACAACCTACCAGGATAACTGATCACACTGCTACTCTAATTGATAATATTCTCTTCAATTCTATTGAGCACTTTAATATCAGTGGGAATATAGTTTATGATCTTACTGACAACTTGGCTAATTTCATTATCCTGAATAATCTTGGTTCTCTCCCTTCTAATATAAAAGTATATAAAAGAGATTATTCAAATTTTAACCAATCAGCATTACATGCAATCTATAGACTGGCAAAGTATTTTCACTTCCGACTCCAATCCATCTGACAGATAACCCAGGGAATAAAAGTATCTATTCAAGTGAAAAATAAATTTTATAAAAAATATTTAAAGACCTAATCTTGTTATTTTCACTCTAAGTTTAAACTTTATAGAAACAAATTAAACCATCTATTGAAATTAAGCAAAAAACGATATTATAGTAATTATTTTCTTAAAAATATTAAAGATAGTAAAAAAATTTGGAATGTGGTTGACAGATCGAGAGCCTTGCTTGACGCTCACGTGATTCTCAGAACATTTGATATGTGATACCATTATTGTGCGATTTTGAGCTTTCGAAGCGTCGTGGCGTGGGAGAGTCTAAGAGTCTAAGAGAGCAGTGAGATTGATTAAAAACGTTTAAGTCCATCATACGTCTGTTTTAGTCGAGAACTTTAAGCTATTTCTGACAAAAAGTGGCACCTCCGACGGGATTCCGTGAAACTAAAGCGAAAAACTTGGAGAAATGGGGACGTATGAAGGACAGCTGAAGTCAATCAAGACAAAACTGGCTTTACTCCAATTTACAGATGAAGAAACAGCAAACAAAATCGAAAAGCCGCAACTATCTTCACTGGAAAGACAACGCAAGATCGTAGAGAAAAATATTGATGAAGTACACAATCTAAAGGTGGAGATACAAGAAGCGAAACTACAACGCGGCGAGAAAACAGACGACATCAAAGAATGGACCGGAGAAATCAACGCTGCATTATCGAAATTCGAGTACTCCATATCGGAAATGGAGAAGATCGCAAAAGAAATCAAGCGCAAAAAGCTAGAAGAGAAGCAGGCTGAGCTCAGTTTTACTGCCTAGATGAAAGAAAAACAGTTCGAAAAGGAACTGCAATTTGAAGAGAAAATAGAAATACAAAACAAGAAATACAAAAAGAGGCTACACTTAGAAAAGAAATTTGGAGAGGAATCAAAAGGTTACGCAACGTCACATGCACAGAAGGTGGTCAACTCAAAGCTCCCAAAACTTGTTATCACACCGTTCAATGGAACCCACGCCGACTGGTTGAGATTTCGGAATCAATTCGAAGCGGAGATAGACTCCACTCAAATCCCAACGGTAACAAAATTCTCTTACCTCAAGGAACTGGCCGAAAAGAAAGTTCGTGTGAGCATTGATGGGCTGCCATTTAACTCAGAGGGCTACGAGTGAGCGAAAAATATTTCGAAATCAAGATACGGAAAGATAAGTGAAATAGTCAACGCCTACGTACAAGCAATCTTAGCGTTGCCCCACATCCATGGAAGCCAACCGGCAAAGATCTACGACTTTTACGAGAAGCTGTTAACAAATGTTCAGTCATTGGAAACGTTGGGGAGACTGAAAGAAATCGCGGGCTATGTGCGAATGACGCTCGACAAGCTAGAAGGCATCAGAGGAGACCTGGTACGAACGGACGATGATTGGCAAGAGTGGGACTTTCCCCAACTGGTCGAAGCCTTACGAAAGTGGACGGAAAGAAACCCTCTAAAGCAGGATGACAGGGCGACGGAAAAGCCTCCGCCAGGCGGGAGTCAGTGGCATAAGAGATCAAAAACATTCCAAACTAAACAAAGAGAATGGAAGCCAAGAGCATGTGTTTATTGTGAGGGGACTGGTCACAAGGCTACCGATTGCAACAAGGTTGTTTCTGTGGACCAGCGGAAGAAGATCCTCAGCGAAAGACAGCTATGCTTTAACTGCACTGACACTGGACATCAGGTTGCAGAGTCATTGTCGGACAGGATGCCTGTACTGCAAAAGAAGACATCACACATCGATTTGTGACAGAGGAACAACCGAACAGATGTTAGTGGCGACTGGAGATAGCGCAGTCACGTACCCTGTAGTAGTGGTGAATGTAGAAGGAATCAAATGTCGTGCACTGTTTGATACTGGAGCAGGGAGCTCCTATGCCTCTGCTGCTCTCCTCGACCGCCTACGGAAACGCCCCATTCGCAAGGAACTGAGACGAATCGAGATGAAGGTGCAGTCAGCCAATCAAATGATTGAACTCCACTAACTGAAGATCAGCAGCTTGGATGAGAGCTTTCATCTCGAGACAGAAGTAACCAAAGTAAACCGAAGTAAACTTCTTTCTCTCGGCAATCCCAAGTACGAAGAAAAAATTGCAAGATTCTCTCACCTAAGAGGTATCAGTATGGATGACACAGACCAGAAACCCGACCTTCCAATACACCTAGTCCTTGGAGCGAGCGAATACGCGAAGATTAAGACAGTTAGTATGCCGAGAGTTGGACAGCCAGGGGAGCCAATTGCTGAATTAACTCGCTTTGGTTGGACAGTGATGTCCCCCGGGAATGAAGTAGATCTGACACCCATGTTCCTGACGCAGACGTCATCTTTTGATTACGAAAATCTCTACAGACTAGATGTGTTAGGCCTAGAAGATTCGGCAACGGGCGACCAAGCAAGTGTGTATGAAGAGTTCAAAGAACAGCTGAAGAGAAGCCCTGATGGGTGGTACGAAGTTAACTTACCCTGGAAAGGAAATCACCCTCCCCTACCCAGCAACGAAAAGGGAAGTTTGAAGAGGTTGGAAGCGCTGACCAGTAAACTGAAAAAACCTGGAATGCTCGAGAGGTACAACGACGTTATCCAAGATCAGCTGACACAAGGCATTGTCGAACCTGTAACAGGTGAAGCAAAAGGGAGAGAATTCTACATACCCCATAAGCCAGTCATCTGTGAAACAGCAGAGAGTACCAAACTACGCATTGTATATGACGCGTCCGCTCGCGCACATGAAAAGGCACCATCCTTGAACGAATGTCTTGAAACTGGCCCACCATTACAAAACTTGTTGTGGAGCGTGTTGGTGAGGAATCGTCTCCATTCGGTGGCCATTGCAGGTGATCTTAAGCAAGCCTTTCTACAAGTGCGAATTTGGGAACCAGACCGAGATGCGATGCGTTTTCATTGGTACAGAGATCTGAATACCAAGCGAGCTCTCTTCGGTTTAGCGCCATCTCCATTCCTGCTTGGGGGAGTACTACGAGAGCATCTAGAGTGTTGCCGGGAACGGTTTCCAGTAGAAGTTGAAGAAATCCTCCGAAGTCTTTATGTAGATGATCTCATCAGCGGTGGAGCGACAGTCCAGAAAGCACAGCACTTGAAGGAATCAGCACAAGCTATCTTCAGTGAAGCCCAGTTCGAACTACACAAGTGGCACTCTAACATCCCAGTGCTAGAAACAGATGTCACGGGATCCAGCAAGCAAGAATCGAGCTACGCGAAACAGCAGTTGGGAGCAAAACAAGGCGAGACAAAGCTCTTAGGTATGCCTTGGAACAAAGAAGAGGACACCATACACCGAATTCCTAATGGCATACAACTCGGAAAAGACTAGGTACGAGAACATGAAAACGAGGCGGGTGAGGATAGAATCGAAAACAAACATGGCGACACCTGGAGAAAGCTTGTTTTCAGTGCCGGTTTTACTCACGGAAAATGATATTCCTGGAGCAAGTCTTCAGGGAAGGAAGCCAGCAGAAATGAAAAAAGCTGATCTTTTGTTTTGGCTGCGATGTAGGGGCGATTCATGTAAAGGAATGACCGTAAAAGCACAATTAGTAAAGCGGTATGTTTCTGTCAAATTTTTGATGCTCTTATATTGATTCTTACAAGAAGAGGTTACAGTAAGGACACTTGAACCGTGAACACTTGTCATTTTTTTGTACATTTTTTTTGGCGACTATGGTATAAAGGCTCTTCTTAAAATGTATAGTGTTAGCATTTTTTAAGTGTGAAAACACTAAATACTCTTGTCAAAAGGACAAGCCCCCATTCTATGGTCACTAAAAAAATGAACAAACAAATATCAAGTGTTCACGGTTCGAGTGTCCTCACTGTAAATCCTTTATTATTTTTTGCTAGAATACAAATACTTTAAACCAAAATTTTATATTTTCGAGGCTTAAGTCTCGCCGCTGTACGAAAGGTTGCTGTAATATTTTGGCGAATTACGGTCCAAACATTAAAAGTTGTGTTGTGTTGTGTTATATCTTGTATCAGAGTTGAGGAGTACATTGCAAGTGGCAGGGACAAAATGATAGTTGACCCCGATCCAAACAAGATCTACACAAAGCGAAAAGCCAGAGAATGTTCTATTTCCCTTCCAGGATCTTCATCCCACACTAAAGAAGTTACTGAAATTAATTACCCAACCACTGGCTGGGGGAGAAATCTTGAAAAATTGCCTTTGTTTACTAAAGCGGAAATGAAAAAGCACGTAGAAAATTCTGGTAAAAGAGTGGGAAGTGTGGAACATCATTCTGTTCCTACAAGTTTGAAACGTGCAAAGACTTTTCTCCAAGATGAATATTTAAAGGACATTGAAGCGAATGACGATGAAAACTATTTCTACTTTAAATGCAAGTGCTATCATAGCTATAAGAAACATGAAGCTCCACATACCATACAAGTTGCCCTCTGCATTATATCTGCACAAGTCATGCATGCCACTTGCAAATGTGCTGCAGGAAAAGTTGGCTATTGCAATCACACACTAGCAGTCATGTTGAAAATTTGTAAATACTCATTGTATGAAAGTAAAACAACTGAAGATCTGAATGATGAACTAGATGAAAATCCACCTCTGGCATGTACATCAACTTTGCAAACTTGGCATAAAAGGGGGAGAGGTGATTCGATACACCCTCAGCCAGTGATGGACTTACTTGTGACCAAAATCAAGTCTGATGATGATAAGCAGTCTGGCAAGCCTATTTCTTGTCAACTTTATGAGGCCCGAAAATTAACAAAAAATGATCTTACAGAGCAAGACAGATTTAAGAATGAGATTGCAGCCATAAATCCCAAAATGGGAATTGCCACTCTGGCCTCAAATACACCCAACAGTATGGTGCAAACTAAATTTGGTAGTAGTCCTATTGGTTCTACAAACAGTTATCAATTGTCTTATACAGAGTCCAACTTTCCAGTGTATGTCAATATTAGTGCAGTTTCAAGATGCCCTGATCCAAATTTTGACATAAACAGCTACCCACGATTTCCATTGAAACACACTACAACTAGAGTTTATCCAGACACTCTTTCTAGTGAAGAAAGAACATTTTTATCTTCACTTGAGGTTGATGAAGATACACTAAACAAAATTGAAGCAGAAACAAGAGAACAGGTAAGCAGTGAGAGATGGAGAGAAGAGAGGAAGTTCAGGTTCACAGCCTCAAGGTTTCACCTTATTTCTAGAAGGCAGAGAAATCACAACACTTTTGCTAAAGAAATGATGCATCCCAAAGAATTTACAAGTAGACATACTGCACATGGAAGAAAATATGAAAAAACTGCAATTCATGAATATCAAAAATTTATGAATGCTAGGAAAACTCCAGTTGCAGTACTGAAGTGTGGACTTGTTATTTCAAAAGATATGCCCATCTTTGCTGCCACCCCAGATGGGAAAGTTATTGACTTTGGTTGCAGTCAGCCTTTTGGAATTGTAGAAGTCAAATGCCCATCTACAAAATCTGCTGTCACCCCACTGGATGCTTGTGCTGATCCAAAATTTTTCTGTGAACGAGTAGGTGATCAGTGCTGCTTAAAAACTGACCATGAGTACTATGCTCAAGTCCAAGGCCAAATGGCAATATCTGGTGCAGCTTGGCGTGACTTTGTTTATACATTCAAAGGAATGTCAATCCAAAGAATCCCATTTGATCAACAATTCTGGGACAATATCAGTGACAGTCTCCAGGCAAATTATTTCCAGCATTTTATTACTTTTGCTGTCTCAGAGTTCAAGGCTCAACAAAATAAGGCTCTGACACTTACACGTTTGTAATCAGTTATTGAAAAGTGAACTGATCATCCTCCCTAATGATTTTTACAGCCTTACTTTATACTTTGCTTGTAACTAAGATACACTGTAATTTCTACACCTATGATATAATAGGTTCCTGAACATTACAAAGATGAGCACAGACAGTCCACATTTGATTTACAATGCCAGTTAGGCTAAGAGATAGTATACCATCCCATATGTGAAAGTTTTTTATTTTATTTATTGATCTCTCAACATGAATTCTGAGAGATGCAATACTTTGAGTTTTAACAACATCCTCAGCAGACATCTGGGAAGAACTGCCCAAAAATGGTGGCATGTTAAGTGACACACCAACTGGTAGTAGGTCTTGGATAGTAAACCCTTTGTCAGCCATCACAGAATCATTGGCATCAAAAGGGAGGTCTAGGAATCCACTTCTCTCTGTTATTTCCTTATCAGATATAGAGCCAGTGTAGAGTTGACTTATAAAGGAGATATGCCCAGCAGGAGAAATAGCAATCAATCCTTTGAGAGTTGTGTTATTTTTATAACTACTGAATAGCTCACTGTTAAGTAGTAAACTGCTCGGCATCTGGCACTTTATCTCTGTGCAGTCTATGATAGCTCTGGTATTTGGGTATTTGTTTTTGAAGTCTTGAGGCATGGTATCATCCACCACTTTTCGAGATGGCCATATGTTTAACGGACCAAACCTCAAGTACATAAAATTAACCCATGAAATAACAATTCTACTGACAGTGGGTTCGGATATGTTGAATAAATGTCCTAGGTGGCATTCTGCAAAGCCCTGCCTTAATCTGCACATAACAAGAAAAAATTCTACTTTAGAGTTCAATGTTCTAGGCTTCCCTGGTGCAACACCCAGCTGAGGATCTTTTTCATAATATTCTGGGCCAACATCTTTGGAAACGGAATGCCAATATCTAATGTTTTCTCCTCTTTCCCCTGGATTAAGGTAATTATATGTTGCCATGAAAACACCATAGGATGGAAAGCCGGTATAAAATGCCATATCTTCATCACACAAAAAATTATCCAACTTAAAAATTCTGTTCTCCAAGTTTTCACATTTTTCTGAAAGTGTAAAAGCATGAGATCTAACTTTTTTTCACCTTGGCTTCAAGTTCTGCATTTTTTGCTTCACTTTCTTTGAGTAATTGTTGCATTTCAGCCAGTTGCCTTTGAAGATCTTCGTAGAAAAGCTGGTTTTCCGACACTTCTGAAATCTGTTCTAATACACTTTCGCTTGCTATCATTTCTGAACCAACAGTTTCTGAAGGCGTACATGCAGCTGCGCTCATATCTTGCGATGTTTCCGAAGAAGGAACAAGATTTATGTTAATATCTTGCGATATTTCTGACAACGGATCAGGAACTGCACTCAAATCTAGTGATGCTCGAGCCTTCTTCTTGGCTGTGGGGTAATTGGCCCTGGGTTTTGGCGGAGGTCTCTTCCTAGGCGAGCTTCTCTTCCAAACAAAAACAGATGGAACTGCTCCTTCAATGTACGTTAAGCGCCCGATACCAAAACTCTTCTTGAGATGTTCATCCTTAAAGTGAAGTGAACAAACCTTTGTAGAATCCGTAACTGAGAAATGTTTTCCCGGCTCTCTTCGTATCGCGTGTAGCCGTTTGGACCGGTGGATCCTTTTTGATCGCAAAGAGGAACACAACAATATCGATTCTGTGAGGATTTACCTCTATTCATAGTAAAAAGGCAACTAACTTTTCAAAATCACATTTTTAACTGGCCTTTTTCACCGTACGCTCTTCTGTAAGTTTTCGATTCTATCCTTACCCGCCTCGTTTTCATGCTCTCGTACCGAGGCTCTTCCGAGCCGTCCTCCATTAGGAATTCGGTGTATAGCAGTAACTTTCCCAAGTCCACCAGAGCAGCCAACTAAGAGAGACTTGCTAGGGAGTCTTGCCAGAATCTATGATCAACTTGGACTCGTGTCTCCAACTTCGCTGACTGGAAAAATGCTGTACAGAGATGTGTGTGACAGCCGCATTGCATGGGACAAGACTTTGCCAAGCTTGCTGTTAAACAGGTGGACTGCCTAGAAGAACTGCTTGCCTGAAAAGGTTGAGATACCACGAAGTCTAGCTAAGTACCAGGAAGAAACTGAAGCTATCAGATCTCCACGGGTTTGGAGATGCCAGCGGCAAGGGCGTTTCCGCCACAGTTTACACAGTGATTCATCAAGCTCCAGGCATCAACCAAGGTCTTCTAACAGCCAAATCACGTTTATCCAAGAAGGGACTCACTATTCCCAGACAGGAACTAGTATCTGCTCACATGGCAGCAAACCTCATTCACAACGTGAAAACAGCTCTGAGTGGGTTCCCAGTGAGAAGAGTCTACTGCTGGCTTGATAGTAGCGTTGCCTTGCACTGGTTAAAGGGCAATGGACATTACAAGCAATTTGTTGCAAACAGAGTGAGGAAGATCCAACAGCACGACTTCATCCAGTGGAGACATGTCAAGTCTGAAGACAACCCAGCTGATCTTGGAAGCAGAGGTGGACAAGTGGACGTATCAGCAGATTTATGGTGGCAAGGACAAGAATGGCTCACTAAACCGGACTGTTGGCCGCCAGACATTGTTACCCATCCTACACCCGAAACTCAGGTAGAAGCTAAGTACCGAACCAGGGGGCGGAAAGAGGGGAAGGCATACATTGTGCTGTTTGCCTGCAGCCTGACAAGGGGACTATACTTGGAATTGCTACCGGACTCACCATGGAAGAATTCATCGGAAGCCTAAAGTGGATGGTAGCAAGACGAGGAAGGCCTGAAAAGATCTATTCCGATAACAGGAAAACGTTTGTTGCTGCTTCAAAGTGGTTAAAGCAAGTAGAGAGAGAAGAGAGAGTTCACAATTGGCTGGCTACACATGGCATCAAGTGGCAGTTTAACTTAAGCCGAGCCCCATGGTGGGGAGGTCAATTCGAGAGACTGGTTGGTTTAGTCAAGCAATCCCTGTACAAAACCATCAGGAATGGCAATCTGCTATGGAAAGAGCTCCAAGAAGTCATCATCGACATCGAAATCGCACTCAACAACCGACCTCTTAGCTAAGTGGAGGAGGACGTACAATTGCCCATGCTAATGCCCAACACGTTATTGTTTGGCCAACCAAACCTTCTTCCCGAAATGGACCCAGACCGAATGGAAGAAGCTGATCTCAGGAAGCGTGCCAAGTACCTACTCAGATGTAAAGAAGTCTTGTGGTCCAGGTGGACTCGCGAGTATGTGAAGGCGCTGAGGGAACGACATAACCTCATACACAAAACCAAGTCAATGAGTGTCAAAGCTGGTGATGTCGTGCTTATTAAGGGAGAAGAGCGGAACCGAGGTAAATGGAAGCTGGGAGTGGTCGACACCCCGATATCAGGCAGAGATGGTGTCGTCAGAGCCGTACGATTGAAGGCGGGAAAATCCTTCCTGGAACGTCCGATCCAGCATCTATACCCATTGGAACTGACGTGCGACATGCCAGCCAAAAGGGGAACACCCCTAAACGCAGAAGCCCAGGTGTTCCAACCGACAAGGCAAGCCGCAGCTGTAGCCCAAGAGCGTATCAGAGCTATGATGAATGCAGAAGATGAAGACTGATTAACTTTACAAACACTAATGAAACATTTATTTTCTCGTTTGATTTGTTAAGAGAACTTTTCCTTATTGTTATATTTGCCCATATTCATTGTCAAATAGGGGGAGTGAGTGTGGTTGACAGATCGAGAGCCTTGCGTGATGCTCACGCGATTCTCAGAACATTTGATATGTGATACCATTATTGTGCAATTTTGAGCTTTCAAAGCGTTGTGGCGTGGGAGAGACATGATCTGTAAGAGTCTAAGAGAGCAGTGAGGTTGATTAAAAATGTTTAAGTCCATCATACGTCTGTTTTAGTCGAGAACTTTAAGCTATTTCTGACAGGAATGGTATTAAGCAAATTATTCACTTTAAGCCTCCAACTAGCCATAGAACCATTAAAATCATTACAAATAATGTCGTAACTGATTGTCATATGATTGCTGAAATGTTCAATAACTTTTTTGCTAATATTGGCAAGGATCTTGCTTGCTCAATACCAAATGTTGGAAAGTCACCTTTAGAGTATTTAAAAACTCCTTTATGTAATAGTTTTTCATTTCACCTACAACAGCAGAGAAAATTGAAGCTGAAATTACTGAATTGAAATCTAGCAAAGCCACTGGCCCTTTTAGTATACCTGTTACTATTCTCAAAATTTTGAAAACTGTTATATCCAAACCGTTAGAGGTTCTGTTCAATGCCTCCTTTGAGACTGGTATAGTGCCAGACAACTTTAAATTAGCAAATGTAATTCCAGTCTTTAAAAAGGGTTCCCAGACCTGCCTGTCTAATTATTGACCAATATCCTTGCTGTCTGTCTTTAATAAATTGCTTGAAAAGCTTATGTGCAATAGATTAGTTGATTTCCTTGAAAAGAAAAAAGTGTTCTTTGATAACCAATTTGGTTTTAGGGCTAAGCATTCCACTGATCATGCTATACTTAGCATTGTTGATAAAATTCAAAGGGCAATTGATGAGAGGGATTTTTCTTGTGGTATAATAATATTCTTAGATTTCAGTAAGGCATTTGATACCATAAATCATGAGATATTGTTAAAGAAATTGGAGTTCTATGGCATACGTGGGATTGCAAATCAGTGGTTTAGCTCATATCTTTCAAATCGTATGCAAACAGTCACTGTAAATGGTGTAACTTCTAACTCTGTTAATATTTCATGCGGTGTTCCTCAGGGGTCAGTCCTTGGACCAATCCTTTTCTTGTTATATATTAATGACTTTCACCATTGCTCAAAAGTTTTTGATTTCCATTTATTTGCTGGTGACACTAATTTATTCTGCAAACATAAAAATCTCACTTTTTTACAGGCAAGTATTAACAATGAACTCTCTAATGTTAATTCCTGGCTCTGTGCAAATAAACTTTCTCTCAATATAGAAACCAGTTTTGTAATATTTCATCCACCTCAAAGGAAAGTAACATTTAACTTCCACCTAACTTTAAATGGGAAGCAGTTGCAACAGGATTCCTGTATTAAATACTTAGGAATTTTAATTGATACAAGTTTATCCTGGAAACCTCAAATTGCCTGTATTGTAAAGAAAATTCAAAGAAGTGTGGGGATCTTGTCTAAGCTTCGCCATTATCTTAATATTGATATTCTTACTAATCTCTACTACTCCTTAATCCACCCATTTTTGACTTATAGCATAATTATTTGGGGTAATACATATTCAACTACTCTTCAGCCTTTATACATTTTACAGAAAAAAGCAGTACGAATCATGACATTTTCCTCATTCGATGAACATTCAACCCCACCATTTAGATTATTAGTAATTATGAAGCTATCTGATCTTGTCACACTTCATATTGCTCTTTTTATGCATAAATTTCATAACAAACTATTACCTTCCTATTTTGATAATTTCTTTAATCCAGTACTTAGTACCCATGACTACAATACACGAAGTGCAGCAAATCAATCTTATTACCTGCCTCGAGCAAGAACAAATTATGGAATATTTAATATTCGTTTTCAAGGACCAAAGGTGTGGAATTCTCTTGGAAAAGATATAAAGTCAAACCCTTTCGGTGAATTTAAAAAACAATTAAAAAATTAATTGATGTGCCAATACTAATGTCACGTTAATGAGTTTCTTCCCAGCTATAATTCTATGATTTATTTGTTGCTCTGCGTTTTTTAAACTCTTCATTTATCATAATTATTGAGGATTTCATTCCAAATATATATGTATATATATAAATATATACAAAACGAAGTGATAAAAATTGATAACCATCATCATATATATGCATATATAAACATATTTTTTTTCTTTCTTCCCATGACTTGTAAATTTCGTTTATGTATAAACATTTTACGTGTGTGTGTGCGTTTCTGTGTTCCGACCCTAATATTGTAATTTATTATATGTAATTTGGCTTCCTAACTTTGTTAACTTTTTAGTTATTTTAGGAAGCCAACACCCTTTCAGTTTTGATTTTTTATTTCATGTTAATTAAATTTCTGTCAAGTGTAAGGGTCAATAAAAGTTGTTGTTTATAAATAAAAAATCGAAATCTTCGGGTAAAATCCTGTTAAATTTACCTTAAAGTTATGTAGCTCGATCGCCCATTTCATAAGTTGCGTATGGCGGGCGCAATTCTTAGAGGGAAGACTGCTGATTAGTAATGCCTAGGCAGATAACGCAGATGCAGAACATGTGGGATTGTGAAATATTCCATCTTTGATTTATTTTGCAAACACTTCACAATGAATGTTAGCGACCAGGATTTAAAGCGTTTAAAAAGTCTTCTCCTTAACGATAAATTTGAAGAGACCAAGAAAATATTAGTGCAAAACAAAGGTGATTTCAAGAAAGAGCTAGGGGTCAAAATTCCGAGTGCCCTGAAAGATCTTCCAAGGGATGACTTTGCCACATTTCTGATCCCAGACGACGTCACCCGACCCGGAGGTCAATGCTTGTTTGCGCATAAAGCGACACCAAATGGAGACTGTCTGTTTAATGCAATCTCTCTTCTTGTTCGTGGGAACGAGTCAGCTGCAATGCTTTTACGCCTTCTAGTTGCTGGCGAGCTGTACTTTAATGCATCATTTTACGCCGATCAACACGTTTTTGTTGACGCAGTAAGATCTAACAGCGATCTTTCCCTGGACACCCTGTTTACAGTTGCTCTTACCGAAGCAGGTGCCGATGAGTGCTCGAAAACTCGTAGCAAAACCGATGGCATTAAGTCTGAAGCCCTGGTTGCATGCACTAGGGGAGAATGGTCGCCATTCCTTCACATCCTGGGCGTCGCTTCTATTCTTTCCAAACAAGTGCATTCCATCTATCCACAAGGCTGCTGCCTAACGGGCGCCCGGTAACCTGGGGCGCCTAAATTACTTGCCTGGCCGACCAAGTTTCTGCGCAAGTAGCCCAAACGGGCGCCTAAAAATTTTTCAGAACACGGGTCATTTCCACTTAACATCCACATAAATTTTGTTGCTATTAAGTTGACTCTAAATAATAAAACTATTAATAAATTTGCTAAAATCCGAGCGCGGTAGATTTTCACAAAGTAGGAACAAAGAAACAAAATATCGTTCCACTGCGATGGTTTGCAGCCATTTTATAACTTATGGCAGTTGGAGACTGGGTCAAACATGTGATTTGCCAAATATGGAAAACCACAATTATGGGCTGTTTGTTGTTGTCTTCCACATGTTCTTCGGTTTTCGTCTTTGCTAGCGAAATTGCTTGTTTGTCAATTTGGAGATTTTGAGAGCTTTTTTATTCTCGGGAGTCGGATGAGCGACGATTGGCAATACATTTTAGTTACCTGCTCTCGACCTCACGAGCTGGATTTTCGATTGATGCGGACGGTCAATTTGGCGAGAGTTTTAGCAGTGCAGTATGTTTTGTGTTATGTATAAAGCGAATTCCTTCTATCTGTGAATAAAGAATTAGTTAAGCCTGAACAAGTCAGAGAGAGTCAGCGCTTTCGTTCAATCTGGTCACTTAGCAAAGGCAGTAAAGCATTGGCGGGAAAACAGTGTCAGAGCCCGTCAGGAAGACTGGTTGGAGAAACACCCAAAGGCTAGAATCTGGAGTTCGCTTAAGGGGACAAAATCAAAAGACTGAACCTTGCTGCCAGTGTCGTTTTTCTTAATTTTGAAAGGGAAGACATGTACAATTGAACTATTTCTTGAAACAATTGGTTAATAATGTATGAAGGTTAAGGCAACTTTTCCACTCAGCGCGCACCATGTTGACCCAATCCAAACCCCAACAGGACATCCGTGGGGCTTCCTTTGTTTATTGCGAGTCTTCAGTTCACCAGTACAGTGGCAAGCAGTTTTACAGTGGATTTATGCGCCAATGTGCGAGATATTTGAGGCCAGTCGACGCATAGGGACGTGAACGAAATAACCATCGTTTTCCTTTGGAGAGAATTTTATTTACTCTGAGACCTTTTGTTGAGATTTTACTAGGATTCGACCTGAACAATGGAAAGCTTCTCCCCTCCAGATAAAAAGAAACATACAGAAATCAACAAACGTGCAAATGCACGAAGAGATGCAGCAGAGAAAATCCCACATTTTAGTCTGACAATTGAAGTCAAAAAGGATCACCAAAGTTGTTTGGAACTTATCAAACAGCGAATAAACAACGCTAAATCGGCTCTTGGTATAGACAGAAAGACCTCTACCATGCAGAATGCCGATTTAATGGAAACACTTCTATTGTATTTTGAAATGATTCATCCATCAGCTCTTGCAAGTAGCTCTTCATCCAGCACCAAGACTGATGTACTCGAAAGGCCAATAACTGCTCCCTCTTAACCCCTTCAACCATCATCAAGTTCTGTTGAGGTGCCTGTCCGACAACAAACTCGAAAAAGACAGATACATGTGTAGTCGACAGTGGATGATGAATGCTATGTGTGCACGAGGTCATCTTTGCAAGTACTGTGTAAGTACTTTACCGCTTATCCTTTGTGTGAATTTTGTGGCAAAGATTACAAATGGGGTTCAGCTACTTCTTCAAGTCAAGGCCACATTTGCAAGTTTGAAGTGCCCTGTGTGTGCAATGACTCTGTTACTTGGCTCAGTTCTGGAGTTCTGAGACACCCTGCAAAGTACTATGCCAATGTTAGGTGAGTACAATATGACCTATTTTGCAAGTAAGTTTATTTGAAATACTTTTCGAGAAATTATTTAATAAATATTATATTATAAGCTTACAAGTATATTCTCTTCTATCATTTTTATGGCTTTGCATTTTTGACAACATGTTGTTGCGGGACTAACCAGTGTACACCAGTCTGTCCTCCCATGTTTTATCTCCTATAATAAATCTGTATACTAAAGTGAGTAATACATTTGCCAAAAACTCTTTGTAGAATGGTTCATGCTTTCACATGTAGTGGTGGACTTACTGAATCTCAGTATCATGGTTTTGCTGAAGCTGCTGGCATTAGAATTACTCTTCAGTTATTCTAGGCAGCCAGTGCTCTCCTATTTTATTTTTGTAATTAATAAATGTATTTATACGTAACTTTTCAAAGTGAGAAAATAAACTTGTTGTTGTTGTTGTTGCGTGATGGACAAAACAATAGACACATGTGATTTTTAACTTATACATTGTAGTATGTTCTCTTTACTTTTTTATATGATGAGATGTTTCCTGTAATTTCACGACAATGTGGTGTAGTCTGTAGTAAACTAGCATATACCCCTATCTTCAATTGGTGTATCATTTAAATTTAGCCTTTACTGTTTGCCTTATCGAGCTGTATCATGTTGTTTTGCAGTATATAAAGACCAGGGCTTTGGATACATGTCTGTAGTTCAGGAACTGTGCAACTAGACCATGGCTGATGCAAGAGCAGAGGTTCAAGTGGTGATGTAAGTTGACACACAACTGGCTACATGTAGTTATGAGTTGTGTATGTTCATTGCTGTTGAAATTATTTGCATTGGGCAAAATTGCAAATAACACCTTACACAATGCTAAGTCTTTTTGCACCATTATTTGTTACCTCTATTTCTTCAATGCTTTTCTTTACTGTTAAATTCAATGCATCTTTCAGTGCATAATTACAGATGCCAGACATGACTCAAGTAGATCAGCCATGCATTCTACAGTGACAGCTATCTCTATGAGGTAAGAAATTCTAGCCTATGTCAAATGCTAAGACCCATAAAATCAACAACTCTTGTCACACTTTTCTCAAAAGCTGTTTCTACTTTTATCCTCTTATCAGTCATCTACATGTCTATGATTTTTACTTGTCAGCAACAAAAAAATTATCTCTGTCTGCAATTGGAGCCGTGCAGATGAAAGGAGTGCTCCTAGTAGAGAAGAACCAATGACAAAGCAGCTGGTTACAAACCTCACAGAAACTGAGGGTGCCTCATTGTGTTGTAGCTTTTGTGTGTTTTACATACATCAGTGCATTTATTGTTGCCTATTGGCTCTATTCAGTAAATGGAAATATCTTGCTTCAGCGTCTACAGGTTCTAGTAACTCTGTAGTTCTGTGTCTCCATTTTCACTGATATGTTTCACGATTCCTGTCATGTTATCCAAAGACTAGTGTAGGGTAAAAACCACAACATATGAAATGTACCCTTGCTTGTAGGATACAACATAATTGAGGTGGCCCATGACTGTGTCAGATCATTGAAAAATTGGTTTGAGCAAAGAGGCATCAAGAATTCATTTGACACCTAGCATGGTAAGTTTGTATAAAAGTTACTGTGTCAGTGACTGTGTGGTACTCTTCAGTTTGGCCACGCAGCACTCAAAATATGTTCACTATCAGTTCCACTTTAAACTCTTTCCTGATACAGGAACTAAAGGAGTCGCATGCGACATGAAAAAGTGTGCAGTGGTGCTCAACGTGATGAGAGGAAGACATGGTTTTCTGAATTATCCTATAAAGGTATGTACAGTGATGTGGGTGTTTCAAATTGCTGTTTTTCTTGTTGTTTATTTATTTATTTATTTATTTATTTACTCAAATTCAATTACGCAGATGATCAGAACAAAACCGTATAAGATGGAGATATCTGAGAAATTACGCCAGTTTAGGTTTATCTACAATTGACCTTTTTTTATATTGATGAAACAGCCAAAGCCACCAAAACTCATTTCTACTGGGCAATGAGGAACAATGATGGGACTGATGCCGGGTTCCAGAGGTACCTACCCAACATTGTGGACCATTACCAGGTTTGTAGATGTCCTTTCTGGTAAGCCAGTGTATGATACAACAAACCAATACAATATTTCAGATGAAATTTATTGCACCACTATGCCTCGAATGAAGACACTCGTCTTCATGACTACTGTCCTGAAGGGCCTGATTCATGGTGTAAGTGGCAGTGTGATCAGGCAAATGGCACCAGCACATTCAGCCCAAAGAAAGTGGCCCCTGCTGTGATGCAAGAGATTCTTCCCACATTTGAGACTTTGTGGGACAGAAACCTTCTCCAAAGTGTATTGGAAGGCCTTTCACAGAACAACAATGACGCTATAAATCACCTTGTTTGGGACATCAGTCCGAAAGAACTCTTTGGTGGTCCTGAGACAGTGTTGACAGCTTGCGCTATTGCTGTTTGCCTCTTCAATGGGAGTGCTAGAACAATCCAAACTATGCTAAGAGGGCTCAACCTGGCAGTTGGAGAGCACTGCAAGTCTGGTCTGACAGCCATTGATAAACAAAGACTATCCAGCTGCAGAAAAGTCCTCAGAGGCAACAAAACAACAGCGCCAAATTCGTCACAGTCAGCAAAAAAAAAACACAATAAAAGGAATGAGGAGCAGGAGGTGCCAACATATGAGCCTGGGGCTTTTGGACTTTAATTTTTCACTTTGAACATTATTTAGATGCTTTTTTTTATTAAGGTCTAAATAGCATTTACTTGCCTAGAATGTCTCAAATGTATTTAAATGTAGTCAAATCTGAGCATGAAAAAGTTATGTTTGTTTTTTTTTGCAATTTAGGGGCAGGTCATTCAAGAGAACAAATTCGCCAATTCTCACCAAATTTGGCAGGGTGTGTATTTTTGCCTGTAGAATGCAATGATGTAGTTTTTGAAGCCATACAGGTGAAACATAGATCATTAAATGAGAGCCAAACTGGAAAAAAAGTTCTCTCTTTTATGTTTGCTTGTTGCCATGGAAAAAGCACCCCCCCCCAGACGTTTGTGAAAAGGAGGTCATTGCATTCTACCATGTCTCCTGTACTTCAACAAAACTTTCGCCTAAATAGGACAGCTTTTGAAGGAGATTGACCTGCACCAAAATTGTAGCTATTTCACAGTAGGGGTCCCTTTCAACACCCCTTAACTCAGCCAGGATTTGACGAAACTTCTTAAAACTTATTGTCAGAGGTAGCTGAAGACTTAAAGTCTTATGTAGTTTAAGTAATGATTAAAGATGGTTTTCAGTTGTCATACTTTTTGGACTCCAGTTTTGACCAAATTTGGCCATTTTTGCGGGTACATCTGTTTATGCACGCAGCAAATTTTAACTCTAAGGGCTATTAATCATCTGTTTATGCGCGCAATTTACTTATCATCAAAACTCTGTCCGAGTGCGTACCATTCTGTACCTGAAAATGGTTTTCACTCAAGAAATGCAGTGCATTAATTGGGAGCTCCATCTTCACCTCTTCCAAATACAATGCTTTCAAAACCTATGTTTGACATACAAAGATTTCACAGTATCAGCAACTGTTTACGGTCTCCTTTGCAACCTTTTTTTTCAGTATTCAAGAAAATTTCAGCCAAGCATATAAACAAAGCGAGTATGAAACAAGTGATTTTCGCATCGCATTACTCAGAATGGCAAAAGATCATGTCATTTTTATTTGAGCACTTGATTTCCATGACATGTTCAAGACAAAAACTAATTGATCACGGAAAAATTCATCTCATCACAGGTAAGCCCACTTATTGAACACCGCTGCTTTTTATAACCTGCTAGGTGTACTGTAGGTGTATCGCTGTGAGGACTCTGAGCCAAAAACCAAAAATCTCAAAAAGGAAAGGGCTTTGAAGGAAGTATGGAGAAAGGAATTTGAGTAGCTGAATCACAGAGGGTTCACCAAGCTAACTTCTTGGATTAAAGTTTAAGGGACAGTCACAGATGAAAACACCTGGCAATGTTGAGTTTCTAGTTATCCTTACTTTTGAAACTATTTGTATTACTGGAGATAGATATTATAATTCAGAGAATACCTGGGAGATAGATGCAACTGTATTCTTTTACATGAATGAATCAAAACAATATAAGCAGTTAGATTTCTTCCACGACCACTGAAAATTTCCTACCACTTGTCCCAGGAAAACAATGTGAAAAAGTTAGCTTTGAGCACTGAAAATGGTCTGTCCTTATAGAATTTGCCTTACAGCATTTGCCATAGACATCACTTTTCAAATTCCCCAACTTTACGAAATAAATACAAAACGTCAGATCTTCATGTAATGGCAGCTTATGACCTCAAGTTACAGACATCTTTTTTCACCTGTTCATCAAGACTGACAAGCTTTCAACAAGTTCTCAAACTTTCAAAATTTGACCTAAAAGTTTCTTCCAGCCTTCAATAGTATTAATACAGCTGTGCAAGTTATTTCACTTTCCCCTGACTTTTCTTCAAAATGTCACTTTTTCCTGACTCAAAATATTTTTTCCGACCATTTCCTGACACATGGCAAGCCTGAATGTGCACTGCGAAATAAAGCCCCAAGATGGGACCCTGAAGAAGAAGATTGGCAACTAACGTTAACAAATCATGCTCTGGAGATTTCCATTCTTCTTTCCCATGCGTCATCTTTACAGTGTGGCTCAATTTGTTTGTGGCAAATTCATAGTGGTATTTTGTTTTACACTTTTTACATTGTTGTGAAATAAAAGAAATTCAACATTGAGTGACAGTCACAATTTGAGTACAATGTTATATAATGAGTTTTGGTTAAATTTAGAAATCCTACCAGAATTTATTACATAGCATTAGGTTTGCAATAGTTTGTCATGGTCTTGCATCAACAAGATGTAATTTGCATTTTGCATTGCCAATGTTTGCTCTTGAACTTCATTTCAGTGTTTGTTATGTTGATTGCTATTACTATTTTATTTGTTCATTTTAGTTTCTATTTGGAAAGCTATTGTTTACTTAATTTGCTTGTAATCTTATCATAAAGTTTTTACCATCATTGTTCACAGAGTAAAATACCATACTCATTTTAGATCAGAAACCACAACATTTTGTACTTGCAATTTTCTTAACGACCTTTTATTTTGGGCTCAGGGCTCAACACTGACACTTACCCATTCATCGCTGGAGAGTAAAAAAGATTGGTGGAAACTATAAAAAGTCAATTGACCATAAATACTTGCCCGATAAGGCCAGTGGTTTTCTACAGTCCAGAGAGCAGATTTTGGTGTTCAACCAGGCTGGTAGAATAATTAATACCTGTAGAAATAAGTAAATAAACAACAGGTTGTTATTAAAAGAAGAACTCCTTGGAATGCCAAGAATGAATCCACAAATCTGTGTGCGCCCTGCCTAGTGTATGAAAACTGGGCACAAAATGGATGCTTCGATCCCTTCTGCAAAATCGTCTGGCATCTCATAGTCCTCCATAGTGGGATCAGTTGATCGAAAAGCCATCGCCAGACGTTCTACAGCCAAGCACAAAATGAAAACTGTTTTGCTTTGCTATCGTCTTTGCATCCACGTCGTGACCATGGTTACGTCTTCTTAATTGCCCATGCACCTACTCGACAATGTTGCAAGAGCGGGGCAAACGACTTCAACTTCACTTCAACATTCCGAGCATTCCAGATTACAAAAGAAATGTAGAATGAATGTTGAAGCAAAGTTTAAACTATGAAGGCCTTTTACGGACAGAATACCGAATTTGCATATATCCTTGTTATGCTACATATATGAATGCTATGCGCAATAAATCAATAAGCAAACATGTTCATTATAAACTAAAGGTGTCCGATAAAACTAAAAGATGTCCGGCACAATTGAAAGACGTTTGGTAAAAGTAAAGGATGTTCAAATTAGCTAAAAGATGTCCGATACAACTAAAAGATGTTTGATTTAAAAGATGTGGAAATAAAAGATGAGGAAGCAGAAATGATTTTGCAAAACAGGAAGTGATGTCATGAAATGTAATATCCTTTCCCGCAAGGAAAGGCTTCGCATCTGGAGAACAAGATGGCGGAACAGCAAAGGAGTTCCAGCAGCTTCGGATCTAACATTCAGCAGTTCATAAGAACTATTCCGAGTGCAGTTACAAATTTGCAAGGCCAGTCATCTACTAATAATGAAGCTAGTAAATTCTTTGGTGTCACGAAAACTCATGCGCAAGCGCTGTGACACCCAACTAGCCTTATAAAAGATTAGTTTTTCGTTAGCAAGATCAGTTGACACAAGATCTGTTTATTCACCGCAAGTTAACAAGTTTCTCAAAGTTTATAATTGTTCTGGTGATCAAGGGGGCACCAATGTAATTATTTTTACGCTATTTTAGTTTGTTTATGAAAGCGGCTTGTATCTTTACTCGTTTAAATTCAGTTTTATCGCTTATGAATTGTAAATTTAGACTTAAGGTTTCAGATAAGTCAAGTTGTATACGACATCGTTTTACCGTTATTTGTGAATTTATCTTAAGTTTTCTCCTTTCACTTTTGTAATTTTCAAAGCAGATGAAACGTATTTATATCCTGTTATTTTTCGCAATCCAATTTGCAATTTATTTGTATCTTTAATTTAGTTCTCACGGTGTTTATAGAGTTTTTAAAGAATTTAATAAACAGCAGTTTGTGAACTGACGTCTAACCAAATCACTGGAACAATAACGTCAACCAGACCTTGGTGTAGTTCTCAGTATATGGAGAACATGGCTGTCAAGCTCTTCGTCGGATATGTCACTAAATTCCACACCTTGCCCAACAGGCAACCCAAACTCAACTCCACGACAACAAATAGTTCTTTCCGAAATGTTGAGGATCCTGGCAACATCAGCCCATCGGAACCCTGCTGTAAAGTTTCCAACTGTTCTCAAGCAAGTGCTAACTGTGGTCTTCCAACTTCCCCGCTCTGTGTTATCCTAACAATAGGCTGAGTAGTCGACTCCTCAAAAGAATCAGTATCACTCTCGGATTCTTCTGCAATTCCCTCAAAGTGAAATCGTAGCTTGTTCAAGATACCTAGTAAGTGGTTTAAGTAACCGATTAAGGTAATTTCTTGTGCGTATGATTCTTTGATTCTCGTAGTTAGAACACTTAAAGTTCTTTCGTATTCTTCCAGTCTGCGAACAAAGAACTCTGAAGAATCGAACTGAGTAGCCATAGCATTTCGTTGTTGCTGTGCTCTCGAAATAATTGTACCTAATTCCACGAAAAATGTTTCTGTGTCTGGAAGCCAAATTGCAGCTCCAACATATACCATTTTGTTTACACGGAAGATTATCAGTGACATCACTTCCTGTTTTGGAAAATCATTTCCACTTCCTCATCTTTTATTTCCACATCTTTTAAATCAAACGTCTTTTAGTTGTCTCAGACATCTTTTAGCTAATTTGAACATCCTTTACTTTTAGCAAACGTCTTTTAATTGTGTCGGACATCTTTTAGTTCTATTGGAGACCTTTAGTTTACAATGAACATGTTTGCTTATTGATTTATTGCACATAGCATTCATATACAGTATGCAACATAACAAGGATATATGCAAATTCGATATTTTGTCCGTAGCAGGCCTTCATATTAAATGCTTTTAAACTTTTTCAACATCGATTCAATATCGTGTCAATATCGTCAATATCGTTTCGACACGTTTCAACTCGGTTGAAAGGGGGTGGCAAACGCTTTCAACATTGCCATTCAACAAAATCAAAAGGATGTTGAAGCAAATGTTGAAGCCGTTTGCTTGGGCCTTTAGAGTCTCATAGCAAAGATATCAGTGATGTCATGTACTGTTATTAATATGCCAACCAGAGAGCTGGTGAAACAAAGAATTCTTTTAACGTTTTGAACATTTAAAACGCAAAAACAATGTTTGTAAACAAATACCTTCCCTATAAAGGAAAGGGTTAACATCAAATCTTCTAGCACTTTGAGAACTAATTTTTGACACTAGATTACTCCTTACTGCATCTGTTTATCCATGATAAATTATCATGGATAAACGGATACACGAATCACGTTGAGAAAGAGGATTAAAATATACTTGGAATGACTTGTCAAAATGTAATGAAACTCCTCCGAAAATACCCTGGTCCCAGAGGTTATTCCTGATTTTTTGCCATATGAGATGAGAGAACCAGAGCCGCGAAAACTCGCCGCTTCGCGACTCGCGTTCGACGCTTCGCGGCTCCTCATCTTATACGGCGAAAAATCAAGAAAAACCTCTTGGATCAGGGTACTCCGAAAATGGCCACAAACAAAAACATTCCAAGGGTGAGTAGCAACAGGTTCGCTTTTAAGTGTTTTGAAAACAAGCTTAACTTTATGACAAGTCGGCAATTCGAGCTTGTGGAAGCTACACAGGTTCAATAAGTTGGAAAAATAATTCCGCAACGGCGAAAACCCACTCTACTCACAAGCCGTTGTAGCTTATCATGTACTTAGACTACATGCAAAAGTTTAGAAGGAAAATTCAACTACTTACACGGTTCCTGAACTCTCTACCTGCTCCTTTGCTTACAAAAATGTGAACACAACAAGCACTGCATTGCAGTCACGTGGTACTGGGCCGAGAAAAACCGTAGTCGAACCCAGCCTTCTAAGGCCAGCAAATACCCACGTGGACCACGTGCGTTGACAGCTCCGGCCGGAAGCACTTCAGTCGAATAATCTAGGTTCGATAATTGACTGCATTTTCTCTGGATATGTATTGAGTAATTGTTTCATGAATAAGAAGCGGGCCAACTAAGTCTTCAATCGAGAAGCTCGGCCACAAATAGAACTTTGTGCGTTTGACAGCTTCGCTGGCCATGGTTCGTCACACTCACCTTACAAACAACAAGAAGCTATTTCTCAGAAGGAAATAGTGTTTCGTTTCCGGAAAAAGATGAGAAAGGCGGCTGGGGTTTTGATATCTTGTGCATGAGACGTCCCGGGGTGAGGGGGATTTGTGCTAATGCGCCGCTTCGTGTCGCACTGATCCCCTCAGTTGCCAGAGCCTGGGGTTTTTCGTCCAGGCGAGGTGTAGTACAGAACCCATTAATTTACATCAATCTACACATATATCAATTATTACAGTAAACACCCTTCGAAATGCAGCTAGAGGCACTCCCCGGCTTATATCGGCTTCTTAGGTATGTCCAGCCTCAATGGTTATGGGTTTTTTTAACACATTTTGGTCAGAAATAGACTACCGATATGTCTTTTGCATTCGTCTTGAATTAGGTATGCTTTTTAGAAGTATACTTTTTTCATCATTATCGATAAGACCAGCCACTAAAGCCATTCAAAATACCTTAAACATCATTCTGAACTAGGGAACCAAGGCAGGTCTGAAACAGGATATTAAGTTAAAGGTCATGTCATAAATAGGGTAGAAAAATCGCAGATTTTGGTCTTAAAGTGCTACTGAAACGAAATTTTCGTATGTGAGATTGTTGCATAATAAAAAAGTTTTAACCTTCCTTGGGAACACTGTAAACTTTTTGTTCACATGCGGTAAGCGAAAACTGCTTTTTCAGCAGTTCGAAGTTGACCGGTTGAGCCTAAAATTGGCGGCCATCTTGGCGCGGTCAAAACAGTCTAGTGACGTCACTGGTTGTATTGCTCTCGTGCCTCGCTGAAAGTTTAGAGTGATTATGGGAGAAGAGACGTGTGTTGGAAGCCCCCCGAAAAACATCTTTAGGACATGTCAGAGTTGTGAAGCAGTAAATAACAGTAGTCTTATACCTGAAGAGGTGGAGAGTTGATCCTGAGGCCTTTCAGTCTATTCAACTGGATATTTCCATGATATTTTACGTAAGCAAGCTGTCGAGTGCGAGTTGTTAATTCGCAAAACGATCGGGAAACGATCAAATGGCCATCACTCATTTAAACAATATCTACACTCCTAAAGTAAACAAGACATGAAAACAAGAGAAAGCGGCTTTTGAAAATATTATCCGGAATGCTGTTGTAGCAATCGCAGCAAAAACGCTTCTTGCCTTCGAGCCCAGTCTTAGTCTCTTCGCTTCGAGAAAACCAGACGTTTTGTGAGTTTCACCGCGGACAAGATTGTACAGAGACTGGTTGTATCTGCTACACCCTACAGGTTATCACAACAGCAACAACTTAAGGAACGCTTTTCTTTTATATGGAGGTAACAAATTTAAAACTATAAAGGCAAACTAAGCTGCCATGATCCTATGTTTTCAGGAAACGTGAGAAAGCGTGCCAATGTCGGCGGCAAACGGTCATATATGCAAATTAGTTCAAAGTCTGTTAATGTAAACCTTTGAAAGAAGTAAACTAGTGACGTTTTAACGAATTGTTTTGAACTTGGATACTATTAAATGAAGACATAGTTAAAGAACTCAAAGTAATCCATTGGCATGAAGTGTTGCATTTGGGAGATAGGTGTAAAAGAGAAGCGAAATGTTCCCGCTTTGTTTACACTGATACGTATGCGGCGATAAAGCAAACCCTGCTGTAGACTACAATTCTAGATTTTTTTTCTAGTTTCAAAGATACTGTCTGCCACAACAACTCTCACTTATTAGTTTCATAAAAAGATGCCCTCTGTGTGCAACTAGTACTCAACGCAAAGCTTGTGGACCGTTAAAGTTAAATAATTTCATTATTGTGCGAATGGCTGATGTGCTTACCGCTTTTTAACAAAAACAAAAGCGGCCCTTCATCTCCCTTTACTGAGGCAATCCACTGCGATCTTTGTGACATGTTTGAGGGAAAGTTGAAAAAAGACAAATCCTTTCCACTTTCGTTTCTTTTGTCGTTAGTACAGCAATGATCGTTAGCCACATTTCCGTGGTGTCTCCACTCAATAGATCGTTTTCACTGTCACGCAATAAAAAAATACATCGAAAACTATCCAGTGAAAAAAGCTAAGGAATTGTGATGTTATAGAAGATAAAAAATAAGACACTTCTCCAAGTTTTAGCCCTGTGGGTTTCCCCAAACTTCAGACATTCGTCGAAATGTTACGCAGAAATTTACAGAGCCCAGAATGAAAACGCCCGTTGGTGTACCTCCATGGTACACCAATATTGGAGGTACACCAATACGGCGGCAGGAAAATAGTGTAAACATCTGGAACTTACTTTGGCTTTCTAGGCGACTGATTATCAGTACTGAAAAAACAAGTATTTACATAAGTACTTTTCCTAATCCTCTAGCTTCTAACAGGTCTCAAAATCATGAGATAAGTATATATTTTTCAACAAATTTCATCGTAGCCTTGTGTCACGCACCTCCATAACCCGGAAATTCAAAATGCTCTGGTTTCCAAACGAAGCACGCTATTGAGCTGTAAAGTTATAAACAGATATAAATATGTCACCTCTTATACCTGATGAGGATAACAACTTTGGTGGATCTTTAGATTTAGATTTTAGAAAGTGATGAGGGTACATATGAATGTTGTGCCGCGTAGCACTATAAACACAAATGGTGAAACAGAGAATCAACTCTAAATTAAAGTGCTAATTGAACCCATGAATAACCCAGTGGGCGTTAGCCCTAGTAAAGGGAATCAGGGAACCACACGAGGTAAAGAAAAAATCTTTTGACCTCGGTGGGAATCGAACCCACGACCTCCGGATTAGATCTACCGTTACTCCGCCGACTGAGCTACGAGGTCGGACAGAGAAAGTCGGGGACGATTTAGGTGGTGAATCGCGGCGAAGAGAAAGTAAGGGTACATATGAATGTTATGCCAAAGTATCTTTCAGGGTGCACTCGAGGAAAAAGTAATTTTAAAAAAAGCTCTTATTTCCGTTTTTAGGCTCGACTTCCGCCGGTCTCTCGAGTCCGCTCTTTTAGCGCTGACTGTTCTGTAGGCTTTAGTCGATTGTGCTGGCATAATTTTTGGCATAATTTAGAAAACGGAGCATAGTTTTTAGCTTTTATCTAAATTTAGCACTGCTAACATAATCTGCCTTTTCTGAACTTCATGAAATGACGTAATTTCGTTTTGAATGTACTTCTTTTGCTTGTTCTGTTTCTAGAACTCCTGTTCAGTGCGATGTTTCTTGGTCTTAAGCCCCGCACATGCGGTTCGGTAGTGAGCTCAGATGGCATCCTTTTTGTCGATCTGAGCACTTCCCAAGTTCCTTTTAAGATAGTTCGGCAGCGTACAATGCCGTACAGAGAGCTTCAATCTCTTGGGAGCGTTTATTGCAACCGTCCTTAAGAGCGAACAGACCAATTTCGATGTATTAAAGGTAAGCCTAACACAATAGACCTCGGCAAGAGGCTTTTGGGAATAAACGCCATCAACTCTGAAGTTCTTGAACTTTCAGACCTCATCGACAACAATAACAGTTGCTGCAAACTATGAAAATCGTGAACAGAATCATGTTATATTATTTTATAGTATTTATTACTGGTGTAATTAAGTATTTATGAACTTCAACATTTATTTCATATTTTTTTGTAAACTAGTGATTAGCTATAGACTTTAGTTAGGTGCCCCTAATAAGCTAATCTATAGCTAAGTACACTGACATGTTAATAAAGTTTTCATTCATTCATTTATTCATTCATTTTTCTATTCATTCATTCATTCCCCAAAGCCTCGTGCTGAAGTCTATTGTTTTAGGATGAATTTTAATATATTGAAATTGGTCTATAAACCCAATTCATACCCCCACGGTAGTACAGGGGGGGGGGGGGATTGATGAAACCCCTCCCCTGGGTTTTCCTTCTGTTAAGACACAAATAATGAAATTTACATAGATTAAATAACCCTGAGCTTGCTCTACAATGTGATGCAGTCGAACCCCATTAATACGGACACCGAAGGGACCATGGATGATGTCCCTAATATTAAGTCACAAATACAATACTGCACACATTTTATTGGAGGAAAATATTTAAAGATATAAAACAAAACATTAACACCAACAAATTGAACGTCTATAACGTACTGTAGTCATGTTTCCGTAGCTAAGTCTATAATCATTCAATTAAAGTTTGACAGCAATTTGCCGTTGAACGCGTTGTAATTGATCTTTTTGATTGACGACTGACAAGAACTGCATACACTTTGAACTACAGTGGAGTCCCGATTTTTGGAACCTTGAAGGGAAACGAGAATTGGTTCGCGAAATCGGGGGTAAAATTGCAGTGTTCGACTGAGGAGGGGAAACAACTTTTGGTTCGAGTTATCGGGAGGTTCGAAAAAATGAGGGTTCGATAAATCGGGATTCCTCTTTACACAGTTGAGAGATCTTCTCTGATTAGTTCTGCGGACAATGCAGTAGCATGTTTTACGTCCCTTCGCAAAAGATAAAGCTCATTAAAGACAAAGTTGACGAAAGAGTGTCCGTACCGTGGTTTACTTCCTCTGGGAATTAGTTGATGGGGAAGGAAAAGTGTCCGCTGTCCGTATTAAGCGGGTTGAATATTGAAAAAATGTATGGGCTTTCTCCAGGGACAAAGAGAAACGTCCATAACAACGGGGTGTCCGTACCATTTTTGTTAATTATGACGCCATTTGACCCGCCATCTTGGATCTGCTATCTTTTCTTAAAAAGTCAAGAAAAAACGAAATTAATACAAAATCAAGCCAGGAAGCTTAGAAATGCTAATGACGTTATTCCTTGTTTTGTCTTTTTTCGTCCTATTCTGTCTTTAGTTTGCTTAAAAACCAAGTAGCATAATTTTGATGCAAGGAGCATAATTTAGAGAGCATAATTCTGGCACATTTTTCAAAACTTTTGAGCAGTACCAGAAGCATAATATGCCAGTTTTACAAGCACAATCGACAAAAGCCTACCTTTCTAATCAGCGGTTGGTAAGCGAGCCTATTTCGGTTTAAGTGGTATCTTTTGGGGGTTAAATAAAGCTCGAGCCACGCCCGGAATGTTTTCCTTCAGGGGCTTAGTTCAAATTTTCCGACAAGCATCCCCGATCTTTCTATACGAGAGTCCCCCCAGCTCCGGGGGAACAAATATCGTTCCATACTTTTTGCTTATATATTCCACGAGTCACACTGATGATTTACCTAACCTGCGATCAGGCGTTCCTTTTTTTACAGCACGGGAAGGAGAGAAACAACGGATTTTTCCCCTCCCCGGTGCGCAAAAAAAGCCTAATCGCAGGTTATGGTTCAACACGAGAAAGCGTTGCAGAACTACTAAACACCATGCCACAAAAAATACAGTGGCCCACACAGTCAACACGACATATGCGTGGCGCACAATGGAAAGGTTGATGTAATACCGTCGAGTATAGAGCACCTTTCCTGAATTCTGATTGGCTATATTTTCTATGGCAGGGTATTGGGAGAGTAAATACCTAGGTGCAACTCAATCGAGATATATATTGAGTACTGTACAGGCCTGCAAATGATCTAAGGACCGCAAATGATCCCCAAATTGGACCGCACATGATCGCAGGACCGGAAATGATTTCTGCAAATGGTGTCGCCGAAAAAAAAAAAATGGAATGGCGAGAACTCCATGAATAGTCTGGGGATGCATATTTTCTTTAATTTCCAATATAAAACGATAAAAATACTGCATGAATTGGGAAAATTAAGATGTGACTGTATGAACGTTTCGTTTAGGACACACAACTCAAAACATGAATTCTGGAAGATGATTGCTGATATGCTCGTAGTTTTCTCTGTATGGCACTTGCATAGTGAGTCAGTAGACTCGGAGATAGGGAAACATTTTAAATTTATTAAATTTTATTGAAAATGCATGTTCCTTCGTAGTTCAATCTTGCAAAAATTAGATAAAACACAGTAATTATAAGCGTTTAAATTACTGCAGTGTTCTTGGATGTATTTGCTTACGGTTCGTGTAGAGCGGTTTTGCCCGTGACAATTCTTCATGCAGCATACAGTCCACAAACTCAGGGGAAAGACGAACGCTCTCACAGAACTTAGAAAGAAAAAATAAAGTTGGACATTTACTGAGAAGTGCAGGACACCAATAAAAAAAGGCTTGTCTCGTGGAAAAAAAAAATACTAAAAAAAAAGGTTTGACATTTATAGTTGTGAAAACGATCTTAACTGGATGGAAAACCTCCAAGAGTATCAAAAAGTCTACAACGATTCACCACACAGCTCGCTTGGCTTTCTGACACCATTTGAAGTATATTTGGTCGCCCCTCTAACAGACCAAGAAAAAAGAACTGTTTTTTGGTGGAAAAAATAACATCGAAGTTCCTGAAGAGAATGTTGGCGAAGCGAACTATGGCAATCCCACAGAGCTTGAAGAAAAGTTAAGCAATTTATCAAGTGAGCGAGATGTTGTGAGGAAGAAAGCTTTGAATGCTTCGAATGACGCAGCGCAGAACTCGGCGAAAAGAGAACTGAAACGTCAGCCTCCTTCCTTGTGTTGTAAAGGAGATGCAGTCCTAGTCCGAATCCCTATATCTGAGAAATCTGTCAAAAGTAAAAAAACTTTGTTAAAAAGCAGCTGCGAAGGTCGTATCATTAACGTCGATCACAATCTTCACAAATATAATATTGAATTTAATGATCCAGTCACAAGTAAGAACAAAAAAAGCTTGGTTTAAAGTGGACGGCATTACTTTGTTAACAAAAGAAGAAAATAAACGGCAAAAAATCGCCAAAGAGAAGATTCGTCAAAGGAGAAAGCGACAAGCTGGATCTGAAAGTAATAATACAAGGACTTGCAAATGTCTAAACACCCGTTACCTAACTTTCACGTCTTCTCGCTTTGCGATTTTAACTTGCATACTTTTATTATTTAACAGATATATCAATTAAAATAAAGTCAGTTTTGGACTTTTCCTTATCGCGGGGATGTTAAAATTAGAACTGTTCCAGTTATTTTTTGCGGTTAGATAGACTGGTTGATTAAACGTGTTTTAGGACATCGGTCAGTGCATATTTAGACTGAAAAATGATATATGCATGTTCCAGTTTCATAAAGTGTTTTGTTGTCGTGTTACATTGCAATTCGTGACGCTGGATAGTTTAAGGCGAGGGTAAACATGAATAGGCGTGAAATTTGAAGTGATATAAAAAAGGAAATTGTTAGATTAAGATGGGTTGAAAACACGTCCAGACAGTTGACCCCCGGAAAAGAGAGTCCCAGGTTGCTAGGAGACTGTTTGGTATCCGTCTACTCTTCACTTCAAATTTCAATTTTCCAAATCCATCAAATCTTCAACATTTCATATTTTCCTCAATTTAACCTATCCTTTGAGAAAAAATATCTCTTTCCCAAAATGCCCAAAAATCACCCAAAAATTTACACAAAACTGCTAAACAGTGGTTAAAGTGCCTACAGTATTGTGCAAAAGTAATGCAAACGTATTTCGCCAAAATTCGCGGCTTTTCCTGGCTTTTCGACGAAAAAATATCGAATTTTCGATGAAAGCGAATTTTCAACAAAAAGTCACAATAATTCGTGATAACTATTATTTCCAACTACGGGAATTTTCGAACGACAATTCGTTCGGAACGAAAATATACTTCGAATTTTCGAGTGAAAATTCGCAGTGTTCAATAAATGACTGACAACATTTGAGCGCAATTTCGCTCTTTGTTTGCCCTGCTCAAACATTCTCACGCATTTTCTGGACGATAAACTGCCCAGTTCGAATTTGCCGCGACAATTTCACAGTGTAAGCTTTACGAAAAAACTTGTGTCCGTTTATAGAACAGGTTTATACAAGACTCACCTGTATTACTTCAAAGGTTCCTTTTACTGTTTACTTCACGTTGAAAGCATCGCAGCTCTTACACCGTTGTTCTTTGGTGGTTTCTTAGCTCAGGTTTGTTGAACGCAGGGGCCACTTGCTGACACAGCCATGTTTGCGCCATGGTAATGCCACAGCCCAAGTTACTGTGGGCGCGCAAATAATTTGCCAACATGGTGTACGTGTCAAATGGCGAGCCCCAAACGTTTAAATCACGAGCCAGAGTGAAGGAATTTTTCTGAATTGAAGAGTTTTCAAACTGAAATGGAATTTATCTGGATTCATGAGTTTTTAAACAAAGCAAGAATTATGTTTGAAAGGTAAGATGTTCAATGAATGTTTTCTGCAAATGAGCTCTGGAAACGCATATTGTTGTTATCTGTTTTGAACGGGAATGTTCAGTGAAAGTCAAAACAAATTAAGTTTGTTCACTTAGATACGAAATTACAGTGTCAACTTATAAATAAATATTCTGTCTGCACAAAATATATCTCGTTTCAACGGGTTTTTTACATGGGAAAGCGGGCTTCTGTAAACATTGCTAGTTAAGATTGCAGCCATTTGTTTTATCACAGCGATGAAGCGAATATCGATGCAGAGTTTCAATAATGTTAATGTTCAATTTGTGCCCCAAGTAATGCTTAAACAAGTCGCAGGCAACGGCTCTGTTGGCGAGACTTGTTCATTTAACTATCGCATCATTGCTATCATGGAAACTCAATCCAACGCGTTGTTTGTTTACATGTCAAGTTCGTGCAATCCTTGAAAATTCACTATACTTCGAACTTCGATACTTTGAACTTTCGTTTCGCTACATCGAAAATTCGCTACTTCGAATTTCGTTATTGCAAAAAATCAACGAAGTTCGCTAATTTTTCGGGAAGAATTCAACAAAATCTCTCTCGAAAGTTCGTTGATTTTTCGACGTAACTTCGTGTGAACAAAGGGCGAATTTTGACGCATTTCGTTTGCATTTCTTTTGCACAATACTGTATAACCCCAAAAATGTTTTCCGCTTAAAAAAAATCTTTTTGTTTCTGTGAGTAAAATGGTGAAAAAATCATTGTTTTTGCTTGAAAACTCGATATTTTATGTGCCGTCAAAGTCACAGAAAATCACCGAAAACATTTGCACGACCGAGCTTGTGAGCAGCATGGGTCTATTCCTGGGTTGATGTCACAAACTGTTTTGCATGCATGTTTATAAAGAGTTAATGCTATGTAAATAAATCTATGACATCAACCCAGGAATAGACCCAGGCTCCTCACAAGCTCGATCGTGGGAATATTTTCGGTGAGTTTCTGTGACTTTGACAGCGCATAAAATATTGAGTTTTCAAGCAAATTTTTCACCATTCTACTCACAAAAACACAAAGGTTTTTTTAAGCGGAAAACATTTTGGATGCTATAGGCACTTTAATGAGATAAGCAGAGAGATTTTGTGTCGCTTGAAACGTGACCGAGATATTGGCAGAAAGCGGGCCATGTTAAGCGACCTCAAAACAGCTTTCACGCTTACCCCAGCCTAAAGCCGTGAAATTTACTGTACATCTTGCTTGTGCTACTAATAGTAACTATTGCATTTAAGAGCATGTCCACCAGAGGACCAGGCAGAGGTGATACATGCCATCTCACCGATTTCAGTGAAACTTGGCCAGATTGAAGGCCATATCCAATAACTCAAAGAGCCAAAACGGTTTCACAATTGCAATTTTCCGGGGGGAGTTACACCACCCTTAGGTTTTTTCGCATAAATTTGTTTAAATACTACCTTAAATAAGGGTAAAAGTAACAGGCTCTTAAACCTAAACAATTCATCCATTTCCCGTGTGGCTGCACATGAGTGTATATACATCCTTCGTAAGTTATTTACGGGAGTTTCATGTAATTTGATTGATTGCCTGTCAGTCAATGTAAGTTGATAACCACCCCTCTAAAATGGAAGAGCAAAGTAAGGTGGTTTTGAGGTCAAATATCTCCAGTGGCCAAGTCCCTCCCAAAGAGATAGCTATATCACGGTTCAGTTCCACCTTTGGCCTATACAAATCATTAAAAAAAAAATTGGGATCTGCTAATTTTTGTTCGCAGGTCGAGCTCAAACCCTGCACATCTTGCTAAAGATTTTAGTTTAATGACTAGCATCGTAAACGTTCCTTCATACACCGCACCCACAGATAAGCCATAACCTCAAGATGGAATCTTAAATATTGAAAAGTAACAAAAAGACAATAAATTTTTAAGTTCAAGTGAAGTTCTAATTGGTATAAAAATAAAGACAAACAAACGCAGTTTCAGAACAGTGATACAGCCGTTGTTGCGAATCTTCGTATGCATTTAAAAGTTTTTAGATAACAAACTTCCACTTATTGTACCTTCTCGTCTTCCTAATCCACTCTTCATAAACTTGAGATGCTTTCTCGATAACATTGTCTTGATTATCGCTTCCTCGGAACACATTTCGTACGCCATATTAAACGATACGAATTTCTGCTTAGTAGCCAAGCTTCGAAACATGGAGAGGAGTCTGGGCATCACAACGCGTAAGAACGGAATAGATCGTTTTCACGTGACGTCATCACTTTCTAAAATCTAAAACTAAAGATCCACCAAAGTTTTCATTCTTATCAGGTATAAGAGGTGACATATTTATATCTGTTTACAACTTTACAGCTCAATAGCGTGCTTCCTTTGAAAACCAGACCATTTTGAATTTCCGAGTTATGGAGGTGCGTGACACAAGGCTACGATCAAATTTGTTGAAAAATATATACTTATCTCATGATTTTGAGCCCAGTTAGAAGCTAGAGCATTAGGAACAGTGCTTATGTAAATACTTGTTTTTTCATTACTAATAATCAGTCGCCTAGAAAGCCAAAGTAAGTTCCAGATGTTTACACTATTTTCCGGCCGCCATATTGGTGTACCATGGAGGTACACCAACGTGGCGTTTTCATACTGGGCTCTGTAAATTTCTGCGAAACATTTCGACGAATATCTGAAGTTCGGGGAAACGCACAGGGCTAAAACTTGGAGAAGTGTCTTATTTTTTTTATCTTCTATAACATCACAATTTCTTAGCTTTTTCCACTGGATAGTTTTCGATTTATTTTTTTATTGCGTGACAGTGAAAACGATCTATACCTGGATACTCAGTAAATCGGTTTTTTGTGTTCAGATCTAGCAACTCTCTAGAAGACAACTTGGTAATAATTTTGTAAATTTCGCTCAACTTATATTGGTAGCAGTTGACGCACAATGTGGGTAAACACTGAATGGATGAAACGTGACATCAGAGGGGTTTCGACAAAACACTGACCCCTGGACAACTGACCCCCTACTTACCTCCTTTACCGACCCCCTCTAAAATTCACGTTAAAGCCGACTTAGCTACGAAAAAAATATTTTTTCAATACTGTGCAAAGTGTTATTACGCATACATATAACGCGTATGAGCCGTGCAATAAATTTTCAGATGATTTATATCGTTAAACACGTTCACTGGGCGACTTCACTTGAGAACATCACAGCATAAAACAAAATAAAATGGTAGCATTTTCCAAAAAATCCACTAATTCAAGTTCTGGTGGGCAAAAAAAAATGATTGAAAGGGGGAAATAGTTTACCATTCCTACTGCAAACACTGATGCGCCAACCGGTTTGTTGCTTTGTTTACTTTTTGGAGCAAATATAATTATTTAGCGTCACGAAATATCACAGTTCATGTTTCACCGATGTTTGTCAACTTGAACAATTTCATGATCCTGGCCTTGGAACAAAAAAATTAACCTGACATTCCCTGAAAGAATTCAGAAACTATTACTGCAATAAACCGAGAAAGGAAATTACAAACTGAATCTAGTATTAATAAAACACTTTCTCGCCTTACCTATTTCAAAGTACATTATCTTTCTTTAATTTAACAGCATTTTTAACCACTATTATTACATGTAGATATATTTTCGAGAAATTGTCCTTGAAATTAGTATCTAAAAACCTCGGCGAAACATGAACTGTGAGTCAAAGTGTGATGTTTCGTGCGCCAAATAATAATGTTTACACTAAAAAAGTAATCAAATTAGTCGGGGTCTGCAAAACCTCGGCACAACAAACTCGTTTTCTTCGTGACGTTTTCGTTGAGAAAACAATGGCTAATCTTTCCTGTTCGTTTGCCTCGCACTGTGACACTCACTGCGATATTTCATCCCGAGGAAACGAGCTTCTTCCCCTGAGCTCTTGTTCTAGAGATATAAGTGCTCATCTTCGACAAATCTCTGTATCCCAAACAAGTGTCTCTTCTGAGAAAGAACTAATTCTTGCTCGCGTGGGGTTGTTTGATGAAAGCAGCCGTGACTTCACAATTTGTCCAAAACACCGGGATAAGTTAGGCGTCAAGTTCAACGCCTCGATAAAATGTCAGCATCCACTCCATGGAAATCGAAAGGGCAAGAGAGAGAGGGGTGTCAACCTGCGAATGTCAAAGGAAATCAAGAATAAGTGGAATGTTGTTGTTCCAGTTGGAGCAGGTAAAACGCTTTGTCTCTTAATCCTTGGAGTCCAGCTAAAGTAGGAATTCCTACCTGGATTTGTTTTCATGAATTATAGACTCGATTACCAGTCGGTATTCGAGAAAGCGGAGAGAATTTGGCGTAAGAAAGAATTGATGGCATATTCTATGAACACAGGTATTTGCAGAATTTGTCGTGGGAAACATCAAGCTGCCATGAAATTCGTAGCAAATGTTTCACCGCCCTCGGAGCAGAGAGAGGAACAAGCTTCAGCAGACCTACCCATGGAGCAGGCTGACAGCACCATTGCTGACAAACAAACGCACGTGTGATTCTTGTTACCACCAGAAGAACCATCAAGTGAGGTATGTTGTGCACTCATTTATCTATTACTTGCGTAGTTCGTTTTGGTAACACGAGTATTTTATACGTAGAGACGCGGTTTCGAGAGATTTTTGATGCGATTTTTCAAAGGAGATTTTTTAAGAGGCAGATGAGAAACTTATGCTTTTGGCTACGCAGGTCATTGACTGCAGAAGAGATAGGTAGATCCCCGGCTTTTGCGCAATGGGAGACAATAGGGCAGTTTATACGAAAAATATAAGCCGCAGATTACACAAGCTGCCTCTTACATAACACGCTAACTTACCGTATAAGCAGTACATTTTAACCAGTTCACGTTTTACACGAGCCAGGGATAAGATAAGCCGCGGCCTGTGTAAGGGCGCGTAACCACTCCTACAAATGGTATCGCTCGTTTGCGGCTTACATAAGACACGATGTCAAAGTACGCAAGTGCAAGGTTTTCCTGTGCTTGAGCGAGAGCTCACACAATTCCGCGATTGCTATGACAACTAACAAAAAAAGAAGGCATTAGTCAGGAATAAGTCGTGAACCATGTATACGAGCACTTCGCGTCTTACATAAATGTAAGCCGCGTTCGTATAAATGGTCCAGTTCGGATCTTAAGTAAGCCTATTTTTCCCGTATAAAATGGCCCTAAAGAGAACAGTGGGGGAGGGGGGGGGGGGAGGGGAAGGGGCAGGGAGTCTGAATATCCCACTTATGTTATCCTGTGTTCTTAATACACGCCTCTTGCATCCAATTATACCATGCAATGTTTCTCAATTTCGCTCACTCGCCGTCCCTTTTGGTGGTACGTGCCGCCTCCCGCCCTTTGCTCTCCCACCTCTCTGGTCCCCTGCCCGCTGCCCCCTCTCACTATAAAGCTAGTGCTTTTGATTACTCTGATGCGCAGCACTCGCAGGTCTTTCCTGCATAGTGTAGGATTGTCACTCTGCTTCAGTTGTCATTCACTGGCTGTAGCTTATGTTATAGGCAGCTGTAAAGATACACAATAAAGCAAACAAAACTAATTAACTATATGGGCACATGCAGCTAGAACAAAAGGGACTCCTGTAGTACAGTCTCGTTGCTGAGATATCCTCGTACGATTTTTCTTCCTAATATCCTGATCGTCAACTGTGCAAAGAGATTTTTGTATCTGTTTTGGGATTGCTACGATCTCCAAGCCCTTGTTGCGCAGGACGTTGTTGAAAACCATCCTGCAATGGCTATGTTTGTTTGTTTTGTTTTTCATGCTGTAGGAGCATTATTTAGTCAAATGTTTCTTGTTGCAGCCCAGTGAGCACAACTCCGAGGTGCTCTCCTTGTCTTCCCAAGGGTCAGTGCAAGAAGGCGAGACCTCGCAGGAATGGCAGCCGACTCCCCAGGTTGAGCACAAGCTGCAGAGCCTAAACAACTTCCTCAGGAGAACATCAGACAGAAGCGTCAGTCCTCTACGATCACAGTGCAAGTCCGACGTGCTTTCTATCTCTGCTTCCACTCAGCGATACTACAGAAGAAAGGCTGAACAGGTAATTGACGTCGTATTAGACGCCATAGCCCCGGGCAACTCTACGTGGCTTTTCGAACAGGTACGCAGCAAACGTGAGATCATTCAAGGGGTCTCAAATGTAGGAGAAGACACGTTAGTGTCTAGACTGGTCACTTGCTATGAAGAGGCAGGCTCATGGTACAACAGACAGCAAATAGTCACTTTTTGCAGGCGACTATTCCAAAACAGAATTGCTCCAGATGCTCCCTGGCCTTACCAAGTGGAGGATCGATGAGGCAAGAAAGCATGCTTTCAAGAACAAGCCTGGTCAACCCATCGAGCCACCAACGCTGCAGAGGACGCGTCTGGATCCTGCTAAGGTGGATCACTTTCTGGATTTTATATCTAGCCCCTCATTCCTCCAAGACGTTGCGTATGGGACAAGAAATCTCAAACTATCGACTGGAGAGAAAATTGAAATCCCAAGTGTGGTGCGCACCGTCATCTCGTCTCGCCTAGTTCAGCTGTACTTGAAATACTGTGCTGAGTCTGCATTTGAGCCCTTAAGAAGATCTACACTATTTAGCATCATCAAGGTTAGCCTTTCTGTGACCGTTGTTAGTAATGACTATAACAGATGTCATTAACTACCAATTTTCTCTCCTCTTGATTCACGCCCAGTATTTAGTTGGCATATATTTCCGTATTTGACAGCCCTTTTTGCCACATAACACAATAACTGATAAATAGATTAACTGGGAAGTAAAATAATCAATTCTCTTTTTCTCAGATATGCGCAGCGTCACAAAAGAAATTACTGGCTGGCCTTGACAGCACGCAAACCGACGGTGTGAACGCCCTCGCCTCTCTTGAAAATACCATTAACCAGTTGCACCAGCATGGTAAACTAAGTTATATTTGAAACACATACGATTGCTTGTGGGTTTTTCTTTTTTGTAGTCATTTGCTATCCAAATAGCAAAACGCCATCACAACGGGATGTGATGTAAATAAGCACTCCTCATGTCTTCACTGAGCTTTCTGCTCAAATTGGGTAGGAAAAATTGAGTGGCATTTCGTTACTTTTTCTATTTCATTTCCTCAGGTCTGGACTGTGAAACGTCAAGCTCCATCAAAAGTCGGCTGAAAGCTGCAAAACAATATCTCAAGTCAGATTTCAAGATCCATATTTCGCAAAAGGAGCCCTGTGCCGACCACTGTAGTGTGTATGCCCTCAGCAGTGGACAGAGTGATCATCGCGGGACATGTCAGCACCAACACAACATCTGCTGCGATCGCTGTGATGACTTGAGGAATGTAGTCACTGATATCCAATTTGGTATCAAATTTGGCCAAAACTTATACCAGGGCCCACTATGCCAGAACCTTCTATGCAATATCGGCATACATGAACTGAAAGACCCTTTTCAACAGAAACACACCATACAATGAATTATTGAAAGGGCTTTATTTGTTTGTTTTTATGGTTGTCCAAACTTACCCTTTCAAAAGCAGGATTTTTCATGTTCTGGAGGCCCTAAATGGGACCCCCCTGTAACTTTTCAACTAAAAGTGAGAGAAGAAAACCAACTTGGCTTTTGGAATACCTCAATAAGGCCAACTTCTGGAGCAAGTTTCATCAAAATCGGTTGACCCACATTTTCAACCTCTGGAACACTTTCTCAGACAATGACACTTAAAAGTGAAAAAGGAAAAAAATCATTATACGGAAAACTGGGAAACCGACTCTCTCTCTTAGTTCCTTGCCCCCAGGTGGGGGATAGGGCCGGAAAGGGAAACCGACTAATATGTAGAAAATGTAAGCCTTGCTACTGATAAATTCAGAAAACGTTATACTTATAACAGTTCAGTATTACTACAATTCCAATTCGCGCCGGATTTGTTGCCTTGTTCGGATGGCAGTAGCCTCTGTTGTCAAAACATCGTCTTCATCTTCATCGTCATTGGGAGATGTCGCATCCGTGTCGCGAATCAGTCTTCCACTTTTATTTAGGGTTGATAGCCTGCTGAAATAGCGGGAAATCTGCAAAGTAGTCAACCACTCTTTTCTCTGGAATCTCTTCTTCCCGCTAATGTCCCGTAACCCCTTCATGCGCATTGCTACATCTCCCGGACTAGCCTTGTGGCCCGTCTCTTCCCCCAGCAAGAATACCTCCCGTAAATAGTTTCTCACATTTTCGGAGAAGTGTACGACATTTCTGACATTTTTGAGGGCCCATCCTTCCTCTGTAGAAGGCACGTTTTGACTGTCAGGTTGGTCGGCAGTGGCTGCAGCCGAGGTGGAAGGTACAGATTGAAGATATCCACCAGCCAAGGACAGGCAGGTTTCTGCCCATTTGCGTTTGACCTGGTCATATTGAGTCTCGCGTTCAAGCCTTATAAGGTGCTTCCCCACGTCAAGATGCCTCTGCAAAGCAGCAAATGACTGGTACACTTTGATGCATCCTTCCTCGGGGCAAGAGAATGGGACCCTGTCTTCATCTTCTTCATCTTCGCAATGGGTGGCGAGATCTGACCGAGGGGGCCTGGGTTGAACAAGAGATGGTTGAACAGGTCTCACCGCTGTCAAGGTTCCAACTTCCTCGTTTGGTCTTCCAAATGGCATTACAATGGTAAGGTTTGTTGCTCCCTGTGGAGTACCCAATTGAGCCAGCATAGCTATCGTGAAGAATTTTCCAGGTCCAATGTTGTACGCCCGCCATGCCCTCAGTCCTCCTCCCTCGTAGGAAAAGTTGTTCAGGGACTGCACGCCTGACATAGTGTGTTTATGCATCGTCTGCAGAGTAGTTTGTACCTTGCAGACCAATGCATAGCAACCCTTCACGCCTCCGTGAGACTCGATAGCTGCTTTCATAGATGCTGCCGTTTCCACATCGTTTCCCTCGTTAACAAATCGCCTAATGTGACTCTTTATTGAGGCGATTCTGCGGTCACATATATCTTTCCCCGCCTGAGGCTCACTAAAATCATAGCGTGCGACTCTAACTCCGCTGCGCTCTCCAAGACTTGGTAAGGAGAGCAACAGGAAAGCGGTGTGATAACACCCAGCGTTATCCGACTTGAGAAAGGCTTCTGCAAGGTGGGGCTTTAGTTCCTTCAAAGTTGCTAGTGTGTGCTCTAGGATAGATGCCACAGCAAACCAATTCTGGCTACAGTCATCAAAGAGGTGAATGAAGGTCCTTGTCTGAAAATAATTACAAAAGAGTACACTCGTCATCTCCACCAAACATGACTCTGTTGCACTGTAAAGTTGGCGTACTTATTATCGAAGCCATTTACAGGCATGGGCATTTGATCGGATTAGCTTATCGCCCAAGGATTTTATTAGAAGCAAACCATTCTCGTCCCCAGAGGCCGCGCTCCTTTTGGTCAGCACCCAAGAATCGAGACCTCTGGCCAACTCCAACGACATTCCGGTTTTGAATGGCTTTGTAAACACAATAGATTGAGACCAGAACCAATCAGATTTGTCAGACTTGACTTTGAGCATGCGTAGAGTGACGGGAAGTCCGTGAATCGCGGACTTCCGGTGTTGGACCTGGCCAGAGGTCGCGATTCTTGGTGCTGACCAAAAGGAGCGCGGCCTCTGGGGACGAGAATGAGAAGCAAACAAGACAAAACGGAGCACCCTACCTCACCCGACATTTATTCGAGTAGCTAATATGAGACGAGTACCTCAACTTCTTTACCAGTTTCATCTTTCGTGATGGCTACTGTCGCATGCCAGGATTTTCCTTTTTTTCCAAACCAGTCTCTTTGGGTCTCTCTGAAACTGATGGGAAGAAACTTCATTGCCCAGTCCATGATTAGGAGAACTTGACTGCCTGACAGATGATCGACCACGAAGGATTTGGCTGCATCTTGGTGGACAGCTCGCACAATGTGCGCCTTCCAGTCTTCCAGCTTAGGCAGAGCGCTCACGACGTCATAATTTAGTTCTTCCCGTCTGTCCGGATCACTGCGACATTGGAATGATAAAATAGGAAACCAGTTTGCAAATTTTCTCTGAAACCAGAGCCGCTAGAATTTGAACTATTTATACAAAAAAAGATAGGGTAACAGGTTCTTCTTTACGGCCCTATTCTCCCAGAGGACATATAGGAAACAAAGAACAGGTTCTTCACATTTTACCTAAAATGTACATCAGAGGAGGCCAACGCTAACTGGATATCATTAACTACATTCCTTAAGTCATCACAGCGATCGCAGCAGATGTTGTGTTGGTGCTGACATGTTCCGCGATGATCACTCTGTCCACTGCTGAGGGCATACACACTACAGTGGTCGGCACAGGGCTCCTTTTGCGAAATATGGATCTTGAAATCTGACTTGAGATATTGTTTTGCAGCTTTCAGCCGACTTTTGATGGAGCTTGACGTTTCACAGTCCAGACCTGAGGAAATGAAATAGAAAAAGTAACGAAATGCCACTCAATTTTTCCTACCCAATTTGAGCAGAAAGCTCAGTGAAGACATGAGGAGTGCTTATTTACATCACATCCCGTTGTGATGGCGTTTTGCTATTTGGATAGCAAATGACTACAAAAACGAAAAACCCACAAGCAATCGTATGTGTTTCAAATATAACTTAGTTTACCATGCTGGTGCAACTGGTTAATGGTATTTTCAAGAGAGGCGAGGGCGTTCACACCGTCGGTTTGCGTGCTGTCAAGGCCAGCCAGTAATTTCTTTTGTGACGCTGCGCATATCTGAGAAAAAGAGAATTGATTATTTTACTTCCCAGTTAATCTATTTATCAGTTATTGTGTTATGTGGCAAAAAGGGCTGTCAAATACGGAAATATATGCCAACTAAATACTGGGCGTGAATCAAGAGGAGAGAAAATTGGTAGTTAATGACATCTGTTATAGTCATTACTAACAACGGTCACAGAAAGGCTAACCTTGATGATGCTAAATAGTGTAGATCTTCTTAAGGGCTCAAATGCAGACTCAGCACAGTATTTCAAGTACAGCTGAACTAGGCGAGACGAGATGACGGTGCGCACCACACTTGGGATTTCAATTTTCTCTCCAGTCGATAGTTTGAGATTTCTTGTCCCATACGCAACGTCTTGGAGGAATGAGGGGCTAGATATAAAATCCAGAAAGTGATCCACCTTAGCAGGATCCAGACGCGTCCTCTGCAGCGTTGGTGGCTCGATGGGTTGACCAGGCTTGTTCTTGAAAGCATGCTTTCTTGCCTCATCGATCCTCCACTTGGTAAGGCCAGGGAGCATCTGGAGCAATTCTGTTTTGGAATAGTCGCCTGCAAAAAGTGACAATATTTGCTGTCTGTTGTACCATGAGCCTGCCTCTTCATAGCAAGTGACCAGTCTAGACACTAACGTGTCTTCTCCTACATTTGAGACCCCTTGAATGATCTCACGTTTGCTGCGTACCTGTTCGAAAAGCCACGTAGAGTTGCCCGGGGCTATGGCGTCTAATACGACGTCAATTACCTGTTCAGCCTTTCTTCGTATCGCTGAGTGGAAGCAGAGATAGAAAGCACGTCGGACTTGCACTGTGATCGTAGAGGACTGACTTTTCTGTCTGATGTTCTCCTGAGGAAGTTGTTTAGGCTCTGCAGCTTGTGCTCAACCTGGGGAGTCGGCTGCCATTCCTGCGAGGTCTCGCCTTCTTGCACTGACCCTTGGGAAGACAAGGAGAGCACCTCGGAGTTGTGCTCACTGGGCTGCAACAAGAAACATTTGACTAAATAATGCTCCTACAGCATGAAAAACAAAACAAACAAACATAGCCATTGCAGGATGGTTTTCAACAACGTCCTGCGCAACAAGGGCTTGGAGATCGTAGCAATCCCAAAACAGATACAAAAATCTCTTTCCACAGTTGACGATCAGGATATTAGGAAGAAAAATCGTACGAGGATATCTCAGCAACGAGACTGTACTACAGGAGTCCCTTTTGTTCTAGCTGCATGTGCCCATATAGTTAATTAGTTTTGTTTGCTTTATTGTGTATCTTTACAGCTGCCTATAACATAAGCTACAGCCAGTGAATGACAACTGAAGCAGAGTGACAATCCTACACTATGCAGGAAAGACCTGCGAGTGCTGCGCATCAGAGTAATCAAAAGCACTAGCTTTATAGTGAGAGGGGGCAGCGGGCAGGGGACCAGGGAGGTGGGAGAGCAAAGGGCGGGAGGCGGCACGTACCACCAAAAGGGACGGCGAGTGAGCGAAATTGAGAAACATTGCATGGTATAATTGGATGCAAGAGGCGGGGATTAGGAACACAGGATAACATAAGTGGGATATTCAGACTCCCTGCCCCTTTCCCTCCCCCTCCCCCCACTGTTCTCATTAGGGCCATTTATACGGGAAAAATAGGCTTACTTAAGATGCGAACTGGACCATTTATACGAACGCGGCTTACATTTATGTAAGACGCGAAGTGCTCGTATACATGGTTCACGACTTATTCCTGACTAATGCCTTCTTTTTTTGTTAGTTGTCATAGCAATCGCGGAATTGTGTGAGCTCTTGCTCAAGCACAGGAAAACCTTGCGCTTGCGCAGTTTGACTTCGTGTCTTATGTAAGCCGCAAACAACGGGATACCATTTGTAGGAGTGGTTACGCGCCATTACACAGGCCGCGGCTTATCTTATCCCTGGCTCGTGTAAAACGTGAACTGGTTAAAATGTACTGCTTATACGGTAAGTTAGCGTGTTTTGCAAGAGGCAGCTTGTGTAATCTGCGGCTTATATTTTTCGTATAAACTGCCCTATTGTCTCCCATTGCGCAAAAGACGGGGATCTACCTAGCTCTTCTGCAGTCAATGAGCTGCGTAGCCAAAAGCATAAGTTTCTCATCTGCCTCTTATAAAATCTCCTTTGAAAAATCGCATTAAAAATCTCTCGAAACCGCGTCTCTCCGTATAAAATACTCTTGTGTTACCAAAACGAACTACGCATGTAATAGATAAATGAGTGCACAATATACCTCACTTGATGGTTCTTCTGGTGGCAACAAGAATCGCACGTGCGTTTCTTTGTCAGCAATGGTGCTGTCAGCCTGCTCCATGGGTAGGTCTCCTGAAGCTTGTTCCTCTCTCTGCTCCGAGGGCGGTGAAACATTTGCTACGGATTTCATGGCAGCTTGATGTTTCCCACGACAAATTCTGCAAATACCTGTGTTCATAGAATATGCCATCAATTCTTTCTTACGCCAAATTCTCTCCGCCTTCTCGAATACCGACTGGTAATCGAGTCTATAATTGACATTCGCAGGTTGACACCCCTCTCTCTCTTGCCCTTTCGATTTCCATGGAGTGGATGCTGACATTTTATCGAGGCGTTGAACTTGACGCCTAACTTATCCCGGTGTTTTGGACAAATTGTGAAGTCACGGCTGCTTTCATCAAACAACCCCACGCGTGCAAGAATTAGTTCTTTCTCAGAAGAGACACTTGTTTGGGATACAGAGATTTGTCGAAGATGAGCGCTTATATCTCTAGAACAAGAGCTCAGGGGAAGAAGCTCGTTTCCTCGGGATGAAATATCGCAGTGAGTGTCACAGTGCGAGGCAAACGAACAGGAAAGATTAGCCATTGTTTTCTCAACGAAAACGTCACGAAGAAAACGAGTTTGTTGTGCCGAGGTTTTGCAGACCCCGACTAATTTGATTACTTTTTTAGTGTAAACATTATTATTTGGCGCACGAAACATCACACTTTGACTCACAGTTCATGTTTCGCCGAGGTTTTTAGATACTAATTTCAAGGACAATTTCTCGAAAATATATCTACATGTAATAATAGTGGTTAAAAATGCTGTTAAATTAAAGAAAGATAATGTACTTTGAAATAGGTAAGGCGAGAAAGTGTTTTATTAAAGCTGAAAATGGACTGTAACTACAAATACTAGATTCAGTTTGTAATTTCCTTTCTCGGTTTATTGCAGTAAAAGGTTCTGAATTCTTTCAGGGAATGTCAGGTTAATTTTTTTGTTCCAAGGCCAGGATCATGAAATTGTTCAAGTTGACAAACATCGGTGAAACATGAACTGTGATATTTCGTGACGCTAAATAATTATATTTGCTCCAAAAAGTAAACAAAGCAACAAACCGGTTGGCGCATCAGTGTTTGCAGTAGGAATGGTAAACTATTTCCCCCTTTCAATCATTTTTTTTTTTGCCCACCAGAACTTGAATTAGTGGATTTTTTGGAAAATGCTACCATTTTATTTTGTTTTATGCTGTGATGTTCTCAAGTGAAGTCGCCCAGTGAACGTGTTTAACGATATAAATCATCTGAAAATTTATTGCACGGCTCATACGCGTTATATGTATGCGTAATAACACTTTGCACAGTATTGAAAAAAATTTTTTTTCGTAGCTAAGTCGGCTTTAACGTGAATTTTAGAGGGGGTCGGTAAAGGAGGTAAGTAGGGGGTCAGTTGTCCAGGGGTCAGTGTTTTGTCGAAACCCCTCCGATGTCACGTTTCATCCATTCAGTGTTTACCCACATTGTGCGTCAACTGCTACCAATATAAGTTGAGCGAAATTTACAAAATTATTACCAAGTTATCTTATAGAGAGTTGCTTGATCTGAACACAAAAAACCGATTTACTGAGTATCCAGTATTCCGTTCTTACGCGTTGTGATGCCCAGACTCCTCTCCATGTTTCGAAGCTTGGCTACTAAGCAGAAATTCGTATCGTTCAATATGGCGTACGAAATGTGTTCCGTGGAAGCGATAATCAAGATAATGTTATCGAGAAAGCATCTCAAGTTTATGAAGAGTGGATTAGGAAGACGAGAAGGTACAATAAGTGGAAGTTTGTTATCTAAAAATTTTTAAATGCATACGAAGGTTCGCAACAACGGCTGTATCACTGTTCTGAAACTGCGTTTGTTTGTCTTTATTTTTATACCAATTAGAACTTCACTTGAACTTAAAAATTTATTGTCTTTTTGTTACTTTTCAATATTTAAGATTCCATCTTGAGGTTATGGCTTATCTGTGGGTGCGGTGTATGAAGGAACGTTTACGATGTTAGTCATTAAACTAAAATCTTTAGCAAGATGTGCAGGGTTTGAGCTCGACCTGCGAACAAAAATTAGCAGATCCCAATTTTTTTTTTAATGATTTGTATAGGCCAAAGGTGGAACTGAACCGTGATATAGCTATCTCTTTGGGAGGGACTTGGCCACTGGAGATATTTGACCTCAAAACCACCTTACTTTGCTCTTCCATTTTAGAGGGGTAGTTATCAACTTACATTGACTGACAGGCAATCAATCAAATTACATGAAACTCCCGTAAATAACTTACGAAGGATGTATATACACTCATGTGCAGCCACACGGGAAATGGATGAATTGTTTAGGTTTAAGAGCCTCTTACTTTAACCCTTATTTAAGGTAGTATTTAAACAAATTTATGCAAAAAAACCTAAGGGTGGTGTAACTCCCCCCGGAAAATTGCAATTGTGAAACCGTTTTGGCTCTTTGAGTTATTGGATATGGCCTTCAATCTGGCCAAGTTTCACTGAAATCGGTGAGATGGCATGTATCACCTCTGCCTGGTCCTCTGGTGGACATGCTCTTAAATTAGCAGTTCGAAATTTTAAGAGAAAAAATATTTAGGGTTAGGGTTAGAGTCCACTCGTTTCCTCTTATTGTGGCTAAGATATCATTTCCATTCCGGGGTATTTGCGGTCCAATCTGGGGATCATTTCCGGTCCTTGGATCATTTGAGGTCCAATCTGGGGATCATTTGCAATCCCGGGATCCTTTGCGGGCCTATACAGAACAAAACCTAACGGGGATTTCCTTTTGACTTATAGCAAGCCTTGTGATAACGGTCTCGGTAAAGTTGGCCTGTGAATACCCTCTCTGGTGAGGTATGGGGCCCGAAGATATCCGCGGTCAAAAGTTTAGTCGTGAAAAAATCGCTGCCATAAAAATCTTTCTCGCCAGATGATGGCACTATCTTGCCGGTTCGAGATTACAAGCTATGTCCCGCATTGAAAAAATGTGTTCCTTATCACATATACTGAATATATCCTTTATGAAAAAGCTGGTTCTGTCAAGATGGCTGGATATTTGCTTCGTTCTTTTTTTGCCAGTTTATGCGTGTTCAGGCACGAGAAAAAAACTTGGCCAATACCCAGCCTTATTATATGGCAAGCTCCGTAAGCGCGGGCAAGATGAATCAAATCCTGCGCTGTGATTGGCTACCTGAGCAGGCAAGATGGAGCTATCTTGCGTGCTCGGGACTACCCGCCTTGTCCCGCAAGAAAAATTTCCCCGAAAGCCATATAATAAATGTTTTATTGACCAAGCTTGTTCGGTCAATAACCCATACATCTTGACCTTATGCTTGATCAATGATCCATATATGACCCATATATGGTAAATACTCAACCTCGTTCACAGAGGGCGGTTAGATGAGAGACCCTGGGAACGAGGTTGCGTAAATACTCTGTTTGTGGAGGAACGACCTCTTCCAGCAATGGACGACTCTGCTTTCTTTTATCTTATGCTTTTATTCACTTTACAACAACATTATATGTTACATGTCTTACACGTCTCAGCCTCAATTTTCCTGCTCTTGCTCTTTTATGTTGACCTGGTAGAAACTGACACTACCAAATCTAGGCTTCTGTAAGCGCTTGCGCAGTCCAGGTTAAACAACAATACGCTTGTACACGAGAATCATTACCATATTTTCCTTCGACCAAATAACTGAGTCGAAATCTTTTTCATTTTACATTTTCTGTATGATTCTAAGAGTCTGGCCACAATAAAACAACGAGATCAATATAAAAAATACAACAATAGTTTTTACAGAAAAGCCCTTTTCACGGTTAATTTTTCTCATTTGCATTACAATGTAATCCAACGTGGATGCGAGGCAATTTCGGGCTAAAACTACAAAATAGCCCGAAATTGCCTCACATACATGCTAGATTTTATTGTAATGCAAATAAGCAAACCTAACCGTGAAAAGAGCTATTAAAATAAAATATAAGTCACAACAACAAGCTAGCTTATTGAAGAATAAAGATGGTCTCACTGGTTACGCCTTTTCGATAGTTTCATATTTAAGTACTCGTTAGTTCCAAAACTGAAATTTATTCACATTAGCGTTAACGTATGTGTTACTAGAGGTCCTTTGAAGAGGAAACGGACTTCTAAAGGGTTTCTGCAGATAAGCACCTTTTCCTATAGAAAATGTACTGCAAAGGTTGGTCAAGACAACGTGAAAATAGGCGTTGTTACAATATTTCGGCTGGCCAACACCAGCCTTTAGGTTTATTGAATGGATAAATGCTTGTTACAAGATCTTTATATTTACCGGAAATGACATAAAAAGGCGACGTGATGTGTAACATTAATAAAAAAAGAAAATGCATAAAAGATAATAATACATGATAACAAGGTAAAATAGACAAAAGAAAATCAAAAGGTAGCTAAATTAAAGTGTGCTCGAGTTTAGTGTCAAGTACAAGGATATATTTAACATTAGCTAATTGTCCAGTGCGATCTCTACTAAAGAAATAAGGTCCGCTGTGGTTTTACTTTCGTAGAAGAGATAACTCTAAATTAAGAACAGAACATACCAGCAATAACAATAAATTACTCCAGGAAAATGGTCAGGTAAAATACTTTTTAGCATTTCACCTGGCCAGAACACTAAGCCTAAATCAAGGTAACCGTTGAGATTAAAATAGCAACACTTCAACTTCGCACCTTAACGAGACTCATTCTCTCTAAGCTAAATTAATTCTAAGTCCGGGGTGGTACTCCTTTATATGGGCTATATAGGTATGTGCGGCCCCAAAGGGTAGGGTTTTTCAGCCGTTTTGGTCATAAATAGGGCATCGATTTTGGCCACTTGGTCATTAATAGGATATGGTTTGGCACTCTTGTCTTGAGCTGGGTATGTTTTTTTTTAGAAGAAGCTACCTAAGCTAAGATCATAAATAGGACATCAAATTTTGGTCATAGATAGATTTGCGAGATTTGATATGAGTTCGTGAATCGCGGACTTCCCTTGTTGAGGGCAGCCAAAGGTCTTGATTCCTAATGCACACCAGAAGGATCGTGGCCTCTGAGGACGAGAATGGGCCAACTTGTGGATCAATTATTAATGTAGAGGTGAAACACATTAATGAACTTGCACCCACAGTTTCCTTCCATTTGTGTTTACTGTTGTTATGCAAATTTACACTAATAACCATTGGCAGTCAATAAATAGCTTAATAATGTGACTTTGTTATTTTTCTTCGCGATATGGGTTTCTTGTACTATAAAAACATTAGAATACTGTGCATGTAGTTTTTGTCATCTCCACATAGTAGCTTCTTATTTTTTTCCTGGATGATGACCCCTCGAGAGGTGTAACCCTGCGATATATCGGGTATATAGCTACGTGCCACTAAAGGTTACGGTTTTCAAGCAGTGTAGTCTAGCGTAGAGTATAGACGTCAGCAGGTCTGGAATAGATGGGAAATATAGGTATTCAGTCAAGGATAGAGTGGTAAAATTGTAGATTAGCATGGCCTTGTATAGCCTAAGGGTTCCCATGAAAAAGGGCCCTGAATTATCTAGTGGCTATTAAAATTTTGAGGACTATCGACTAGTCATCGATTACTCGTTGATGATCGGCAATAATTACTCAATAATCAAGTTATTATTCACTAATTACTTAGGGACGCTATCGAGTTTTGCGCGATTATTATTCCAATATGGCGTAAGGCTTTCCAGCTTGGGACCTAACTAATAACAATGACTGTCTGACCAAGTGACTATTTTGCATATTCGGAGTAGCTGGGTCTTGCTTCTACGCTTCGCATATCCACAAGTTAATAAAAAATAAAGTAGCGCGGGAAGTTTCTAAAACAAATAATCAGTTGAAAGCAAGGAAGAAACCACAAAAGTTAAATAGAGCAACACATATCTTATCTATCTGGCAGGCTTCATTTCCCGAATGGCCAAGATTTTCAGTAATCTTTGGACCACATTTGAAGCATGTAGCCAGTTCAGAATCTGTTACATGGGCTGCGTAGGATGCATATCCTAATCCCAGGGTGGTTGTCCATAACTGTCTATTTTGCTTCACTTCTTCTCTTTCGCACTTAAGGCATTTCTTTAGTGTTGATCACCGAGCTGACCATATTCAACACAAGGACAATTTTCAACAGTTTATTCAACCTTATGCATCTTAGTAATATTACAATATTTTTTACTAACGAATTATTTCTTTCGCTTTGAGAAAATAAAACAGTTTCTCGTAGAAAAACAACATTCGATATTCTACAAATTATTCTTCTAACTTGCTGTACACATATCTCAGAGCAGTAAATTTCGAGTAAGTTGTATAACTTCAACAATGTAAAATTCAACAAGCCACTAATCCGTTGTTACAGAAATGTTTTTCCATTTCTTTACGTTGCAAACTGACAACTTCAACAACTCTTAAAGTTATTTGATATAAACTGGAATAGACAACATGCAGGTCAATAGCTCAGCCATATGTTTTGTTCGAAACACTGAAGCCCGAAAATGTCATTCTTAAGGAATATAGCCAAAAAAACACTTCTCTTCAGTATTACTCATACACAACTTCTTACAAGAACATGGAAAAAATGTTAAACTGAAGATATTTCGGGAGGCAAGCGCTTCACTTTTCCAGTGGGCTTGCTACGGCTCTTACATGCTAAAACTCTTACGTAAATAAAACAACAGGCAATGTTACTTAAACTTATTTGCTGTATGAAATCGAAGATACCAGTTTACTTTTGTTGAAAGTTATTTTCAAGTCACGCGCTGCCAAAAATGCATCAATAATCTCAGAATCTGTGGGACTTTCTACATTAATTTTGTTATACGATTCTGCTTGTTCATTATACAACTTGATAAAAGATTCCACCTGATCTTGAAGAACCCTTAAAAGAACGTTATGTTCTCCACCAATAAATACCCCTACACTGAAGTGTGTTTGATCTGCAGCTGTTTTGATTTGGCTTAGCCCACAAAAATCACAAACACTTAGATTTGACTGGAGATTACCCAGTTTGCGGCGACAACTGTTGCAAACTGCATACCGTTGAATTTCTTGCACCCCACCAATTCGATTGACAGTTATAGTATTCTCTGAAATAGACTCTTCATTTTGCATTAGCTGTGAAACAACTCTCATGTTTCGCGCATCCGATTTCACTGTAGTAATGATGGTGTCAAAATTACTTGATAAATATTTCTCTCCTTGAAACGAGCGAACCCTTGCATTCACAATTTCGTATACTTCGCCTTCTTGGACTAACGGAATATTTTTGTCACATAAAGTGAGTTTAATTGCACTGGTGTCATCCGCTATATTAAAATCTAATTTCATTACTGACCGCTCCTGAACTTTAACTTCACTCTGCTCCGATCTGATATGTACTTTCCCGATAATTGAAACTAAAGTGAAATCTGAAATATCATTGATTTCACTGATTTTTGTAAATCGTTTTGAAGGTGCCTTGTGATCAAATGGGCACTGTGAAACGTTCTCGATTTTAGTACGTTTATTAATGACAATTGCCATGTCACTGCTATTATGCAATGACCGCTTCAATGAATAATTGGAGAGTCTAACACTCTTCTGCGTTTCGTCTTTTTGCTTCACCTGATGGTAGAGACTTTTATCAAAGCAAACTCCATCGCAAAAACCATTTGCAGTTTGAAACTTAAAGTTGAAATATGTATAATTACTTTGGCTCGGCTTTACTGGCGAAGTGTCATGAACATATCCACAGATTGGAACTTTCTTTAGATGGTCACATCCTTTTTCGTCTCCATCAAACTCTTTATTTTGACATTCACTTGTAGATGCTACAAAAAAAAAAGAGAATAAGAAGATTTCGTATCATGGATGTTGTAAAGTGGTGGTAGCCTCTTTGATTTTTTAAGCATTTGTCTTGAAGAAATTGAGCTAAATTGTTTTACACTGCCTGTCCTCTTTCTAGGCCGATGAGCGGATCGAGTTATTACTTATTTAGCATAATTTGCTAAAATGACTATTTTCCGACACATTTGATAATGACGGTCTTGGGTAACACCATTAGTCGTCAAGCTAACGCCTGTAGTTGCTGATGACATTTGAAAAATTGAAGTTTCAGTTCATAATGCAGACGAAAAAAAAACCCACAGTTCTGACATTCTGTACCTTCAGCTAACGTTGACTTTTGTCCAGTGCGGAAAGCGTCGTCATGATCATGAGATTTCAACGTTTCATTTTTCTTTTCTCCAGTTTTACCTGTAAGACAGTGATAGCAGTTCACCATGAGTATAAGAAGACATCTTTAATGCTTCATGCCACGTTACAGCTAGACAAAAACATTAATATCTATCATCATCATCATCCCACAGCTGTCTTACTGAGCAAGTGTCTAACTCCCCAGTCCATTGTCATGCAAAGGAGGAGCACCGCTTCAACTTAGATATTTACTCCACCGTCCCAAGCACATTATCTAGTGAAATTCCCAGAGTTTTTCACTTTATAAACGGTGATTTTTTTATATCACAGTCAATGTTGAGACAAAGATAATAAAATATACTATACCTTCAGACAATTTCCAGCTTTCTCCACTCAAAGATCCGGCATCACACGATTTCAGTTTCCCATCTCTCTCTCCTCCAAGATTTTTCTTATCTATGATGAGAAGAAATTGAAAAGTTGTTACATTCGAGATAACGATTTGAGTTTCCTCGCTTCTAAATCTACTCATAATGATATCGCAATAAACACTCTTTACAAGTTGCAGTGAAAAGGTTTTTATTGCAATATCGGAACAAGCTTATCTCAAAAAGCGAAAAGGTTAATAAGTGTATACGGAAGACTTAGTAATTCACAAACTATCCACGGACAGACATAACACTTTACTCACCTACAGATTTTGATTTCCCTGTTTCACCAAGAGAGTTTTCAATGTTGGTAGTAAAGACTTGCTGTTGTTACAGTCAAAAACATTTGTTTCCTGCTCCGGAAGCATAATAAAAGTTAAAAAGTTTTACAAACTCGGAGCTAAAAGTTAAAACTTATGAAATATTTCGTCGGTTTTTTCAACCGGACTTCATCAGTCAATGATATGAATGTTAAAAAGATGAATTTTAAAAAAGGGTTTTTAACGCCTCTTGGGGGTTAGAATTGTGTCATAGATAGCTGCTAATTCGTAACCATTGTCTCTGTTTAACGCCGGTTTCGTAAGTTTAATTTGAATAGCTTCTTTTATCCTGCGTTTGAAGGTGTTAACTTCGGTTGATAGTACTTTTGTCTTATTTGGGTCCACCGAGTGACCCTCCAGGCGACAATGCTCGTGAATAGCTGACGAACTTCTTGATTGGTGTTCTTTCACTCTGATTTCCAGAGAGCGGGCCGTTTCGCCAACGTACTCCTTGTTGCACTTCTCACAATGGATCTGGTACACAGTACCGCATTTCATTTTAGTTTGGTCCTTTTGGTTACCTAGCGGGACAATAACAAAGGTTGCTATTTTTACCATTTTTTCTCGCAGAATTGCCCCTATTTCTACTGCTTATCCCTTTTTTTTTCAAAAATGACAGCAACAAACCTGCATTTGACAATCTTTCTTTAACAGTATCAAAAGCTTTGCTAAAGTCTAAAAATATTCCACAAGAATAATCATGGCTTTCAATGGTTAGTTGAACTTGGTCAATAATACTAAGAACTGCATATTCGGTTGAGTAGTGAGAGCGAAATCCAAACTGCTTACTATAAATAACTTGTCTCTTGTTAAGAAAGTCAATTACCCGCTTATACATAACCTTTTCTAACAATTTATTAAAAACAGAGAGTAGAGAAATGGGTCTATAGTTATTTAAGCTTGTCTGAGAACCTTTCTTAAAAATTGGGATTACTCTAGCCATCTTAAATTTGCCAGGGACAATTCCAGTAAGAAAAGATGAATTGAATATGGTCTCTAAAGGACCAGATAATTCACACTTAAGAATCTTAAGAATAACAATAGGAATGCTGGAAGGACCCACAGTTTTACTGGTATTGAGTTTGGCTATTTCTATTTCAATTTCATTTGCAGTAACTGGAGACAAAAACAATCTATCACAAATGAGAGGTGGCATGCACTCTCTGGCAGTTTGAGTAATATTAGGAATGAAACTAGCAAGATTACTGTTGAGATACAAACACATGTATTACGTAAGCAGTAAGCCTGACACCAAGTCAAGGCTCGTATTGCATCATTCTCTGTAGTGAAACATGGAAGTTGTTGTTACTGAAAATAAACGGATGGTTGTGTTACTAGTATTGATGTTGAACTGATCCACCAGAACAAGTCATGGCCACGCTCGCAACAGGTTATGGGCCCAGTCGAAGGTTATTGTTCGATGGTGATGAAGCCAAATATGAGCTCTGGGAAATAAAGTTCCTGGGATATTTGAGACTCCACAAATTGTACGATGTTATCTTGGCAAAAGAGGCGCCAAAAGAAGGAAATGTGGAGAAGAACATTGATGCTTTTGCTCAACTTATCCAATGTTTAGATGATCGGAGTCTATCCCTAGTTATGAGGGATGCCAAAGACGATGGCAGGAAAGCTCTGAAAATACTGAGAAATCACTACATGGGTAAAAGTAAACCACGTGTTCTCGCCCTCTACACGGAGCTTACTTCACTGCAGAAAGGTCACGATGAGTGCATTACCGATTATGTTCTCCGCGC
>OZ026596.1:40025442-40037942 GCA_964020085.1 Micromussa lordhowensis | reverse complement strand
GCTAGAGAATATTTTCAAATTAAAAATTGGCACTCTTGTGCATAAATTACAATATAGGAAAAAGGATATACCTCCTGCCCTCTATGATTTAGCTCAACCAGCTTCGGCTGTCCATCATTATAATACTAGATATGCCTCTAATCAAAACCTTCACAGACCATCTTCTAGAACTAATTATGGCCTGGCAAGGTTTAGTGTAGTGGCATCGCAGATCTGGGAAACAATACCCATGAAAATTAAGTGTCTCGAATTCAACAGTTTTAAAAAAGAATATAAACTCTTTCTACTCGAAAATCAGGCATGTTGAATAACTTCAATCTATTTTTGGCTCTATTTATTTAAATATTTAATTTAAGTAGTTATTGTTACTAATTTATACTCTTCCTTTTCAATGTAATTAATCTAACCAGAGCTTTATACAATTAGTTTTTATAAATTCTGTATAACCTCTACCCACTTTTAATTGTTCTGTGGTAGCAGCCAACTCGAAAGCTTTGCTCCTTTGGCTGCTACACACTTTTCCCGTTGTTATGTTTAGCTCAATGTATCATCAGCTCTGTTTTTTACTTCTTTTTTATCCTTTATTGTTGTTGTATTGTAATTGAATAGTGTGAATAAATGAACTTGAACTTGAACTTGAATTAATTATCTTAATGACTCCAATGTTCTCTGTGACGATCAAGATGGTTTCAGGAAAAATCGTTCTCCTAGCCTCGCGCTTATCGACTTATGTGACAGAATTTCTTCTGCTTTCGATAGAAGAGAATATGTCATCGGAGTGTTCTTAGATCTTTTGAAAGCATTTGATACGGTGAATCATGCCATTCTCTTTGACAAACTCCAACATTACGGGATCCATGGCCTAGCACTAGAATGGGTCAAAAGTTATTTCTCCGAGAGGGCATAATTTGTCGAATTTAACAATGTTTGGTCTTCTCTACGGGGAATTTCATGCGTCCCTCATTCTTCATTCTTTACGTTAGTGAATTGAACAATGCTTCCTTGCTTGATGTAATCTTGTTTGCCGGTGATACAAACCTATTTGTCTGCCATAATGACCCTGGTTACCTAACTGATACTTTAAATAGTGAACTAAATAAGAACTAAATAATTTGTCGACTGGGTTCGCAGCAAACCGGCTTTCCCTGACTAATCTTATGGTATTGAAACCTCGGCAAAAAAAAAGCAGTTGTTTGAATTTCATGTTTCCATAGAGGAGCAACGTATCCCCTGTGTTTCTGAAACCATGTTTTTGGGTGCCTTTGTAGACGACAATCTGAGCTGGAAATCCCACACCTCTATTAGCTAGTACATTATCTAAATCCATAGGAATAGTACATAAAACTAGGTTTTTTTCTCTCAACTCATTCTCTTCGAACTCTGTACAATTCAATGATACTTCCACACTTATACTATTGCAATCTAGCTTTGGGGTGGCACCTACAAAACGAACCTTCAAAGAACTATTGTTATCTTGCAGAAACGAGCGGTAAGAATAGTAAACAACTCTACCTACGATGCTAATACTGGCCCCATCTTTAAGAGACTTGAACCCCTAAAATTACACAACATTCATTTGTTTCAATAAGTTTTTTGATGTTGTCGTTTAAGAACTCTACACTCCCTTCTAAGTTTAATAACCTTTTCTTTATGAACAGTCAAATCCACAATTATTATAATACTAGGAATGGCCATTCTTTCCGCCTGCCTCTGTGTAGGAAAAACACCAGACTGTTTTCAATTTATTTCCAAGGTCCAAAATTTTACGATTCTTGGAATTCTCTCACAACTGGTTCTTCCTCATCTGCATCTTTTAAAGGAAAGCTTGAAGCATTTTTGCTTGGTATGTCTTAGCGTTTTGTTAAGTATATAGGTGTGTCTGTGTGTGTTGGTAAGTTAGCTTTCGAAAGTCCATATTGTAATTATTTATATTAAGACCTGTTTTTACTGAAGTGAGGAGCCCTGACCCAGTATAAGCCCGGTGGTTTCCTTCGGGTCTCCTCGCCATTTAATTTCTCTTCTCTGTTAATGGTGTAAAATGACTGTAAAATATTGAATGTATGGCAAATAAAAAATGAGTGAAAAACGAAAATACATGAATGGTTCGTTGTCTGTCTTAAACAATTACAAAGTTTGAGATCACGTCGCAAGAGGGCCGGTAAACTATCATTGAAAGAACCGCCTTACTTTAATTTTAGAGGTTAATTGTCTGGCCCTGTTTCATGGACAGCTTAATAGTTCGATTCCTGATTAATTAACCAGTCTCTTACATATACGACTTCTGTATTTTTAACCCTAACATTGATCTAGACGTCAATTTGAGCACTGATTGTCATCTCCCAACTCAACCAATTCAAAGTCGGCATTTTTCTCCCCATAGCTTCAGTATGTTTGAGAAAAATCTCCCAGAAAGGAAAGGTTGACTCTACCTTCTCAGTTTTTCATAACAGTATTGGTAGTATAAACCGTAATCTGGAAAATGTACATGTATCAATGTCATTAGACGAACTTGATTTTCACTTTAATGTCGTTGGAGCCACGGAGGCAAAAATTACAATTTCAAATGAGGGTAACTTTCATCCAAGCATTCCAGGTTACGTTTTTGAATATGTACCAACACCTTTGCGGCATGATTTATCGACAGCACCACTCTTCCAGACTACTTTCAGTCATATTTTGAGGAGGTTAAATTGAAAAAATGGTCTCAGACGATAAAACTGTTTACATCCCGGGGGATTCTACGATATAGGCTTACTCAAATGTGAAACATCTCAAATCAGTCGAGATTTTTTGCCGTCTCTTCAAAGCTGCTATCTCATTCCAACTGTTGACAAACCCACGCGTGGTTTATACAGCGTCTGCTAGGCCAAGCGATAACATATCTGTCAACAATTCTGACAAACTTATTGCCAGTGGTAATATCATACGTGATATTAGCCATCATTTCTCTCAGTTCTGCATCACAACATCTGCGAGAGACAAAAAGCAACAAATCAAATCTGTTAATTAATGTGTGACTATTCAAAATTTTCCGCTGATAGTTTTGCTAGAGATCTCTTTGAAGTTGATTGGGATAGGGTGATTGCAAACGGAGCGAGCTGTGCGGACAAGTATACTAAAATTGCAATCAAGCATGCACCCTTTAAAAGAAAGCAAAGCAGCTGTCTAAACCTTGGATCACCACTGGAATTAAGGCATCAATGTTTGCAGTTAAAACTCAATTGTATGCACCAGGTGATGACTCTAGGTACAAATACTATAGGAACAAAATTTGCAGCTTAATTCGGCCCAGTAAAAAGAGATATTAGTACCAGCATTTCGAACATAATGTTGCTAACATGAAAAAAACTTGGGAAGGAATGAGTGAGTTGCTGTATCGCAGAAAGAGGAATTTTAAAAACATAACTAGACTCAAGCACAAGGGAAAAATTCGTGAAAGAAGCCTCACAGATGCCTGACATCCCTAATAAGCATTTTGCCTCAGTAGGTACCAGACTTGCTAGCAAATTGCCTTCTCCCGCTAAGCATCACCTTGATTATGTTAGCAAATGTACATCTCCAGTCCCATCTTTCCTTTTTGAACACGTTTTTCCGGACAAAACTCGCTCTGAAATATTATCCATACCAAACCACATGTCTTATGGATTTATATTCCTCCCCCACTAAATTACTTGATAGACTCTCAAGCTCGATTAGAGCCCCTGTCCTATCAGAGTTACTTAATATATCTATCAGATCAGGGTCTTACCCATCAAAGCTTAAAATTGCCAATTTAATCACGCCCTTATTTAAAAGTGATGCCAATAATACTTTGCAGACCTATCTCATCATTGTCAAATTTCAACAGAATTTTTGAGAAAATTACGTATAAAAAAGAATGACAAGCTATATTGAGCAACATAGTTTATTATATCCGTCCCAATACATTTATCCTATGCGTCCCAATACGGTTTCCGTAAAGGACATTCCAGCCGACATGCAATATTGGGCATCATTAATGACATTCAAGCTAACATGAAGCAGCGACTGCCTTCTTGTGGAGTATTTATAGACCTTAAAAAAAAAAAGCCTTTGACACAGTTGATCACGAAATTTGACTTCATAGGCTCAGCCGTTACAAGTGGCTTCCGTGGGATTATTAATGATTGGTTTTCCTCGTACCTAAACAATCGCACGCAAACAACTCGAGTGGGTCAACATATGTCAGACAAAGCCATCCTTAGGGTCCGTTCTCGGTCCATTGCTTTTCTTGCCACATGTCAACGATATTCACAAATGTTCAAATAAACTTCGGTTTTATCTTTTTGCCGATGACTCTAATATCCTCTATGCTGATAAAAAAAAGGTGAAGGCTCTTGAAAACAACAATTGAAATTGAATTGCAATTTAAAGTGTTATGTCTGGTTAACAGCCAACAAATTAACGCTTAACATTAAGAAGTACCCATATTACCTTTCGGTCTTGTCTTGAAGCTCGATGCTTCTATTCGACAACCTCGATCGAAATAGAAAAAGCGGCGACACCTTGGCGTAGAAACTGACTGAACCGGACAGCAATGTTGGCTGGTGGCAATGATGGCGGGAAGAATTGGGTACACCGTACCTGCCCAGTTGCCCCGAGTTGTCCCTCATTGAAGAAAGTTATGTCATGACAGATTCAGAAATGCAATCGAGATCTCGATACGATGAGTTTATTTCTTCACAACATGTAGCTAAGAAGTAAGAAAATGTTGCGAGGATTGAATTTACGTCATATTCCGAATGAGACGTCTCATTTATTGCAAACTGTCTCTAAGAATCTCAATTATAGAGTAGCCAGAATAAAGTTCAAACTCTCTCGTGATGTAGAAACAAAAGAAATCCCACACACATATGCAATTTACATTACAGTGGCTAATACAAAAGACGTAACACCAGAATAAAAGCTAATCGAAAACAGAAATGAACAGGTGATTAAACAAAAAGTGTTATCAACAGAAAATAAATTACAAGATCTAAATCGAAAAGCCACAGATGCAATTTGGGTTTCATTCTCCGTATCCTGCTCAGAAAGTTTTCTTCGGTGTTCTTATTTTGATTGTGCGATAGAAACGTACCCAGAACTTTGACAGGGTTCTTGAGAGTCTGTTCAGTCCTTCAGTATTGAATTCATTTATCAAATCTGTGTAAAAATATTTAGCTTGGCAGTCGATAAAAGAACGAAGAATAATCTATACATGCATCGAGTCTCGCTTACTCTTCTAACGAAACCTTTGCTTCGATCGAACTGACCCATGGTTTCCATCGAATGAACCCTAGATTTCGCAAAATACCAGCCAGTCACGCTTCCTAAAGCGTCTTGTTGCAGAAAAAAAAAAACACCATGGCACTTTCTTACTCACCTTGGAATTGCTTGTTTCCTCCAGGTGTGACTGTCCCAAAGTCTGGGGGTTGATTTACAAGCTGTAAGCTAGCTGCTGGTAATTGCATGACATCTGGGCGTGACGCAGGCCTCTTTTCTGCTGACAGTTAGCACCATCATGTCAGGAATATTCGTCCAAATTTTGCACCAAAAACTACTGAGGACAAGTATGTGAACTTATCTGGAAGATAGAGTTTGGTAGCCAACAGGTACGAGGCAAAATCATTAACCACAATGCAAGCACTGCTAAAATCTAATTAGCGACTCGAATATTGCTCGGATGGACGTTTTCTTAGTTCTTAAGACCTGAATGCATTTTGGTACACGATTTTATCCAAGTAATACTGCAGGTCTTGCCGGCTAAGGGAAAGTGAACTATTTAAAACCGTCTGCTTACCGCGAAAGGGCCGTGTTTATCCCTGAAGATTTGAGATTATGTAGTATCTTCTACCGAGCAGATGGCGATTGTTAACAAGCCGCGCGTGCACGTCCATTCCCGAGCTGTAACCCAGTCTCTGCAATCGCGGCCTCTGAGAGATCGAGAATTTTGGCTTTTCGATGGTGCGTTTGCCCTTCAGCTTTGAGCTAGAAGGAAGAAAATAGATGGATATGGCCAGCCATGGATGCCGAGGTGAGCCCGCTTATCCCTTTCTATACCCTCGATTTTATAACTCGGAACAACGGGAGATTAAGTAAGATTCGTAAGTTTACTCGTAAGTATGCAGCAGCCAACTCGAAAGCTCTGCTACTTTGGCTGTTGCACACAACTTGTACAAATTATATAATTATAATTATAAATTTTCTATTATTTTGTTTTCTATATTTGTTCTTTTTTTATCCTACCTGAATAGTGTAAATAAAGGTTGTTGTTGTTGTTGTAATCGAGTTCACACTTACTTATTCTCGGTTTTCATGCGACTTGCAGTCGTATTCCGAAATTAAAAACTACTTTTCCTTCTGAGGTTTTAGTTGCATCGGGTGAAAGATCCTATAGAAAATTGACGTTTGACAATGTTTTAGCTTGTCGGGGTTCTTCGTTTTTGTTATGGAGCACGCTTAAATTTCCAAGCTTTTTCATTGCATGACTTTAAATGGCGGCAAGGGAAGACTGTAATGCGAAGGTCAAAAGATATTAAGCTATGGCTTTAGTTTTTGCTAGCTAAACGGTCTTTGCACTAGAAGAAGCATTCATTTCAATGTGCCAGAGCTCTAGAGTAAAAATTTTCATTTCAATAGCAAAATTCACCGACAGATCTTTCTGTTAAGTCACGGCCGCCATGTTTGTGCGTCTCCATACAAATCTCTATCAATTTGGGTGACACACTGTTGTGAATAGCGCGCGAATGAGAAACAGCAGAGACCTGATTCTTGGTGGGGTTGTTTATATTGCAATCATCTATCATATCCCAGATTCTTGGATTTATTTATTAAATGGTTACGACTTTTACTTTTGATCACATGACTGGTGAAAACCGAGAATATGTTTCTTGGAAACAATGTTGATAATAACTTATCACCCTTTATCACTGGTTTTATAAGGGATTACTTTTGTTTTTCTGATATTCCGCATTGGTTTTTATCATATAAGCACGATTTATCATGACATTATCAGAATACTGTTTTTAGCTTAATGAAGTAAGAAAAAATGCAAAATGGTCGCCTTGCGGGTATTCCTTTGTTTACTTGCAAGTTAGCCCTGGTTGCCTCGTTCGGAAACTGGACATTCAAGAGGCAATTGCAAGTAAAGGAGAGAATACCAAAATGGTGGCCCTTTTGGAATGCACCTTTGTGGAAAATCGGAGGGAAAATCCCAACCAAGGGTTGTACATTTACCGAGACACCAACACAGACCATTCTAAATCACAGACCTTTTACTTGAAAACAATGAAAGCTTTGGAGCTTGTCACAACCGGAAGATGTAAGGCTGCTGGTCACATGGCCTTTGAGGTTTTAGAAGTACAGCTTTCGACCTTAGGTAACTACCTGATATTTCGGCCTACCGAGTTTTGACTAAACATGTCCGCTTTTCTTGTCCCCAAGGTTCCGCGACGGTCGGAAGATCAGGTTTCCTGTCCGCCATCCAGGACTGCTTTGTGTATGGTTCGCAGGCTGGTCCGTAGACGGTAGGCGTGTGGCCGGCCTTTGGCAGTCGCCACCTCCACGGGCACGAGTGTTTCTCGAGACTCTATCCACTGACTGCCGTCCACTTGCAGTGAGTAGATGCCGCCTCCACTGTTTCTGTACCACAGAAGACAGACCTGATCATTGGGTAGGAATGGTTGGACGCGCCCCAGAAAGACGGACAGCTTCTGTAAGCTACTGTCCTCTGCCACCAAACCCAGAAAGTCTCCAGCGGCGATGTCCGGTTGGCTGGGCTGGGATCTGCTGGGACCGGGCGTGGTCTTGGTGCTCCCTGGTTCCTCTTCAGCCTTTTGCCTAGCCAACTCTAGGACGGCAGCTTTCTTTTCGTTTGCTGTCCGACGGTCGTACGTGGTCTGAGCTTGCTCTTGGGAGTGTCGTAAGGCAGCCGCAAGACTATCTTTCATGGCGTCATCACAGTCCCTGGCGATGGAGGGAACAGCAAAGACGGAGAATCAGTTTCATTTGAATTGTGATCATGCGTAACTATATGTAAGGGGAAGATTGGTTTCGGTCACTTTCGTGACAGAGGAATTTTAGTGCTGAATGTAGTGGAGCAGTTACGGGTCTGAAGTTTGGGACCTCACTGTTTCAACGTACCTCTGTGAGTATGCCCAGGTTAGGAAGGAGGAACGCAACACGTTGACAGACACCTGACGTCCAGTAAATCGCTTAAAGAGTCTCTGGAGTCGTTTCGTGAAGCACGCACTGGAATACGGCTGGCCATTTGCGTTCTGAAATAAGACAGCCTCAAAATCAGTGATGAGATCTTGGTATGCAGATTTCATGCGAGGAAATAATAAGCGGAATGCCCTAGGTTACAATGTAGTCTTTTTGTTCAAACTCGGGACAAGACAGCTAATGTGAGTGGCTGTGTGTTGGTTTTGCTAGGTTTCCTTAACCTGGGATACCCACCACAAACAGGTAGTCGTTGTTCTGCTCCGGGCAAAGTTCTTTCCTAAAATTGGCCACAAACTGCTTGAACAGCCTGCAGAGTTCGCTGTCCGTCTGCAGGAAGGTAGAGAGAGGCCATCGTTAATGACTAGAAGAAAAGCACTTTGCCTTGATCTTAACAACTTTCAGAGACATTGGCTTAAATGGTCACTGATCACTGATTAGGCAAGCGTTTAAGGTTCTCCATGACTTTGCACCTGAGAAACTTTCTAATATTTTTAGGAGCTCGTGCACAGCCAACAGCCATCTGATCATAAGTTGGCCCCTTCATAGCCAAAGACTAAATTTTTAAAGAAGAGTTTCATCTACAGTGGTGCAGGGGTCTGGAATTCCTCACTGAATGAAATATGTAATTGTGAAGTTTTGCCTATGTTTGACAAGCGTATTTCAACCTACAGACCAAATGTCATATTAATAATCTATTTCTCGGGGCTATACGAATTGCATGAATAGTTTTCATCACAGTTGTTAGTATATTCAGTAGATTTTAATTGTTCTACTTGGGGTTCTATTTAATGTACGAACAGATCTTAGTACATTTAGTACTTTTTTTTTTTTTATAGTTGGCTCACAACCCCTACTGGAGACCAGCTATTGTTGTTTTTGTTGTTGTTTTTACATTGTTGAATAGGCTACCCTGATTAAATAGAGTTGATAATCATATGAGGGGCCCCTAGCCAAGGCAGTTAGCTATTAACGCACCTGTATTGCGATTGTGTCTTTTCCAGCAGTCGGGTAGGTCTTGTATTTTTGCACGTCTATGGTTAGGCTGCCGTCTGTCTGCAAGAGTGCCACGTTTCTGTTGCGGAAGTGGGCTGGGACGAATGGTTCCGTGAGTTCTGCTTCGTGAACGACCTCCAGTGTCCTGACCTCCAGTCCACGTCCTGGCGGGATATGGCAATAAATCGATAGCAATAGCAAATCACAGGCTTCGCGTGCCTTTTCCCTTTTGCCTCTGGCCATTTCAAAGCGGGTCCTCTGTAAAGTCCTTGCCTCCAGTACCTTATCCCTTGAAGGCAAGAGAGGAAAGGGAAGACACAGTGAGAACCTCTTAGACTTAAATTTTCGGGGGAGGTATGGATATTTTCTGGAACTACACATTATGAGGAGATTTTTGTAATGGCAGTATATTACAAAGTAGTTGATATGAAAACATAGCAACCTTGGTAGCCTGAATTTGCTCTAAGTAAGTACCATTTCTGTAAAAACCAGTGGAGGTGGAAATAAAAAAAACAATCCTGTTTCTTATAAGCGGGTTTTGACTGGATGACGATCTCTGTTTTGTTGTTGTTTAAAACGTTTACATCCTCCTGTTCCAGAGCTCTGAAAACGCTGCACTCGGGTTGGAATGCCTTGTTTTTTATCCTTTTATATTTTGGCAAAAGCCACTGGAGAACTTGAAAAAAAAGAAAAGAAAAACGGCACCCATTTTGGTCCAAAAGGGATGAAAAACAAAAGGTGCATTTTCAACTAGCCACAGGCGCAAAGTTCCGTTTTCGGTGGGAAAATATTTAACAACCTGTATACGAGCTACAGAAAGTTATGCCGAAAAGAATTTTTAAATACACACTGAAGCAGTTTTTACTTGATCATTTTTAACCTTAGCTTATTATCATTATTTACGCACCAATCCAGCCATTTGTTTAAAGCTTGCAGATCCTCGCGTGTTGACGCCCGTTCCAAGTCGCCTTGCTTTTGAAGGACCGTGGCCATCTTTCGCAGTTGCTGGATTATGGGCACATCGGCAAACCTGGGAGCGTTACCTCTATGGTAGTACTTAAGGGGATAAAGTGAACTGCTGGCGTGATTAGTTATGGTTGCCGCCGTCAAGTGCCTGTCCTCCTGAAATAGAAATGGAGGAATGAGAAAAACGGTTAATTTAAATCCTTTCTAATTTTGTTGCACCATTTTAGCTTAGCTTTGTCATCGGCTGTTAAGCAACACGTATGCTGTGACTGGTCTCTTCATAAAGACTGATTTCCCGAGGTTTTTGAAATTTACCCAAATGCAATCCGCCTCAATCCTTCCCAGTTTTGTCTATCCATGTCCCTTCTTGGCTTTACTGTGTTTTGTCAGAGTTTTTCTATAGTTTTGAGGCGTTTGGGTGAGATTATAGTTAATTCTATGACCGTTCGATCTGTGCTAAAATGGCCTAAAATTGCGTAAGCTCTCCCCTTCTAACTGGTTGTTAATTGCGACAACTCAAGAACCTTGAATTTTGAGCTCAACATGACACGTTTCTATGAAAAGAAATGCGCGAGCACAAAAGAGCCATGGCTAGAATGATTTTCAAGAGCCATTCACACCTCGCGCGCGTCAGAATGAATGCTAAGGGAGGTCCATTGTTCCGTTGGGAATTGCGCGGTGTATGCGCTTTTCAACAAGCAAACAAGTAAGGAAAGGAGAAATGCTGCTACACAAAACCTACCTTGAGAAAGTCCAGATAAGCTTCTATCAGGTGTGAGCTATTAAATACCTCTGGTGACAGGGGCAGTTTGCTTCGAGCGCATTTGACGTGACCCAGGAAACCTTAAGGAGTTAGAGAAAAAGCACGCGAATTAAGAAAATTCTCACGTCGTTTTCAGCGCGTCCTGCGGAAAAACTCAATATTCACACAGGAAGTTTGTTTTCTAAGCGCAAAACTTGAGGTTAATTGACCCTTCCTTTAGATGTTTAAAGATAACGCTTGCCATGGCCACCACTAATTGACGAACACCTAGTTTAGTCGGTATGATGCTGTTTACTGAAGGTTCATGACCAAGAAACAAAACGTCCGTGCGAAGGATTGGAATTATTTTGCAGCGTTTTAAGTTAATGATTTCCTAATTTTTACAACCGGCAAATTGACCGATCCCTTTGCGATTCAAACCCCCCCACCAAAAAAAAAATGTGACCGATCCAGCTAGTAACAGAAAAGTGTCATTCAAGACATAACAGTAAAACTGAAGTACTCACAAAGAACCCGTTCCTCTGCTTTCATGTACGTGCCGAGTGCTACGTTCTGGCCGTGTCTTTCCAGCGAGTGTGGCCGCGTGAAAAAAGACCTTGATTTGTTAAGAGAGCCCCTTAGCTCGGGCGGCAAATCCCGCATTCGCAGCGCGTAAGGCTTTCTAGAAGGACAGGTCACAGGCTTTTTTTGGTCATCTTCAGAGGAGCTAGAAAGGATTATTTGACCAACCGGCGTAGGTCTCTGCACTGTCATTTCTAGGTCACTTTCCGTATGCTTTGAGAGCCGCTACAACGGCTGGTTATGGTTCTAACGTTCGTCCAACTGAGAGTCGCCCTTCACCTCGTGGCGCTAATGAGATGCCGAAACGCCCTAAATCTGCGTTGTTTACACTGTCGCGCTCTACGTCCGTGAGATCCGTGTTTGAAGCTCTCCGCTCGGTTGATATTGAGCCCAAGGACATCCAATGTCTTCAGCGAAAAGTGAATGGAGAAGTCGTGATCACCTTTAAGTCAGAAGTCATTAAAGAAAAATTTCTAAGTTTAAGTGCGATCAATATAGACGATCAAGGCTATGCAATACAAGACATCGACCGACCGCTAACTTATCTGACTGTTTATGATGCGCCGTTTGAGCTTAGTGACCAAGCCACCATTAAACGCCTTACGCCCTACTGCGAAGTCATCTCTTATCATCGTGGTAAGTTCGATTTCAGGCCTGTGTACAATGGTTTACGTCACTACCGTGTTCGTATCATCAAGCCTATCCCCAGTTTTCTCCGATTTGGAAAACTGCAGATTTGCCTGAGGTACCCTGGTCAACCTCCTACGTGTCGCAGATGCAACTTGTTTGGTCATTTCAGTAACGTGTGCAATTTAAAAGTCTGCTTCAACTGTGAGAACATCGGCCATGAAGCCAATGGTTGCCCAGCCCCTCCTTTGTGTAACTTCTGCAAGGAAGAAGGCCATATAAGCTATGATTGTCGCTACTCGTGGGTCTCCCCTATTGTTCGAGGCCAGCCTACTGATGAATCTACTCACGTAGATGTTGATGATGATGC
>OZ026596.1:40015442-40020442 GCA_964020085.1 Micromussa lordhowensis | reverse complement strand
TGAGCCATACGCCCACAAAGTTAGAAGTGTTGAAAGAGCAAAAGCCTGGGAGCAGATTGCCTCCAGTTTAAATAGCATCCAAGCACCAAAGTTTAGAGTTACAACTAGATCCGTACGTGATCGCTACACACTTCTGACAGCCAGAAAAGCAGAGCAGTTAAGAGAGGAGGAGAAAGCTTCAGGGATAGAAGTTACACCAACAGAAATTGACTTGTTATTGGAAGAAATTTTGGAGAAAGAGAAAGCTGCTAGAGCTGAGATTGAGTCTGTAGATACCAAAAAGAGAAAAGCAGAGCAAGACAAGGCAAGTGCTGACAACATTAGAAGACTGGCAATGGAAAGGATGTCTCAGACTAAAACCAGGGAAAGTGATGTGAGAAACTTCTTCAAAGAAGAAAAAAACAAGGCGCAGCTCACATGAGATGCTTGAATTTCTGGAGAACAAATCTGAGAGGGACCACCAAATGAAACAAGAAGAACTAAATTTAAGAAGGAGTGAACAAGAAGCAATGACTGCTATGATGAGACAGCAACAGCAGCAACTTCAGAATTTGCAAGCTATGTTTGTAAGCCAGCAAACACAGCAAACACAAGCTATGTTGGCTCTCCTAGAAAAAGTTGTTAAGAAGTAAAGGTGACAAGGGTTTTTTTCCTTGTCCCAACTTGTTGTCATTCAAAAGCCTTCATAATTATATCACTTTGTAAGGCATTGTTTATTTACAATTTGTTTGGTAGTTTTTGTTACAGTGTACTTCTGACATTAGGTACTTTCCTATTTAATGTAAACCAAATGCTAATGGCCTGCTGTTGCCTATATACTTGTGTTAGTTACGTCACATCATGTTGTGATGCTGTAAAAAACATTATTAAAGTTGTTTAGTCTGACTGGCTTCTGTACATTTGTGACATTCAGGCAAAATAATCATGAAGTGAGGGTGGGTCTAATTCAAAAAACTTGGAAGTTTCATTTCCATACAGGCATGTAAGTGCATTTCTCAGAATTGCACAGACAATATACATCTTGCCAATACTACTCAAGCCTATTTTAAAATTTTTTTTGAAGTCTATGAATTTAAAGTAGTTCACTATGTCCCCAAATAGCCATTCAACGGATTCCCTCACAGAACTCATTCTGGCATTGTACTCTTGCATCTGGGGTGTTAAAACAGCATTTCTGAATGGTTGTTGGAGTTGCACTCTGTGCGGGTAAGCTGGATCACCATATAAGCACATTAGGTGGCCATGGGGGGAAACTCCATGGTGCTGGAGATCTTGCAGCAAGCCTGATTCAGCTAACATAGCTGCATCATGTCTTCTACCTTCTGAAAATGAAAGGTTTAGAAAACAATTAGATGCGAGGACAATGGTTGTGACCTTGTGGTGCATACTCAGTAGAGAACCTGATGGAAATTTAAGTTCTTTGCAAAAGAATTCATTCAGTATTTTAATCTGCAAAATTATATCTCTGAAGAGATCAATCACCTCCACTTGATGGGACTTTTCCAGAACTTGATTCCTGATTTTTACCCTTTTTGACCTTTTTTTCAGGGGTCGGTTCCTGAAAGGTGGAATAACTCTATTCCAGGGATAAGTCTGCCTTATTCCAGTCATAAAGTTATGGCTGGAATAAGACAGTTTTATCCCTGGATAGTGTTTTTCCACCTTTCAGGAACCAGCCTTTGAATTTTTTGCCATGTTAAGTTTTTTTATTTTCTTCATCTTTCTATTTATTTTTCAGGGTTATTTTTAATTAACAATTTTAAACTGAAGTGACTACCATGCATAAATAATTCCATACATTATTATAATTATTGTTACCTATTGGGCCATATAGGTTTCCTATTAACCCATTCGGTAGAGCAACAGATTGAAATTTTAATGCATGGACTCTCTTGTGTCCATTGTATACAGCCCTCTGGTGCTGTCCTGGGCGACTTATTGGTCGAACCGTGCCATCGACAAAACCAAAACAGTTGTCCAAGGGAGAGCCTTTGGCTGAAATTACGTCTGCATATTGCTGTAAATGGTTGGGGTCCATAACTTCATTGTTCCACTGAGTTAGTCTGTGGCCATGCCTGTCATAGACATAATCGAGAACAGTATTTGTTATCATGCTTAAGACCGGAACTGGCCTTGCAAATCTGTGCACCATATCACTGTATCGACAGGGGTAAGCCAGTCGCTTCAGTAGCATACATAGCCCTTCTATGCCATCGCAAACGGAACGCTGTGGGCACTGGAATGTTGGGGGAATCTGTAGCCTGTCTGCCAGCAAGGGAATGTGCCATTTCTCGACTCGAAACTCGGTATAACACTCAGCAGGATCCATTTCCCCCAAATCGAACGACGCGTACGAGTTGTAAGGAAAATCCGGATTCTTCGACTGATAAAAGTCATAGAGAAGGCAGAATTCTTCGTCATCAAACATGTCGTGGGCATATCCAACAAAAACAAAATCCCTGATGTCTTTAAACGACGACATAACTAAAACCACCACTTGTTGAGCCTCACTTGTTGACTTCTTCGTCTTTGTACAAGACGCGGGTGCTTAACTTTCAATTTTCGCGCCGAAAACGATGTTCTCGTCCCAGTGTCCTAGAGCATGCCACGTCATAATTTCGTTCTCGTTTTCGTCCTCGACGAAGGTGCTTAAGGTCCCTAGTGCTTGCTGTAGGTGTTGAGCGTCGTCCTCAGACTTGACACTGTTGTAAGCTTTGGTATCATCAGCGTATAAGGCGACATATATGTCAGTAGGTGTTGTAGCTGGCAGGTCGTTGATAAATAGTACAAAGAGCAATGGCCCCAAAATGCTTCCTTGTGGGACACCAGAGGTAACATGTGACCAGGTTGATGCCACGCCATTAACTACCACTCTCTGCGTTCTATCCGTAAGATAATCAGAGAACCAGTCTAGGCATCGACCTTCAACCCCATGCAACTTTGCAACTTCCGTGACGTTTCAGGCTTAGAATTGAATAAGTCCAAAACTGAAGGAATGTGGCTAGGGTCATGTAGATACAACACCTCGACACCTTTTGGTATAGCTTGGCCTTCGGAACCTATATATGCACTAGGAATCTATTTCACTTATAATGAACATATTTCTTTCAAAAAGAATTTTGAGGAAAAATTAAACTCGATGAAAAAACTGCTAAATCTTTGGCGGTCACGAAGTCTTACCTTGTATGGTCGAATAACCATTCTTAAGAGCCTTGCCCTCTCCAAGCTTGTCTACAATACATCTGTACTCACCTCCCCTCTAGAATTTGCATCCTCGGTTAAAACTGCTATCTCTGAGTTTGTTTGGCAAACAAAACCTAAAATCAAACACACCACTATGATTGGTCCGAAAATTAAAGGTGGCTTAGACCTACCAGATTTCGAAATAATGAACAACGCCCTTAAGGTCACTTGGATAAAAAGGCTACATGAAAGTAGCGGTAATGCAAGTTGGAGTCACATACCTCTTTCGTTTTTAAAAGAGGTAGGGAGTTCTTTTTTATTGGAATGTAACTACGACTTAAAGTTTCTTAAAGTGTCTATACCCATTAATTTTTACAAAGATATCTTGCATACCTGGCAGACGATAAACCAACATACTCCAGAAAGCAAAGAACAAATACTAAACGAAATCTTGTGGAATAACCGCTTTATCAAAATCGAAAATTTTTCCGTTTATTACCAAAGTTGGCACATGGCAGGAGTAATTAGAGTCAAAGACATTTTTTGTGAAAGTAACTTCTTAACTTTCAATGACTTTTGCCGCAACTCCGCAATCAAAACTAATTTTCTCACATATTACGGCTTATGCAATGCAATTCCTCAAAAATGGATTCGCTTGTTAAAAGAATCTAACCCAAATACACCTACGATCTCAGAATACGTTGGGAAAATAACTTTAAGCAAGCTTTCCTGTAAATCAGTTTCTCGACTTCTTATCAGTCAGAAATTTGAACCTCCTACAGCTGAGAGAAGAATGTTGCAAGCAAATCTCGACGAGCAAGCAATCAGTACTATTTATAATATTCCCTTCAATGTGACCAAAGATATAAGACTCGCCATTTTCCAATTTAAAATTGTGCACCACATCTTGCCAACCAATGCTACTCTATTCAGAGATAAAATTGCACAGCATGATAAATGTCATCTCTGTGATCAGAAACAAACCCTGAACCATCTTTTTGTTTCTTGTCCGAACGTGCAGACCTTCTGGCAAAGCTTTCCTCGTTCGTGGAATGTTAAAAATGACGACTTTATCGAATTGAATGAGGAAACCATAATCTATGGCTTTACAAAAGATTTCAGCCAACAACGAGGTTTAAACCTCTGCTTAATAATTGCAAAATATTACATCTATTGTGCTTCAAGAGATGAAGAAAACTACTACTTCGAGGCCTTCCTTGCATACCTCAAGAGTAAATTGTCTATAGAGAAGAGCAGATGTAAATCACAAGTCATCTTGTAAACACAACTTTCTTAATCAGTAACAAAAAAACAAAAAAAGCACCACACGACACGTACACATGTGTGTGCTTCTGTTTCCTTTTTTTTGTTCTTTTACCTTAGTCTTTTCTCAACTTATTTGATTCATAGCCTTTTAATAGTAAGTATATTTTCTACTTTCGTAAGGTTTTACTTTCAGCAGATTTAGTATTCTAATATAACCAAAAGTGCATTGTAAGTAATTTGCGTCTTATAAATTATGTAAAGCAATTTTTGTCAATTACTGTCATTAAATAAGTTATGTATGTAATATTGTAAAGAGTGATGTTCAAATTAAAGAATAAATTATTAAAAAAAAAAAATCTCTTTAGATCACTTTCGCCTATCGCAGTCTAATTTTGCCTCCGCCTGGGAATCTTCACTGTGTTGTGTCTGATTCCTCATACCAAGTAGCATTAGTTTAATTTAGTGATAATATTATATTAGATTCTACGTATAATAATAATTAGTATCCATTAGTAGCATTAGTTTAAGGTTTTATGATAAGTTTAACAGAA
>OZ026596.1:39977942-40002942 GCA_964020085.1 Micromussa lordhowensis | reverse complement strand
GTCTGGTTCCTTATCCTTGTGGACAGAGTGAACCGCCTAACCATCCTCTTTCGGCCGATGTTTTATGGCCAGATTTTACAATCGATCTTTTTAATGCGCGCTGCGCTTGGTCATCCGCCTCTGCCACGCCTGCCACTACCACCGACACCAAGCCCATCTTCAAGCAGAAGGACCATGCTATCTGGAGAATCTACCACACCCTCTCCATCACACTCCGCCTCGTCCGCCTCATCCCACGCCTCATCCTCGCCCACACATTCATCCCAGAACACACCATTACCATCACCCACCCCATCCCCATTATCTACATCTTCATATTCAGGCGGATTTTCGCCACCATCACCATTCGTGGACTCCGGGAATGTCACACCGTACGCTTCATCACATTCGTCATCATCATTGCCATCATCATCACCACGCTCATCATCACATTCGTCATCGCCATCATCATCACCACGCTCATCTTTGCGTTCTCGTTCGTCATCACCTTCACCCCCACCGACAAAAGGCCCACGACAATCATAAAGACTGACTGATATCCATTCATTTTGACTTTCCAGATCCATCGTTCGCACGCATCATACATCGTTCGCATCCACACATAATTTCTTTTTCCCTTTTGGTTGAGATTTCATGCCATTGTGCTTTGAGTTAAAGTTCAAATTTAAGACAGTTCATATTTCGTAAACAGTTGTAAATAGCATTATCCATTGTAAATTTCGCTGTACATAAAATTGTATGATAAACAACCATGCAACTGTGTTATTGTTGCTTCACACTCCCGTCAGGGATCAAACACGAGCTGGGGTAGCCAACCCCCGGGGAGTGCCCCACAGGAACATCTAGTGTCTCTACAGTCTAAGAAACCATTTTTTGGGGTGCAAAAGGGTGTTGAAGTGCAACTTGCAAACAAGAAGGTTGCTAGGCTTTCCAGGCAGTTTGTAAGCCCTGGACTGTCTAATCGCCTCTCACACCCTTAGCCAGCTCCACCTCCTCGAGGTGCACCCTGGATAGCCTGGCCTTGCGGCTAAGGTTAACAGACGGAGCTCTGGCGCAATTAGAGGGGCTAATCACCCCTTCAGTGGTTGGCCTATCACTGGTTTTCCTTGTTTACTTGCTGATGGAGCTGTTGCAGTAAGCCGGAGGACTAAAATCATTGAAATGAGGTAAGTTGTTTGCCTTAAAACTTCCTTACAGTTGGCTTTCCTTAAAGCCCAAAGCGCCTCCCTTACTGCAAAGTGCGCTTTCCTTACAGCAAACTGCGCTTTTCTTACAGCAAACTGCGCTTTCCTTACATGAACCCTTTTTCATTTTGTGCCATCTTGCTCCACGAGTGTTCAACTAAGATCTGAGATGTTTTCGCTGGTTGTGCTCTAATATACAGGGCTACCAAACGGTATCTATTGCAATCTTGCAGCTACTATTTTAGCCGAGATATTTGGGCTCAAAAGTCGAAAAAAATTGTCGACAGTTAGAAAAATTTTTCAATTTTTTTTTTCATTTTGTGCCATCTTACAGGTAGAATATCTCCAAGAGTATTCAACTACGATCTACGATATTTTCTCCGATTGTGCTCTATGAAAAGGGCTAACTAACAACAATTGGTGACGAGGAGGCCATAGAGGTACTTCATCTTTCAGATGTTAGTAAGTGGAGCACCAGAAACTGGACAACATCACCAAGGATGTGCTTGAGCGAGTCTACAGCCTTTGTGCGAAGGCAGCATTGAGTGGGAAATGCCTCGGAATAGACCTAGTGAAGATATCTGCAATGCATGTAATGGAATTGACGCAGCTGTTGGCTAACAAAGAATTAAAGTGTTCCCTGCAATACGCCTTGGACAAGGATGATGTAATAAAGCAAATGAATGCGATATGCAAGGACAGGTATGAGTGGCTGAAAGAGTTAGGAGAAAAAGACGGCACATCTGCCCTGAAAGAAATGCATTGGCTAGCTGAGACATTGGCATATGCGCGCCAAGGAGATAAAGTGTCTTTGGACAGATTGAATCTCAAAAGACTACCCACCCTTAAGATCAGCAAACTTGACACTATTCCAAGCTACATGTCTCTTGGCGTCGATTTCAAGAGGGCTTCAGAGATAGCAGTGTTTGGCCGTTATTCCCTACACACCACTCTAAGGGTAGTTAACAGCTTAGGAATGTCTGTTATTGACTACATGGCGAGGAAGTTCTACCCAGGTTCAAAGAAATTAAGTAGTGAAATTGACGGGCAGGATGTAAGCTCAACCCTGTATGAAGAACTCCGCAACATCAAGGAATGGCTAGAGTTAGTAAAAAGTTTGCATGCCGACGTGGACAAAACGGATGTGGATGACGAGGACTCTCGAAGATCCAAGTTATAGCCCTGAGACAACTACCGAAGAAGGGGAAAGTGACAATGAAGAGCCAGGACCATCAACATCAGGGAAGACAAAATTGAAGTCGGCAGCCAAAGAAAAACCCAGCAAAAGGAATGTAAGTGACGCAGAAAGTGATGATACCGACTCAGAACGATCAAAATCTACCTCACAGCCCATGAAGCAGGCTTCCTCTAGTAAGCGAAGGAAATGATCTGCAGAAGAAACAGTACCTGGCTCAAGTGATCCTAAAAAAGCCAAACCAACCCCATCAGAAGCAAGTTCTGATCCTAAAAAACCAAAGGCAGATCGCATCACAAAAAATTACAATGCCCCTGCTGTAATAAAGAAGTATTTGATCTGAAGCGGCATCTGCGAATGCATGCGAAGCAAGAAGATATTGACGAGGGCGAGGTGGACAGGGCATTCAGCGTAGCAGTAAAAACCACCAAAAGAAGAGGGCCGCAAAGGACGAGCAGCAGGAAGGGTCTTCCTATGAAGTGGTGTCCGGCGCACGATTGTTACTTTGTCACTTGCCATATGCGCAAGCATTTGGCAAACATGCATCGAATTAAAGCCGGTGTGTACCTAGATGGTCTGCTTAAGGTTGCTAGAAGATATCAGGGAAGATACGAAGTGGATAGTCTGTCAACCAGGAAAGCGAAGAAAAAGCCAAAACCGTCTGTTTCAACTGCAATTCCCATGGAAATTGTTGAAAAAGAGAGCGAAGTGAATGACAGTCAAGATGACGAGAGTGCCTCAGAACCCTCTGCTGATTACGAGGATGATGACAAAGACGAAGACTTCCTGCTGCAAGAAGACTTCTTCACTAATCAAATCCCCAAAACAACTCGTCAAAAGTGGTTAATTTTGTTTTTCAAATGGCTGAATACGGCTGATGCTGGACGTAAGAAAAATAGGAACCGATTACAGCACGCCTCGCACATAAGAACCATGCTGGAGGATCTGGAGCCCGGAGGCGAGGGAATCAACATATTATCTGCTGACGAAGGGCAGATAGTATGGACTGACTGGGTGGATGTCAAGCTCTTAAGTCTCAAGTCAGGCACCATCAATGGGTACCTAGGAACATATGAAAAGTTCCTCCAATTTGTAGTTGAAGAACGAGTTTGCGCAACTGAATTTCCTCCTGTAGATGATGATGTTCGCAGAATTTTCCATAACGTCATACCAAAACTCAAGGGATGGAGGAAAACCGTTGATCTGGAGGGGAGAGTTGAGACTAATCAGCGAAGAATGGACGAATGTACTTATCGCCTCAGGTCAGAAGATGTCAATATGTTCCTTTGGTCCTCTGTTGTGGTGAATGCAAAGACGATCTATGCAAATGCCTGCCACAAGCACATTCTAAGCATACATGAGATGTGTGAGGCAAGAGATTATCTGATAACCTTAATCAGCCTCAAGACCGGTACCCGTCCAGGTGCTTTAGAGAACTTGAAGATTGCAGAGTACTTCCAAGCCAATACAGATCCCGTTACTGGTCACAAAGTACTTCTCGTTCCTCAACATAAGAGACAGACTGATGGCCCAGCGCCATTATCTCTGGATGAGGAGCTCCAGCAGCTCTTTGACACCTACGCCAAAGAGATCTATCCACAATTTCCAGCTCCAAGAGGTGACACAATCTTTCTAAGAAGTGATGGCACTTCCTTTCAGCATGGTGCCATTAACAAGCGACTCCCTGCATTTTGGAAAAGAAGCAATGTGAGGCCAGACCTACGGGTTACGGCAACGAACATTCACAAGTTTATTGTCACCATCTGCAACCAGAAGAAAAGGGAAGGGTTAGATATAGACGAAGAGGTGCTTCGCCAAGCGAGGTGCCACTCGGACAAAGTGGCTAAGATATCCTATCTTAGAGAAGACATGACAGCAGTTGCAGCACAAGCCATGGACATCATTGCCGTGTGCACTACTGGAAAGAAAGGGAATCTTCAAAGGAATGTTAGCTGCGAAAAGAAAAAAATCATCGCAACATTCATTGTTTACATCATCAGCCAACCCACCTACGTCTGGGTACTCGACTACACTTGCAGCAGAGCCATCTTCTTCCAGTTCTGACCAAACGTCTTGTAAAGAGCCTTCAGGCAAGAGACCACTTTCTAACCTGCAAGATGAAGTAATAAAACAAATCTTTGAAGATGTAATAACAACCAGAGAGCCGATCCTGATAAACGAAGTTAAAGCACGCATGAAAACAGTGGTAAAGCTAAGGATCCTCCTAACAGACGAAAAGATGGTCCGAAAAGTATTCGATCGTGTAAGATATCTGCAGTACAAGGACAAAAGCAAGCAGCCACTATCAGTGAATGACCTTCCACAGTTTGAAGCTGAGGAAATGACAAGGGATTGGATAGATTGTGCTGAGTCTTCAACATCAAAAACTAGTGGCCGGATGATCTGGTCCGAGGAGGAGACTGAGATCATTGTGAAGCATTTTGGAAATTTTGGAAAACTTCCTAACAAGAAAGAGATAATCGAGGCGTTCGACAACATTGACGAACTTAAACCGCTACTGAACACCAAAGGTCTCACACGTTGCGTAGACAAGGTAAAAAACACTTACAAAAAGCTGAACAAGGCAAAATCAAAGTAGCTCTTTATCACAGTAAAGGGCGTTGCTAAAAGGTTCAAAAACGACAAAAGGATCTTCCCGGCTACGGTTGCGTTGAAGTCAAAGGAAAAAGTTCAAAAACGACAAAGGGATCTTCCCGGCTACGGTTGGGTTGAAAGACAAAACAAAAAGGTTGAAAACGACAAAGGGATCTTCCCGGCTACTATTGCGTTCAAAGAAAAATGACAATAACAAAAAAGAAGTTGAAATTTACAATATATTTCAGCCAAGCTGAATTCCTGTAAGATACCATTGTATATAGAATTGTATCATACGACAAACTAAAGTATTTTTATTTATTGTAAATGGAATTGTATATAATATTGCAAATATTTTGACTGTATATAGTAAATATTGTAAATAGTTCCTGGCGACAATGAGTCGGGCTGGTTACCCGATGATACCCTCTGGAGACTGAGCAGTTTGTCAGGGATCAAACGTGAGCTGGGGTAGCCATCCCCGGGGAGCGCCCCACAAACACGCTCAGCCTCCAGGTAATACTCTTGTCGTTTGATACGGCAAGGGGGGGGGACCGGGAAACCATCATTAAACTTTTTTCCTCTCACAGTAGTCCTACCTTGTCACAGTTGAGAGGCTTGTCTTTTCATCTATCCTCTTCGTCCCACTGTCTGTGTTCAAGGTAGGTGGTGGTGGCTCTAACAAACGTTTCCGTAGTCAATGAAAAACCACTGAAGGGGCCCCTCCAGCTTTGTGCCAGAGCTCCTTCTGCTAACCTTAGCCGCAAGGCCAGGCTATCCAGGGTGCACCACGAGGAGGTGGAGCTGGCTAAGGGTGTGAGAAGCGATTAGGCAGACCGGGGCTTACAAACTGCCCAGAGAGCCTAATGGACATCCTGTCCGCAAGTTGCGCATCAACACCTTCTTGCACCCCCCCCCCAAAAAAAAAATTGCTAGATGTTCCCGTGGGGCACTCCTCGGGGATTGGCTACCCCAACTCGTGTTTGATCCCTGACGGGAAACATAAAGCGCCGAGTCTAAGTCTAAAGCAACAATAAAATATTTACATGGTTGTTTTTACAGAGGTTAAAATATATACATTTTTTTGTACAGTCAAATTTACACAAGTATGTACACCAATTCAACTTTGTTGAATTATAACTATTTACAACCAGGTACTAATTTTTTTTTGTAGTTTTTCTTACATACACTAATAGGAACAGCTATTTACAAAATTTATGTACAGGATAACGCATGGGCGAACGATGTGCGTATGATGGGTATGGTGCGTGTGAACGATGCGTATGGTACGTGCGAATGATGCGTGTGGAAAATGAAAACAGTCAGTCATCGTCTGTGCTTCCATCAACTCAGCAGTGTCGCTGAGTAATGTTCCACGAAATATCGTGGTGAATTGGATGAGGATGATGATGGTGATGGTGGTGAGGGCGGAAGAACGAAGGGTGGCTGAGGAAAGAGGGCGAAAATGGATTCTAGTACATAGTGGTAGTTGTAGTCGTTAAATAATGCTGATAGGTGTTGCATCCTCTCCACCAACACATACACATACTGCCACAAGATCATGGGATGTTGCCTGGCATAAAAAACAAATGGGGGATCTAGAAGATTGGTTATCAGTTGAAATTCTCTTGCAACCTCCAGGAGCCAGTGGCCAAAGAATGCCATGTTTAATCTTAGATGCACACATTTAAAGGGAAATGAGGAACCACATCGACGGAGAAACGTTCATGTCAGAACAAGGTCGCAACTTTAGATGCTAATAACTCTGCAAGTATTTTATTGCCAGAAGCAAAAGTAAGCATGCATGTCACTTCTCATAAGCCCTATTAAATGCAGCAGATTGCTGGGCAAATGGTTGAAACGTCTTAAAGTTATAAGGGTGCAAGTTTGCAACATAATGACCTCTATTGCTCAGAGATATTCTAGTACAGAGTAAATCCAACAACTTTCACAGATAGCCCTTGATCTATTCTATTGATCCTTCAAATTTGAAGTCAAACAGTTAAGTCCTATTAGAGGTCAAAGTTGAGCCTCGTCCGCACGCTAAAACCAAGGCCGCAAAGGACACTAGGGTAATTTTGTGGGAAACTTTACACGTTAATAACTCTGGAATTAGAACAAAATTTGGCATGCACGTAGTCCATGTTAAGGGCAAGCTCGATAAGTAATAAACTGGGCAATCGGTTTAAGCCTCGCAAAGTTATTAGCGTGGGAAATTTCCACACAGATGATGTCATAACTAATTAACGAAGGAACCGATTTCAACAAAACAAACACCAAACGGTTCCTTACAACATAAGCAAGCATGATATAACATGAAAACATCAATAAAGAGGTCCTCAAGTCCTATTGACGAGTTCCTCAAACAACAAAGTGGTCAGAGAGCACCCTTAAACTCCGACCTGAGCCTGCGCAAAAGCGACTGTGTCCCCTCCGAAATAAATGTGCAAGGAAGTTGCTCTAGCACCTTACAGACCTTTCCTGATAGTTGTATTGCTTGTGCACAGTGTTTTAAGGGTGCAAAGAAGCAAAAAGACGAAGCTCAAAAAACGTGTACTCACCACTTGAAAGCTCTTGCCACAAAGGACTTCACGTAGTGTGCACGGAAATGTCTTTACAAACAGGTACATACAAAAAAAATCATGAAAAATTCCAAACTTGCCCGTTTTTTGCACGGTTTTCACCAGTAAGGTCCAAAGAACTTAGCCAAACAGTGTGTATAAAAAGCAATTCATTTAGTTAAGACTGTATGGCGCTTTAGCTCTCCAAAGATTGACACTAAATTTTTACCAAAAGATGTGTCTTTTCAAAAGAGATATTTTCAGAAGCTAATAAATCATCGGTTATTTTTTTAAAAAATTTGAAACTTATACCACAGATTGGTATGACATTGGACTATTAACTGTGTAAAACTCGCTATAACATATTAAAAATAAAGACTTCAACTATGTTGTCAAAACAGTTTGTCAAACTGTTTACTGAGTTTCAAAGGAATTTACTATTTCGATGATATCTCAAAAAATATCTCACAATATGAAACCAAACTTGTTGTGCACACTTTGCTGTTCCAGGTGTTTAATCTCAAGAGGTAGTTTGTAATTTCATTAAAACTGGGACAAGGTATCAAAGATTAAATATGAAAAAAACATGAATCAAAATTAGAGGCCAAGACAAAACAGCTTCCTTTTAAGTAACAATAACTTTATTTTAATTTAACAGAAATGTCTTGGAATTAGCAACTTCTTTTGCTCAGTAATATATCTTTCACTTCCAGTTTGTTTGGTTTCTTAAAACTTTATTAACGTGGAGAAATCAATGAAAAAAAACATACACAATTTCATCGTCTTTGGTCGAGTTTGCCCACATTTCTCTAAGTTTAAGTGCGTATTGCTAAGTAGCATTAAAAGGTAATGATTTCTAATAAGCCTTTGATTATTTGGCAGGTCATGAAATATATATTGTGTAAATTTCGCTTTCTCAGAGTAAAACAAGACTGAATTAAACGCAAAAAACCGTTGTGACGAAAGTGCCCACATAACAAATGTATGCCATCCTGATGTACATTTCATGCTCTGCAACACCACGCTTTCAACCAAATTGCTTGATTTTTGTACACAATGGCTTTCTTCTATATATGAACATTGTGTAATTTTGTCAAGAGATAACCTTTTAATGCAAAAAAGTTACAAAAATTAAAAATAATTAGAGTTTCTTGAAGGTGAAATTTTTTTTCACTGACGTGAAAATCCAGTGCAATACTTATACCTTGACGAGATTTTTTTGGCTCAAAAGTATCGACTTTCTAAAATAGCAGGGTTATCGCGGGGTTTTCCCAGCATCACGGGGTAATCTTCTAAGTCACGTGATACCGAAATTTGACACCTTGAGACATTTTTTAAATAGGATTCCACGAAAAGGTTGAATCTGCCCACATGACCAACCTTTAAAATTATATATCTCCCAGACAATTTAACCAATAGCAACCAAATTTACACATAACATAATAGAGCATCAAATCTTTATGCTCCCAGAAAACCCGAGGAAAACCCTTAAAATAAAAAAAAATTAGGTAAGTTGGAAAATGGCAAGGTTAGAGGAGGGCACCTTCGACCGTGGAAGCTCCAATTAGGGTTAGGGTTAGGGGCATGTTCATCTGCGCCCACCTTACTGCAATGTTTGCGCTTTCAGTACCTTGTCTGCGCCCACCTTACCATGTTTGCGCCCACCTTGCTTTAGGATGCGCCCACCTTACATTGCGCCCGCCTTACGCTGCGCCCACCATACTTTTTATGGTGGAATGGCCCAAATTTGGTACTGGCATGAAGCTCAGGCTGAATATAGTCCATTGGACTGGTTTATTTTTTAAAGTTTTTCGTCCTGATTTTTTTTACGAATTTTTAAAGTAGTTCGCCCGTTTTTTTTACTTTTATGGCATTTCAACATTTTGAAAGTATCTAAAAGACTTTCTTTTACTTAGTTTATACCTAAAAGAACTAGTTCCGTGATAAACTAAGTGAAGGAAAGTATTTTACACACTTTGAAAATTTTGACCAAAATGCCTAAACTACCCCTTTGGAAAAAATCCAAGATGGCGGCCATCAGCAACTGAAATGTGTAAATGTATCGCTTTTCTGTCACTCACCGTTGCTGCAAGCTTCATTTAAATGAGCTAAAAAATGCTTAATGAAGCAAATGGCCGCCATCTTGGATTTTTGTCTAAAGGGCTTGTATAGGCATTTTGGTTGGTCAAAATTTTCAAGGTGTCTAAAAGACTTTCTCTTACTTTATTTATAGCTAAAAGAACTATTTTCGCGATTATTTAAGTGAAATGAAGTCTTTTAGACACTTTGAAAATTTTGATTAAAATGCCCACAGTACCCCTTTTGAAAAAAAATTGAAGATGGCGGCCATGTACACTTTTTTTACGATTTTAAATAATCACTCCTCATCTTATTGCCTTGAGTAATGTCTATCATTGCTCATTGCTGCAAGCTTCATTTGAAAGAAAAGGGAGACTATTTCAAATATTTTTATACGCATGCGTAAGTGACATAGTTAACATTGAACATTTACAATAAGGCATTTGTAGCAGATGGCTGCCATCTTAGATTTTTGTCTAGGGGATTGTATTCTCGGTTTTCACTCACGTGACCCTGACCATGGCAACGGTTGCTATCCGCCATCTTTGTGCCCCTCGAATGTAAACAATTATAAGACGCGAGTGCGAGAGTTCGACATGGTTCACTGTATTGTGGTTGGTTGCGGGAGAAAAAGCGGGAAAAACAACGCAAAATTTAGTAAAATACCCAAGGTTGTATCAAATCAAGGCGAAGAATGGGAAGAATTGACGCGGGAGAGAAGAAATCGATGGATTTCGGCGGTGAGTCGTGGCGATACTGCCGAGAAGGACATCCTTGAAAGCGAACGTGTTTGTGATCGTCATTTCGTTTCAGGGAAGGCTGCAGCTACATGGGACAAGCACAATATCGATTGGATTCCAACTTTACATCTGGGTAAAACGGAATATAAAGGAAACGAACAGAAAGAAAAAGAACAGAAGGCTTCAGAAGGAAGGGCCGAAAGAGCAAAGGAACGAAGGAAACGCGCCATTGAACGACAAGAACTCGAAGTTGCCGAGAAGAGGAAACATCTAAATGCGAGTGGCGATCGTGTTGTTGATATTCATTTCACAGAGACTATCACAAGTACCTCAACAGAAGATGTTGAAGAAGAAACTAGCCTTGCCAATTGTACGACGGAAATGGAGCCATCAGAGCCCCCTTGTTCCACTATTTGTGCTACTAGCGACGCTGAAAACCAAGCCGAAGGAAGCCTCCCAGAGCCTTTAAAAGACGCCGAAACACAAACCGAGGAGTTCACCTATATGTTTTACAAGCCAACTTATCAAGCTCCGGACAGAGAGTATTTCAGATCGGATGATAAAGTTCGCTTCTACACGGGGCTACCATTCCACAAAGTTCTCGTTGCAACATTGAACCATGTGGCGCCCCACGTGACTCGACGTACCCAGACACTGGATCCATTCCAGGAGTTTATTATGGTTCTGATAAAGTTGTGCCTCAATGTCCCTTTTCAGGATCTGGCCTACCGTTTCTTGGTATCGGTTTCAACCGTTTCACGGAATTTCTGGTCGTGGATAACTGCTATGGACTACAGGCTGCGTCAGCTTGTTTACTGGCCAGAGAGAGAAAATCTTTGGAGAACAATGCCAATGTGTTTCAAGTATGCCTTTGGCAACAAGGTGAAAGTGATTATTGACTGCTTTGAGGTTTTTATTGAAAAACCAACAAATTTGCTAGCAAGAGCACAGACATTTAGTTCCTATAAACATCATAACACTATAAAAGTATTAATAGGCATCACCCCTCAAGGATCTATTTCATTTGTTTCTGAGGCATGGGGAGGTAGAACCTCTGACAAGTTTCTGACTGAGAATTGTGGATTCCTCGACAAACTTTTACCAGGAGACATGGTTATGGCAGACAGAGGCTTCACAGTCAGTGAAAGTGTTGGATTGAAACAGGCTGAACTTGTCATTCCAGCATTTACCAAGGGGAAAGCACGACTTGACCCTGTGGATGTAGAAAAAACCAGAGGAATTGCAAGCGTGCGCATTCACGTCGAAAGGGTGATTGGATTGCTGCGTAACAAATACAAAATTTTGGAAGGTACCCTAACAACAGACTTTCTTAGGGGTAGCGTTAATGGACCACCAGACTCCAAGGTTCCTATAATTGACCGAATATTACGGGTTTGCTCTGCTCTTGTGAATTTATGTCCCCCAATAGTACCCTTTGATTAGGCAAGCCTTCGGTTAGTCATCATTTAGACATTTCATATGACAAGACAGAGCCATGTTTTACCCTTAGTTTGAATTTTGTAACATGCAAAAATGAGCTTCAAGCTGTAATATGACTGGGTGAGGTTTTCTATTTTATTTTTGATGGATAAAAACATTCAATTTTTTATAAAATGTGTTCTTTGTTGTTATTGTTCTGGTGGAGACCAAAACTTGACATGCTTTTTTCGTGTGCAACATTCAGATTATTACTATCATATCCTAAGCCCAATGAGGTGAAAGATAATGAGGACAATGTGTGGTTCCAAAAAATATATCCATACCCACTCATGCGGGGTCATTAAAAACTATGAAGGGGAGAAGGATCTTGAAAGCCAAACTTTTTAGCAGTCAGCTTAAACCTTAATCTCTAATTTCTAAGAGAGGGAGGGGTTCCCCACCCCCCCAAAAAAAATAAAAAATAAATAAATAAAAATAAAAACAATCATAAATTCCATGCAGGGGTAGGAATATTTGCTGGAACAACACAGCACACAAAAAATAGTTTCCTTTAAATCAGTTAAAGCATATTTGGAGAAGGTTTTGTTGCTATCTTGTAATTGGTAATAATATTTTCAATAGTTCCACCCTTGATTAGCTATCTTGTGGGTGAGGCATGTTATGCTTGCACTAATTAACCAAGGCTAGTGATACAGAGACCTCGATTGTTACAGACATCACAAAATCATTGTTTAAGTAAATAATAGTTTATTACACATTGTTTTAAGAGTTCTGCAAAGATGCCAATCACCACCCATGAGTTTGACAAGCTTATAAAACAGTGTTGACACTGTACTAAGAGGTCTAGTTGTGACAAAAAACATCAGTGTTAAACAATCAAGTAGGAAGTTAAATGATATTGTGAATTACATTTTCCTAATGCTGGATATGCCTTTCAGGAACTGGGCCTGGAGCAGTAACAGAGCTCTTGACACGAAAGCATATTACATGTACTCTTACATTGCAGGTTGCATTACATTCGATATCCTTCACTTGAATTTTGCTTGCATACTCGATGGTTTGAGACTGTGAATAAAAATGGCATTTAAAAAACAGGAAACATGCTTAATTTTTGTGCCTTGAGACAGGCTGCTAAATGTGGACGCATTTTAGGGGTATCAAAAGTTACATGCTTAGGGTTTGTTCCCAAAGCAAGACAAACAGCAAAGGCAATCGCAAACACCCCACAGTCACTATTGTTAGTCTGCTGCTGAACTGGAACAAATTGAAGTTCACCCACATTTCCACCTAGCAAGTCATTTGTCTGCTCTTCTATCTCTTGACTTATGACATCATGAAATAAACTGTCATAAAGGTGTACCTTGCCAGGCAAACATCCAATAGAACTAACACAGACCCAGTGATCACTGCCTGTATGGAGAATTTGGAGAAATTCGCCAGAAACTACATCAAAGTTTCGTACGCGTCCAAGAGTTGGACGCTGTAGGCCTTCGAGTAATGGGTTTACCTCTTGTAGCAGCACTTGAACGGCTTGAACAATGTCACAGGTGAGCCAACCAGATGGATCATTGATAATATCATAGTCTGAATCATCTAGGGTTGCTAGGGCACTAAATTTGTCCACAGTGCCTGTTGTTTCCTTAGTGATGGAAATTTCATCTTCACTGTCACTGTTGGAATCACTTGACACTGGCAAATCTGTTGCCATTGGGGTTGCTGGGGATGTATGGGTAGCAGAAGAAGTAGAAGTGGTAAGTTTAACAAACTTTGAGTTGGCTTTTGCTTTTGTTCTGCAAGCCTGACACTGCCATGTTGTCTTGGAATTGTTTGGCATTCTTTTCAGCCCCAAACAACTCAAATGAAAAAAGGTTCCATTTTCACAAGCTGTACCATGGCACTCTAGTAGTCTGTCAGTTGGGGTTGCCTTGGTATTGCAAATGCAAATGCTGCTATACAACATGGCAGCCTGGTTCAGTGCAGCTGGTTGCTTGCCTTTCGCTGACTTTCTCTTTTGCTTAAACTGTGGTAGCCTACAGCAGTGTGGGCAGTACCATGATTTCAGTGTTGGCACCTCGCTGAGAGACAAACATGCAATGTGAAACTTTCTGTAAGGGCATTCTACATTGCTACATGAGACCACAGGTCCACTGTTTGGGCCTCTGCGAAAGCAAATACCATTGTCATCAAGAACACTTGTATTCATATCACACCTTCTCGTAAACCATCTCCCCAGGATCTCTGGAAGAATGCAAATTCTCCAAAATTCTTCAAGTTTTGGTAAGACTGTGTTTGAGTGCTCCAGGTCAGGATAAATTCTCTCAATTACTAGGTGTGCATTTTTATGAGAGTCAATTGCACAGACAACAAAGTCATTAAACTTTCTCTCGGGAAGAGTAAACAACTGCTGCTGTACCTGGAAGTAATAATTGTGTTTCCTTTTTAACATAAAGGTACCATTGACTTTTTCCAAACAAGAGCTCTTCTTTTGAACATATTTGTCAAAGTCACCATCTGAGATGCAAATGGGGCATTTTACTTCACCACATCCCAACCCACAACAATCACAAGAAGTTAAGAAGTCAGGTGTGGCATGCAGGAATGGATACTGCTTGTTAATAAACAGTCCACATCTTGTTACTTGAAAATTAACGTGGCTTTTCTTCATTTGTGTTTCGTATGCCTTAACAGCATATTCTTCATACTTGCAGCCATGTTTAATTGCCTTACTGTTAACTTTATACAGATGGGGATAACAAACAGACTTTATAAGAGACTGCGAAGGTTGTGCTGTATTGCTGTGATAGACAGCACCACTTACAGAGGCTCCAATTTTTCCTGCTCGATGCCTAAAGAATCCTGCGCCCTTGGCTTGTTTTCTCGTGTCCTGTTCAACGATTTTAATGTCTTCATCCGACAACATGATCTTGACATCTACACACTTCTGCAACAATTCTGGATAGTTAAGTTCCAAATTGTTCATGTCATAAAGATCCGATACAACTGGCACATTCCGACTTTTAACAACAAACTGCTCGGCATATGGGTTAATTAAACTTAGCACCACAGCTTTTGTGTCACAAAGATTAAGTGTTTGCAAAAATTTGTTCATTTCCTCTTCCGAAGGCAGCTTTGAAGGAATGGCGATTTGTGCTTGAGAAGGTTGACTTTCACGAGATGTTGCTTTGTTTTCATCGAGCGAATCAATTTTATTGTCAAGGTTTTCTTTGAGCTTTTTCGCAGAGGTAAAGTCAATATCCGCAACTCTCTCATAGGTTACCTCATTCACGTAAGTTGGCAGGAGCCAGGAGCATTTCACTTGTGTGCATGCCATCTTCCCGTTGATACGTGCCCAGCATTCGATGTACATCATGGTGCTGGCGACATGCGAGCATGACTCAGCTAGCCCAGCTTTACAACCTGAACAGTGAGCAGAAATTATTGCACCTTCAGTCTCAGTAATAATCCAAACGTTGACAAGTGGATCGTTCATCCGCTGCGAGTGTCGCACTTTAGCGACCACAACATACTTTCCGGAAATTATCTTTCCTCTCACCGAAGCCACAAATCCTGACAAACATTCTGGATTGAACTGCTCACATGGAATGATGAAAGGGTCGATGCCCACTATCGAGATTTTCTTTAGGTATCGCAGCTTTACATGGCTTTCCAAGGTACTAGCATACTCTGAAAGCGCCGGAATCTTGCTGCCAAACTTTTCTACTTCTTCTTCCTCAGTTTTCAGGGATAAATCCATACCGAACCCCCCAAAAAGCTTAAAAACCGCGAGAAGTACACAGATAAGGCTTACCATTACCATATTATTTCACACTCCGAGGGGCACAAATATGGCGGACATCCAAATTTGGAAGTACTGTGACGTCACGTCAAAACCGAGAATAGGCATTTTGGTCAAAATTTCGAAAGTGTCTAAAAGGCTTGCTTTTACTTAGTTTAGAGCTAAAAGATCTATTTTTGCGATAAACTAAGTGAGAGGAAGCCTTTTAGACACTTTTAAAATTTTGACCAAAATGCCCATGCTTTCCCTTAGAAAACACTCCAAGATGGCAACCATTTTTCTTGTGCTATCTTTGATGATCCATTTCTCCAACAAAATTTACTGAACATCAAAAATATTTAATGCACTGCTTATCCTGTTACAAGGCTTTCAAATGATTGTTCCTGCATTCTTCTATCTTTTTTATAACGCAAGATATTTGCCCTCAAACTTCAAAGAGAAAACGTTTTTTGCTATCTTTGAGGTTTAATTTCTCCAGGAGTATTTATTTAAAAAGCAAGATATTCACAGTACTTCTTTTGCAAACAATAGACTATTAAATGGTATATTTTGTTCTCCAGTAACTGATGAGCAACGTTAGATATTTGCCTTCAAACTTCAAAAAAATCGTTCTGTGCCATCTTCTAGGTTAAATATCTCCATGAGTATTCAATTACTATCATTGAGATTTACCATGCCTTCTGTCTATTAAAAGTAGTAGCCACTGGTGTCTTTTGCAATCTTGCAGCTATTAAATAAAGTGAGATATTCAGGCTCAAAACTCAAAAAAAAATTCCAATTCTCCAAAAACATGCCAAATTTTTTTTTCCACTCAAAACTAAACTTGTAAACTAAAAACCTGAACGGAGCTACATAGCATATGTCATCTGGACCTCATTGGTGAAAACCGCAAAGAAATGGGCCCATTGGGGAATTTTTTATGAATTTTTTCGTACTGACGTGTTTGAAAAGACATTTGAGTGCATACTACATGACGTTTGTGGTCTCAAAAACTTTCAAGTGGTGAGTACACGTTTTTTGAGCTCCGTCTTTTGTGCTATTATGCACCCTTAAAACACTGTGCAGAGGCAACCCAACTATCGGAAGAGTTGTCTAAGGTACTCGAGCAGCTGACTTGACCATTTTCTTCCCGTAGAACACGATCGCGTCCGCGCAGCCTCTGGTCACAGTTTAAGGGTGCTCTGTCGACCATTTTGTTGTTTGAGGACCTCGCCATTAGGGCTGGAGGACCTCTTATTGATGTTTTGATGTTAGATTATGTTTGTTCATGATGTGAGGAACCCTTTGGTGTTGATTTTGTTGAAATCGGTTCCTCCATTTATTAGTTATGACGTCATTTGTGTCAAAACTTTACACCTTAACAACGTTGCGAGGTTTTAACTATTTGGAACGGTTATTGTCAATGAAGCTTGTCCTTAACATGGGCTACGTGCATGCCAAATTTGGTCACAAATGATAAAATCCTCGCAGAGTTATTAACGGTTAAAGTTTTTTCCGACATGGCGGACACTGTTTGTCGGTTCCATTCTCCCCGCGGTTTTTGATGTGAAAGTGAGGGAAAACTTTAACTGCCTATAACTCAAAGAGGATTTAACCGTTTGACTTCAAACTTGAAACATTAATAGAATGCATCAAGGATTATCTGTTGAGGTTGTTGATTTCACTGAGCACTAAAAGGTCTGTAAGTTCAAGTGTTAAATTTTTTTCAAGGCTTTACAATCTTATAACTTTCCGAAGATTTAACCATTTGGCCTGCAAATTGGAGTATCCCATAGGCCTTGATATAGGCTAAGAGCATGTATAAGTTTTTGGCTCTTCCTATCATTGCGAAACAGAATTTAATGATGTGGTCTTCGCGAAAGGGGCAGTTAAAGTTTGACCTCGGTTTTACGTTAAAACTTTACCGTTGGTGTGGTTCTTTTGTTTACCTGTAATTGTTTGCACCGTTAGCATCAACAACATGGAGAATTACTTCCGACAGTGGCTCCTGGAAGTTGCAGAACATTTTAGTGCGTTGGAGGAGCTCTTCGCACCAGCTACCCAACACGTTATGGTGGTCGGCAGGCGGCAACCCATGGCCTACATGATTTATTTCTTGCTTTTGGTCCAGAGGGTTGACCGCCTGACGACCCTCTTTCGTCCCATGGTTTATTACCGAGTGTATCTCTCAATCTTTACGATGTGGATGAGGAACGGACATCCACCACTGCCACCACCACCATCGTCATCAGCATCATATACACCACCATCATCGCTATCATCGCGGCCTTCATCAACACCGTCGCCCATGTCAACATCGCCACCGCTATCACCACTGTCTTTCCTTTCATCGCCGACATCATCACAGCAATCAACCCCACCATCATCACCTACACATTCATCATTTTGGCCACCTTCACCATCATTTTCACCACCACAACAACCACCTCCATCGCCATTACCACCACCACCACCATCACCATCATATATTCCACAATCGCCCACTTATTCACCTCCACCATCACCTTTACCATCCCCATCCTCACCATTATCTCTTCCATCCACCCCATCCCCACCATCATTGCCATCACCGCCTTCTTCATCACCACCTTTATCTCCATACGGACGCATGTCGTGCCACTCTCCATCTTCATCACTTTCATCACCGCCATCATCACCGTCATTGTTCTCAACACCCTCCTCACCATCACAATCGCCGTCACCTTCACCACCAGCCTCCCCCACCGACAACCCTAACCCACGACTGACATAATCATTCACATTCATAATCATAACGGACTGTGACAGACGAAAGTGCTTCCGTCCTCGGCAACACCGCCGACTTGATGGAAGCACAGACGATAACATGTATTCATTCACTCATTCATTTTCCACATGCATCTTTCGCATCCATTCTCGCTGTACATAACTTCCCTGTAAATAGACGTTCATCATTATTGTATTTAAAAAAAATGTAAAAAAAAAACACTACAAAACACAAAACTCCCCAAAAATCAATGCCACGTTATGGCTTATATTCAACAAAGTTGAATTGTTGTAAATACTGTTGCTGTTAATAGAATTGTAAAATAAAAACTAAGTTAAGAATTATTTATTGTAAATTTCGCTGTACAAAGAATTGTATATATTTCAACCTCTGTAAAAACAATCACGTAAATAAATTATTGTTGCTTTAGACTTAGACTGTGCGCTTTATGTCTCCCTTCAGGGATCAAACACAAGCTGGGGTATCCAACCCCTGGGGTGTGCCCCACGGGAACATCTAGTGTCACGGCAGTCTAACAAACCATTTTTTGGGGTGCAAGAGGGTGTTGAAGCGCAACTTGCAAACATTAAGTTTGCTAGGCTTTCCAGGCAGTTTGTAAGCCCTGGACTGTCTAATCGCCTCTCATACCCTTCGCCAGCTCCACCTCCTCGTGGTGCATCCTGGATAGCTTGGCCTTGCAGCTAAGGTTAACAGATGGAGCTCTGGCGCCCAGTCCTCCTGGCTTTGTTTGTGTTTTCTTAGCTTCTTTTTGTTTCCTTCTCTTTCCAGCCGATCCCTCTCTTCTCTTAGCTCGTTAAGTGTTATGAGGTGATGTTGAATGTTCCAGTGCTAAGAAATGCAGAACATCTGATGCAAGTTATGACTCGAATGACGAATGAGTTCACCAGATGCCATGCCTGCAATTGTTTGCACCGTAAGCTTAACCATGGAGAATTACTTACAGTGGGTCTTGGAGGTGGTCCATTACTATGAAGCTGTGTGGATGAGCTCTTCGCGCCAGCTACTCTTCAATACGTTGTCTCCTGCTTGTGTTCGATTAATTCGATTTCTTTCCTAAAGGCCTTCTCACACCCTCTGCAGTCACACACGTGTTGAGCGGCCATTGGCGAGGGTGCATAGCCAGATGTCATGTCTGTTACTGTCTCCCGATAATGGCGGAGCAGTAGCAGACCTGTCTTACTCTCTCTTGTATGCCGATGATGCATTCACATATGCCATGCCTGTTGCTGTCTCCCGATAATTGCGGAGCAGTAGCACACCTCTCTTCTACTAGTTTTGGTATATTACTACTGCTTTAGACTTAGATTGGGCGCTTTATAACTCCCCTAACCCTAACTCTTTTACTTCACGAAAAATGTCATTGGAACTCAGTGGAGATGTGTAGAATGACTTTGGTGGTGCTTTGGACCAATTTTACCCTTGGGTTCATTCTAATAACTCTTTTATTTCCAGAAAAATTTCCTTGGAACTCAGTGGAGATGTTTAGTATGAGTTTCCTGGTGCTTTGGACCAATTGTACCCATGGGTTCACTCTAATATATGGGATCAAATATACCCTTGGGTTCATTCTAATAACTCTTTTACTTCAAGAAAAATGTCATTGGAACTCAGTGCAGATGTGTAGTATGACTTTGGTGGTGCTTTGGACCTAATCTACCCATGGGTTCAATCTAATAACTCTTTTATTTCCAACAAAATTTCCTTGAAACTCAGGGGAGATGTTTAGTATGAGTTTGCTGGGGCTTTGGACCAATTCTACCCATGGGTTCACTGTAATATATGGGATCAAATATACCCTTGGGTTCATTCTAATACCTCTTTTACTTCAAGAAAAATGTCCTTGGGACTCAGTGGAGATGTGTAGTATTACTTTGGTGGAGCTTTGGACCAATTCTATCCATGGGTTCACTCTAATAACTCTTTTATTTCCAGAAACATGTCCTTGGAACTCAGTGGAGATGTGTAGAATGACTTAAGTGGTGCTTTGGACCAATTTTACCTATGGGTTCACTCTAATAACTCTTTTATTTCGAAAAAATCTCCTTGGAACTCAGTGGAGATGTGTAGAATGACTTTGGCGGTGCTTTAGATCAAATATACCCTTGGGTTCATTCTAATAACTCTTTTACTTCATGAAAAATGTCCTTGGAACTTAGTGGAGATGTGTAGAATCACTTTGGTGGTGCTTTGGACCAATTCTATCCTTGGGTTCATTCTAATAACTCTTTTATTTCCAGAAGAATGTCCTTACAACGTAGTAGAGTGGTGCTTTAGACCAATTTTACCCACAGGTTCATTCTAATAACTCTTTTATTTGCAGAACAATGTCCTTGGAACTCACTGGAGATGTGTAGTATGACTTTGGTGGTGCTTTGGACCAATTCGACCCATTGGTTCACCCTAATAACTCATTTACTTCATGAAAAATGTCCTTGGGACTTAGTGGAGATGTGTAGTATGACTTTGGTGGTGCTTTGGACCAATTCTACCCATGGGTTCACTCTAATAACTCTTTTATTTCCAGACAAATCTCATTGGAAGTTAGTGGAGTTGTGTCGAATGACTTTTGTGGTGCATTGGACCAATTTGACCCATAGGTTCATTCTAAGAACTCTATTATTTCAAGAAAATGTCATTGGAACTCCGTGGAGATGTGTAGTATAACTTTGGTGGTGCTTTGGACCAATTCTATCCATGGGTTCACTCTAATAACTCTTTTATTTCCAGAAACATGTCCTTGGAACTCAGTGGAGATGTGTACAATGACTTGGGTGGTGCTTTGGACCAAATATACTCATGGGTTCATTCTAATAACTCTTTTACTTCAAGAAAAAATGTCCTTGGAACTCAGTGGAGATGTATAGTACGACTTTGGTGGTGCTTTGGACCAATTATACCCATGGGTTCACCCTAATAACTCTTTTACTTCAAGAAGAATGTCCTTGGGACTCAGTGGAGATGATTAGAATCACTTTGGTGGTGCTTTGGGAAGATTCTACCATTGGGTTCACCCTAATAACTCTTTTACTTCAAGAAAAATGTCCTTGGGACTCAGTGGAGATGTGCAGAATGTCTTTGGCGCTGCTTTGGATGAAATATACACATGGGTTCATTCTAATAACTCTTTCACTTCAAGAAAAGAGGCCTTGGAACTCAGTGGAGATGTGTAGTACGACTTTGGTGGTGATGGACCTATTTTACCCATGGGTTCACCCTAATAACTCTATTTCCAGAAACATTTCCAGAAACATGTCATTGGAGTTGTGTAGAATGACTTTGGTGGTGCTTTGGACCAATTTTACCCATAGGTTCATTCTAATAACTCTTTTATTTCCAGAAAAATGTCCTTGGAACTCAGTGGCGCTTTGGACCAATTCTACCCATGGGTTCACCCTAATAACTTTTTTACTTCAAGAAAAATGTCGTTGGAAGACAGTTGAGATGTGTAGTATGACTTTGGTGGTGCTTTGGACCAATTCTACCCATGGGTTCACTCTAATAACTCTTTTATTTTTGAAAAATCTCCTTGGAACTTACTGGAGTTGTGTAGAATGATTTTTATGGTGCTTTCGACCAATTTTACCCATAGGTTCATTCTAATAACTCTTTTATTTCCAGTAAAATGCCCTTGGAACTCAGTGGAGATGTGTAGTATGACTTTGGGGGTGCTTTAGACCAATTCTACCCATTGGTTCACCCTAATAACTCTTTTACTCAGTGGAGATGTGTAGAATCACTTTGGTGGTGCTTTGTATCAAATATACCCTTGGGTTCATTCTAATAACTCTTTTACTTCAAGGAAAATGTCCTTGGAACTCAGTGGAGATGTTAAGTATGACTTTGGTTGTGTTTTGGACCAATTCTACCCATGGGTTCACTCTAATAACTCTTTCATTTCCAGAAATATGTCCTTGGAACTCAGTGGAGATGTGTACAACGACTTTGGTGGTGCTTTGGACCAAATATACCCATGGCTTCATGCTAAGAACTCTATTAGTTCCAGAAAAATGTTCTTGAAACTCGATGGAGATGTGTAGTATGACTTAAGTGGTGCTTTGGACCAATTCTACCCATAGGTTCATTCTTATAACTCTTTTATTTCAAGAAAAATGTCCTTGGAACACAGTGGAGATGTGTAGGACTTTGGTGGTGCTTTGGACCAATTCTACCCATTGGTTCACCCTAATAACTCTTTTACTTCAAGAAAAATATCCTTGGGACTCATCGGAGTTGTGTAGTATGACTTTGGTGGTGCTTTGGACTAATTCTACCCATGGGTTCACTCTAATATCTCTTTTATTTCCACAAAAATGTCATTGGAACTCAGTGGAAATGTGTAGAATGACTTTGGCAGTGCTTTGGACCAATTTTACCCTTGGGTTCATTCTAATAACTCTTTTAATTCCAGAGAAATGTCCTTGGAACTCAGTGGAGATGTTTAGTCTGACTTTGGACCAATTCTACCCATTGGTTCACCCTAATAACTCTTTTACTTCAAGAAAAATATCCTTGGGACTCATCGGAGTTGTGTAGTATGACTTTGGTGGTGTTTCGGAGTAACTCTACCCATGGGTTCACTCTAATATCTCTTTTATTTCCACAAAAATGTCATTGGAACTCAGTGGAAATGTGTAGTAAAACTTTGGCGGTGCTTTGGACCAATTTTACCCATAGGTTCACTCTAATAACTCTTTTATTTCCAGAGAAATGTCCTTGGTACTCAGTGGAGATGTTTAGTATGACTTTTGTGGTGCTTTGGACCAATTCTACCCATGGGGTTACTCTAATAACCCTTTTATTTCGAAAAAATCTCCTTGGAACTCAGTTGAGATGTGTAGAATGACTTTGGCAGTGCTTTGGACCAATTTTACCCTTGGGTTCATTCTAATAACTCTTTTATTTCCAGAGAAATGTCCTTGGAACTCAGTGCAGATGTTTAGTATGACTTTGGTGGTGCTTTGGACCAATTCTACCCATGGTTTCACTCTAATAACTCTTTTATTTCGAAAAAATGTCCTTGGAACTCAGTGGAGATGTGTAGAATCACTTTGGTGGTGCTTTGGATCAAATATACCCTTGGGTTTATTCTAATAACTCTTTTATTTCCAGAAAAATTTCCTTGGAACTAAGTGGAGATGTTTAGTATGACTTTGGTGGTGCTTTGGACGAATTTTACCCACAGGTTCATTTTAATAACTCATTTATTTCCAGAAAAATGTCCTTGGAAGTCAGTGGAGATGTGTAGTATGCCGTTGGTGGTGCTTTGGACCAATTCTACCGATTGGTTCACCCTAATAACTTTTTTACCTCAAGAAAAATGTCCTTGGGACTTAGTGGAGATGTGTAGTATGGCTTTGGTGGTGCTTTGGACCAATTCTACCCATGGGTTTACTCTAATAACTCTTTTATTTGGAAGAAATGTCCTTGGAACTCAGTGGAGATATGTAGAATCACTTTGGTGGTGCTGTGGACCAATTTTACCCATGGGTTCATTCTACTAACTCTTTGATTTCCAAAAGAATGTCCTTGGAACTTAGTGGAGTTGTGTAGAATGACTTTTGTGGTCCTTTGGACCAATTGTACCCAGAGGTTCATTCTAATTACTCTTTTATTTGCAGAAAAATGTCATTGGAACTCAGTGGAGATGTGTAGTATGACTTTGGAGGTGCTTTGGACCAATTCTACCCATTGGTTCACCCTAATAACTATTTGACTTGAAGACAAATGTCCTTGGGACTCAGTGGAGATGTGTGGTATGGCTTTGGTGGTGCTTTGGACTAATTCTATCCATGGGTTCACTCTAATAACTCCTTTATCTCCAGAACTCCAGAAACATGTCCTTGGAACTCAGTGGAGATGTGTAGAATGACTTTGGTGGTGCTTTGGAGCAATTTTACCCATAGGTTCACTCTAATAGCTCTTTTACTTCAAGAAAAATGTCCTTGGACTTCAGTGGAGATGTGTAGAATCTTTTTGGTGGTGCTTTGGACCAATTTTACCCATGGGTTCATTCTAATAACTCTTTTATTTCCAGAAAAAATGTCCTTGAAACTCAGTGGAGATGTTTAGTATGACTTTGGTGGTGCTTTGGATAAATTCTACCCGTGGGTTCACTCTAATAACTCTTTTATTTCGAAAAAATTCTCCTTGGAACTCAGTGGAGATGTGCAGAATGACTTTGGCGGTGCTTTGGATCAAATATACCCTTGGGTTCATTCTAATAACTCTTTTAGTTCAAGAAAAATGTCCTTGGGACTCAGTGGAGATGTGTAGTATGACTTTGGTGGTGCTTTGGACCAATTCTACCCATGGGTACCCAACATCCACAAAATCTTTTCATTTATGCGCTAGTGAGTTCTTCATGGACCAGTACAATTCCACTGCTTGTTCTTCTACAGTGTCGCGAAGGTGTCCGTTTTACTCTGTGAGTTGTACTACCACGTCGCTGGGAGATAGCATGATCTCATTCGGCAGAAAGGTAATGGTTACCAACTTACTGGCTCGAACACTTTTCCTTTTTTTACTGTTCGAAATTTCATTAAGCTTTCGCCAGATATTTCGAATGTTCATGGCAATGGCGTGACCAACACAATCACGTGCGGATTCCTGCAGCTTGTATCCAATTTGCGAGATGCTTGCTTGG
>OZ026596.1:39957942-39972942 GCA_964020085.1 Micromussa lordhowensis | reverse complement strand
TATCGGTGACAAAGAAAAACCACAAAGGAAGAGGAGAAAACTACCTGTTTCGGAGATACTTTTGGTGGATGCCTCAACAGACACTGCTATAACAATGGTCGACCAAGCTTGTCAAACAGATTTAACGTTTGTTGTGCATTCACCTCATAAATTTAAATCCATTCCCTTAGCAGACGTACGTCACGCTGTGGCGAATGACCACAGCTATGCCGCTTTCTTAAATGATTCCCCTGTTGCGCCAGCTGAGCAAGTCCCTAGGGTTTCTTGCAAAGATTTTCCAAACTCCAAGAGGTCGTTAGATTTCTCTGAAATTGACAGTTCAGATTTTCCTCAAATTGACTGCCAAGAAAAGGAAATTGAAGATGAGTGGATTCCATCCGATGTGTCAGATCATGAAGAATCGGACATGTCGGACCTAAGTGATTATGAAGTAAACGAATCTACTGAAAGTTTCGACTCCGAAGACGAGGAAATGGACATAAAAACTGAAATTCCTGATGATGACGAGGAGATAGAATCCACCAACTGGCTTAACGAAGATTGCGGTGATCTTCACCAGGAGCGAAAGTTCTTTGTATTTGAAAGCAAACTAAAAGAGCTTTTTTCTCGTCACGTGCACTGCCCAAACTGTGGACGGAACTTGGAAAAAGCATCATTGAAAACAAAGGGGTCTCTTGCGACTATCGAATGTCTTGGTTGCTGTGATCAGCCATTACGATGGCAAACACAGCCGTTTGTAAGTTCAATGGCCGCTGGAAATTTGCTGTTCAGCGCTGGAATTCTATTTACCGGCAACGATTATAGCAATATTGCCAATTTTACAAAAGCATCTAACGTCCAATTTTTCAGCCAGAGAAATTTCAGCTCTACTCAGAAACAGTACCTCTTCCCCATTGTCAACAAAGAATTTGCTGAGCATCAAATGGATATTTTTAACGAAGTGAGAAACACCGAGGTGATAGCAGGAGGCGATGGTCGCTGTGACAGTCCAGGCCACTCAGCTAAATACGGCACGTACAGCATTGTGAACACAGCTTCATCTAAAGTTCTTGACTTCTCTCTAGTCCAGGTAACAGAGGTCAAAAATTCAAATGCGATGGAGCTAGAGGGCTTAAAACGTTGCCTAGATCACCTACAACAGGAGCAAGTGGCTATTGCAAAGCTTGCTACTGATAGGCACGTGCAAGTCAGGGCGCACATGAAAAAAGAGAGGCCGCACATCAAACACAACTTCGATGTTTGGCATTTAGCTAAGTCTGTTCAGAAGAAGCTATCCAAAAAGGCTCAATCAAAGCCATGTGCAGCATTGAAACCTTGGATACACTCAATCATAACTCACCTCTGGTGGTGTGCAAAAACCTCGCAGGGCAATGCTACCGACTGTGTGGAACGATGGAAATCCATCGTTTACCACACAGCTAATATCCACCACTGGGACGGATGTCAGCATTTCCACCAGTGCGCACACCCACCCATCCCGAGAGAAACAGAGCGAAGGAAAGACTGGTTAAAGGTTGGAACCCCTGCTCATGATGCCCTAAAGGAGGTGGCCTTGAACAAGTCACTTCTAAAGGACATCGGCATGCTAGCCGAATTTATCCACACTGGCATCTTAGAAATGTACCATGGCCTCATGGCAAAGAAGTACTGCCAAAAAGTGCAGCACTACTCATATCATGGCATGAGGGCTCGCACCCAGTTAGCTGTTCTTGACCACAACCACAACGTGGGAAGGAGCCAAGGACAAACCAAAGAGGGTGCCAAAAAACACAAATTTGTCTCCCCCAAGGGAAAAAATGGGTGGATTGCAAAGCCGCAATACGAGGAAAAATCGTACGCATTTTTAAATGATTTAATGGTTTCCCTCCTTGCATTCAAGAAAGGTGACATTGAAGTTCCCCCGCTACCTCCCAAACCCGCAGCCGCGAACATCGCTCCAACCCCCAGGCCACCCAAGAACGACTTGCTAGAGAAGCACAGATCTCGTTTTAATACAGGAAACTAACTGAATGATTTATATTTAATTTCTAACAATCTCCTGTATCCAGGATAATTCCACTTCTGAGTAACTTTCATCAGGGGTGCGAAAGCCCGTGTAATTCCCATCTGCGTTTGGATACACGGCTCGTATTGCTTTCACTACACAAGCAGGGATTACTTTTCTCACGTATCTCCCCAGTCTGTCATGTACCCACCAAGTAAACTGGCGGTAAGCTGCGTAACGATAATTGCTGCAAAGAGAAAACATACCAATGAAATGTGTTTCGCACAATCTTTTCACATTTGCTCAAATTACGATGGAAAGGAAGACAGAATGCAATGGTCAGTGATATTAATGCCGTGACAATTTCCTATCACCCGCTGATCGGGGTGTAGCCGAGTACATAGTCTGTTTATCAATTTCATTTCGCAGAACGTGAAAGAAACTTAGGCAATGGCCGTGTGTGCAAAATATTGTCGACTGAGTTACATAAACGAATAATTCTTTCAGTCTAACGTTAGTAAAACGTTTCGTGTAGTTATACAGTCTACTTAAGCTTTATAGACTTTATATATCCAAACCTGAATTTTATATTATGTGAATTAAACGTTTCAACATCCTTTACAGAACTTGTGAAATACAGAGTGCCTGTGGCTAATTGATCTTATCTAAATTATCCCAGCAAAAGAGCAAAATGATCTACAATATTGTAGATGTGGTACGTACATATTAGCAAGTTCCCGTGGCGCTCGAATGTCACGCGCCTGACTCAAGCCAACAATGGCCGTCTCCAACACTTCTCTTCGCAAACATACAGTTTCGAAATCAGGATGACGACTTATACAGCGAATAGGGGAATCGTCCTCTAGATCTAGGCCATATAATAAAAAGCAGCAATGCGGAATTGAACACAAATGGCTGGCTTTTCATAGGCGAAAATACGAGGACTAAATCAAAACAATGAATGACTCGTTTCATGAAATTTATTATCCGTTTTAATCAACAATATTTCACCTGATATTTTTGTCATGGCTTCGTCAATCTCGTGGCAGCAAACACACTCTCTTTCCTGCTGGTTGTCCCAGTTTTCACAATGCTCGCAATTACACCAAGAGGTATTTCCCCTCCTTGCAAGCTCGTTCTGGCCGTCAGCCGTATTCTCTCCATCAGAATCCGAGAAATCTCGCATGGGTTCGAAGGAATAGGGTTCAAACTCAGCCATATTTGTAACTGTATTATCAAGCGTTCTGTTGTCCCAAACTATACACAATATAGCTGCAAAAAATCGCGCTAATCACGACTATTGAAGGGCGAGAACACCAAAACAAAAGGACAAGAGCACGCAAGAAAGCATGAGCGCTGTGACGTCACAAGATGGCGGAGGATAATCCTTATTTGGAAGTAACCGGAAGAGAATGCTAACAAAATGGCGGACGTTCAATTCTGGCGAATTCTCTCAGTTTTCTATTTGATTTGCACTGAAATACGAACTTTTTTCTATCGATTCTTTGTAATTTACGTTCTTTCTGCAATTTCAGATTGTTTCAAAAATTATACCCTGTAGCCTTCCGTTCTCCTTTAACATCCTTAGATTTTCTGACGTATTACTTGAAAATTTATTGTACCAAAATGTGACCCTTGCTGCTGTGTGGAAAAGAGCACGATTTTTTTTGTTAACTGAGGGGCAACCCCTCCACGTACCAATCTTACAACCACTACATATCGGGCTTATTTGAGAAATATTTCTCCTTAAAACTAACCACGGTTGATCTGAGGAAGACAGTAGTAAATCACTTTTTGACCTTGCCTGAAAGCGGTGATTATTCTCTTAGAGAATCATTTGCCGCATTGATGAAACACTCAGTGTGGTCTCAGAAGCGATTTTACGATGAGCGCCTGTTGGCTGAGAAAAAAATGAAAGCAATCGATTTGTTGAGCTCTGCAGCTGCTCGAGGCATAGAGGGGAATGAAGTAGAAATTTTAAGCGACGAAGACGTAGAGGGTTACATCGAATATCTTCCCAACCCTGGGGAATTCGTAGCATTAGTTTCGGCTAATTCTACTCGACCAAATCCTGAAGTGTTTGTGGCAAGGCTATTGCGGTTATCTGAAGATCACAAAACTGCCTATCTCACAGATTTTAAGGAGGTAGAACCTGGACAATTCAAGCTTAATGCAGGGAAAAGTTACAAGGAGGCTGTCGCTGCCTTGATATATCCTATCGATGTCGTCTACATGCATTCGAATGGGGTTTACGAACTTAGGACGCTCAAGATCGACATTCATAACCAAGTTAAAAAAAGTAGCAGTTTTTCTTTAGACCAAGCGACTTGTCCTCTCTTTCCAAATATTTTCAGGTCTTCTGGAAGATCTCGCTTATGGCTGGCCTGACATCTTTGATTGCCGATGTGCAACTTTTCCAAGTGCTGAAAGAAATTGACCTGTTACCACAACTGTACGAACAATGCGTCGTCAGTCAGGAAAGGGTGGTGATTTCCTTGCCTGATAGGAATTATTCTCGTTCACTTTCCCTTCACCTGTTTAAGGTTATCAGCATTCCGGTGAGTGGCTTACTTAAGGGGAAGGTCGAAGAGAACGAATAAGGCTTGTGTCCTCACGTTCTCGCGTCCTCAAAATAGCATGTTGTTTTACGGAGCTGACGGCAAAGACATTTGCTAAGATGTAGAACGGACGTGTATAGGTACCGTTTTAGTTAATTTATCCGATTGTTTTCTAGTGTTCTCGCTGCCAAGAAAGGGTCGTCCGCCTTGCTTGAGCTCTCCGCCTAGTAATTTGGTTTTTGAGTAAGTTACAGTTCAAGAAATAAGCTGTCGTATCCCAGGCTTGCTTGACGCAAAGTGCGGTTTTGCAATTGTAACAGAGATGTCTGATACCCATCCTGTAATGATTGCAAATCGTAACTTTTGCTTTCATTAAAAAACAAAACAAAACAAACAACACGTAATTTCAAAGAGTGAGCTATTTCCTACTTTGATCGAGAGTTTTCACGGGTAACGCGCGGGTTTCCATCGTTACAGACTGAGATGTTGGTATCCTTCATGTAATGATTGGAACCCTCTGCGGTTTGCTTCATTTGAGTGTGGTATTTTAGACCAAGTGTGTATCATCAGTTTATTTCAGTTCAATCGTCTAAGGTTCCATTTAGAGAGCGCTGATTAGCGTAGCTAGGCTGACCTTTGTACATAGAAAGAGATGTTACCGTTAAAAGCACTGTTGTGTTTTAGTTGTTAAGGTTCTTAGTTGATATTAAAAATGTTATTGTTTGATGGAAATGGTGTTTTCTTGTTGTCAATTTAGTATCGAAACGCAAATAAAAAGGGCACGCGAGGTTACGGGCCGAGCTTTCAGTCTTAGTGGGGCTGTCTCTTTTAGGTAATTCCTTAGTATTGCATTGCGCATCCCTCCTGCGCACGATTTTCGCGTCCTAAGCGCGCCCATGAGCGCCAGCACGTACACAGGGTAAGAGATTTCCCTCAAGCTAAGCTTGATGGCGAAATCAATGCTCGTTTTCTCTCAAACGAGCATGGTGACCTATGTTTTTCATTACGTGAATTTGGTGTAATAACTAACCTCTTTAAGTTAAAAAGTTACGAAAAAAAAGTGTACGGAAGGAAAAAAAAGATACAGCTAAAACAGTGTACAAATCAGTTACTCGAGGATGCCAATTATGACCTCGAAAACGACGAATTTCTAGAACAGTTTTTGGCACACGCGTTATGCATATTTGTCACCCACTTGCCTATTTTACCATCGTTAGTGTCAACGGTACAATTTGGTCTTACATAACAAAATATTACCGTGAAATTCAGAAAACCGTGAACACCAGAAATATTCTTGGAAAAAGCAAATTTAGGCGTGAGAAAACTAAACCGCAAACAGCAACAGTAATTATGTTTGTGGTTTCTGAGGTTTCCTTGCGTGTCGTGAATTTTATTGTGATTGATCAGTACATAATTGACTTGTTAGAATCAAATCAAAGTGTTCACGCCTTCACGGTTGTTTGAGTTTCACAGTAACTTAAACTTACTTATTATTTCATCAAAAAAATACGAAACAGACTTTTTAACCGTATTTCTATGCAGAAACGACGTGTAGATATTTATTTGTGACCTAGATTTATGTTTCCTATTTAATTTTTTTTATAAGAAGATATAACCAAGAAACAAAATTCCCTGTTACTCTGAGTTTCGTTTCCTAATAGAGTATTGACACCAATACAGATAACCAAGTAAAATGCAATTGCCGTAACAAAGCCCAATGCCCGCTTGACAACAAATGCCTGACCTCCAGTGTAATCTACAACGCACAAGTGACTACAAACAGCGCAACCAAGAACTACATTGGACTGACAGAAGGGACGTTTAAACAAAGATTTTCACAACACAAAGCGACATTTAAACACAGGAAATACACGAACAGCACCGAACTCTCCAAATACATCTGGAAACTACGTGACAATAATCAAGACTTCAACATTAAATGGACTATAATCAACCGTGCAAGACCCTACAACATTTCTAAACGATGCGACCTATGCTTAACAGAGAAGCTAATGATTATTACTGCAAACCTCGACAGAATCCTAAATAAAAGATCAGAACTGATTTCCAAGTGCCGCCACGAGAACAAGTTTTACCTTCGGAACAATCGACTCAAAAACAATACTCTATTAGGTTTTCTCGCACCTAATTGTGATTAGAACTATACTGCCCTACTTTTTATAAACAATAGACGCGTGTATATATATAACTTGATAGGTTTATTCCCCATAAAATACTGTCTGATGAGTGCGTGAGCACGAAACTAGGAGTAACAGGGAATATTGTTTTTTCGTTATATCTTCTTATTTCAAAGCTCTACACCTTAAAAGTGTATTGAGCACTGTTTAATGGCATTAGCCACTTTATTACACGTATATAATTTTTTTTATCATGATTCGGACTTCACGCAGACGTCCGCTTCCAAATTCTTTCTGTGATTGGTTGAAAAATTTGAAAGAACAATTTGCCGCGATTCTATTGGATGAGACGTGGGTAGAAAATCAACGGTTTCACTGAAAAAGACTGACTTTAAGAAGTTTGCTTTGACGATGGACGAGTACGTTCAATTGCCGAAGATTTTGTTCCGAGAATTTATTGTTCTTTGGAAACAGGTTGAGTCCATAGCGCCTACGTTTTCGGACGATGCCCAGGAGCTTATTGGTAAAGTTCGAGACACAATTGTTAAAATTAACACTCAAGTGAGCTCGTTGGAATGTGAGAACGCGGGTACGTTTAAATACCCAATATGAATGTTCTGCTTGACTTCTCTCCAGAGTACCTTTTCAATTACGGGCCATTGAAACTTGACAGACGTATAATTTATCCCCAATTGAAAATTCTTACTAATCTTTCTTTCCAGATTCTCCAATCATTGACCAGCCATCCAGCCCACCAGGTAATTTTAATTGATGCGGTCTCTTGGCTATGTATGCTAAAGCTTGTCCACACTGAAAAGGTGTTTTAATTTTAATTGATGCCGTCTCTTGGCTGTGTATGCTAAAGCTTGTCCATACTGATCAGAAAAATTTTTATTCATTTCATATTTAGATGCGGGTATGCTACCAGCTAGGGAAGTACTCTCTGGGGAGGTACCAGTGCCATCGGTAATCAGCGAGACACAAGACACTGACACAACAGGTTGGTATGAAAAGGGAATTTAGCACATACTGTGACTTTTGAATAACGGGCAGATCTAGGGGCAGGGTGCAGGGGGTGTGCATCCCCCTACCCCACCACTGAGATGAAGCCTTTTCTCTATATTTTCTTATGCGCTAGTGAGAACTTTAAGCTATGCCCATTGCTGATTTAATTTTAAAAAATAGGTTTGAGTCCAACTGTTCCCAAATGATCTCTTTTTTCTAGAAATCTGTCCAATCCTAATGGATACAGCACCAGGTATGTTAAGAAAACAATACATTTCTAATTACTTTTCAATGAATTTAATGACTTATATTCCAGTGAACACTATGAGCCTATGAGCTGTTACAAAATAATAAGTGGCACCTGTATAGATTACTCGTATCCTGCAGCTTCAGAAAATATCCATGCACTGAGAAGGGGGTTTCAAACCTAAACATTTGTCATAGTAAGCGTGAAGGGGAAACGGTAATTTCTATAGGGGTTACAGGGCTTAAGCAAAACATTTTCTGGGGGAGGGGGGGCTATGGAATTGATATTTTCTGGAACAACACATAATAACTTAAAAGGCCTTAAATATCAATCAATCAATAATTTTTATTCGTTAAATATTGATTATGATCTTGTCAACTTGCTTGGACTGTAGACAGAGCAAGCACTAACAGAGTGAAAAAGAGGAAACGCAGGGCTCAGAAAAAGGTGACAAGTTCTAAGGTAATTTTGCATATTAATCGACTGAGTTGATGTACAATGTTGAGTTTTTCAAAACGTTCAATTCTTTGACATAATGGAGTAAAACAACTACTTAGGTTAGTACAATTCAAACTCAAGCCATGTACAGAATACCAGAGTCTGGGTATTAGCCATCATGATTTCTTAATTATTAGTAGTTGGCTAGCAAGACGAAATGAAACCTCTGAGATGTTTATAAACTTTCAACCTCATAGGAATCTGCACACACACTACCTGCTGCCTTGGAAAGTGAATCAATCCCTCAACTGAACTTTGGAAAAAACAAAGAATTGAAATATCTGAAGGAGCATCTGGCACCTTTTAAAGATCCATCAGTTAAAGCAGCCATTTACATAACATATCTGGAAAATTGTGATTTTAATACCACCATGGCAGCCAATTCAATTATTCAGTTTGACAATGATGATGTGACAGAACTTCTCTCTATTGAGGACAATCCTGACATGGCAGCGGAGGTAAAAAAAAACTTTCACAATCTCAGTGTGTTAAAATAACATTTGTATCATCCTGTTAAGACATTGGTTGGTTCTTTTGTAAATTGCTACGTAATCTAATGGAACCCTAATTAGTAATTCTCCCATAAAGGCATATACAACAATGACAAAGGTATTATGGGCAGTTGCACTTCACCATGGATTGATCAAAGTTTACAGCAGTTCATCAGTATTGTATCCCAAAACATTTATATTGAAATTGCCTGTTACCAGCCATCTTCACAGATCCTAGGGATTTATGAACATTGACATATTATAACCTAGAATACCTTTTGTCACTGTTCCATAAGCTTTGGACTACGTTCTTGAAATGGCTGGATAAAAACGGCTTTTAAAAACAATAGTACATCTAAAATAAAATTAAAATTATTACTGGGGGGTGGTCATTAGATCACACCCAAAGTGCCTTACAATAATTTTACAACTTCATAACTGAAACTGTTACTGAAACCATAGATATGCGCCAGCATGAAGAGCCACTTGGCTCGCATGCAGATAATAGCAAAGTTTGTCTGCTGTATTTTTATTGTTACTTATTAAAGTGCCTATGAAATTATTTTTTTTTGTGCTTATTTGAAAGGCCTTTTAAAATACAGAAGAATGGCGTTTTTCTTTTTGAAATATCTTTTTTCGTTTTAGAGATTTTGACATTTTTCTATTATGCATATTAGATCAGTGATGACGTCATACTGTTTGCACTAAAAAGTGGAAAATACTGAATAAACGATATTTCTGGAAATTTTGAAGCAGTGTTCTTGAAACTTGGCATCATAAATGTGCATCACAAAAGAAACAAAATGACCTCGCTCCCAATGTGTGGCTTCATAGCTCAGTTGGTAGAGCATTGCACCGGTATCGCGGAGGTCACGGGTTCGAATCCCGTTGAAGCCCTGATTTTTTTCAGGCTTCTTCTTTCCAGTTGCTTAGACTGGAAAATTCACTGCGATGATCATTCTTTCACTTTCATCTATAACCGCAGTTCATATATATGAATTATTTCATATATACTTACATCATTTCACTCCTCACGGGAAGATATGAACTCAACAAATTGACCTCGCTCCCAATGTGTGGCTTCATAGCTCAGTTGGTAGAGCATCGCACTGGTATCGCGGAGGTCACGGGTTTGAATCCCGTTGAAGCCCTGATTTTTTTCAGGCTTCTTCTTTCCAGTTGCTTAGACTGGAAAATTCACTGCGATGATCATTCTTTCACTTTCATCTATAACCGCAGTTCATATATATGAATTATTTCATATATACTTACATCGTCATGCTGGTGTCATCTCACAAGAGGGAGGAGGACGGACCAGTACCCATCCCCTTGACAGCTGAGAATGAGTTCCAGCTAAGGACCTTCATCAACAAACTCCGTCCCTTGGTTGTCGATGATAGTGAAGAGAACAGCAAGATCTTTCTCAAAGCTGATGGTGCCCCCTTTCACAAGGGGACGATTGGGCGACGAGTGACATCTTTTGTCATCAAGAGTGGAATTAGACCAGACAAACTAGTGTCTGCCACTGACTTTAGAAAATGGATAGTGACTGAGCTCAAGCGAAAGAAGAGGATGGGTCTCCCAATTGATGAGGACCTCCTGCGCCGTCTTATGTGCCACTCGGACAAGACGGCAAATGAGTGGTACTTAAGAGAGAGCCTGACGGAGGAAGCAGCTGCTGCCAGTGCTTTGATTGAGAAACATACAAAGCCTTCTTCCTCGAGGTCACAATCCACATCTGAACAACATTCTACAACCGCAGATTCCCCTGCAGCCAAGGACGAAGCCAATACGTCCTCTAAATCGTCTACATCACGAGCCTCGTTAACCTCAGAGCAAATGTCCCAGATAGATAGAGTCTTTGGCGCTCATTTGAGTGGAGGAATAGAGCCCCGAAAGAAGACAGTGGTAGCTTTAATGAGATCTGACAAAGTTTTGCGCGTCGTCTGCAATTCCGAGCCGCACATTAAAAAAGTTTTGGACCGGGCTCACTATCTTTACAAAACACAGCCAACGATTGATCCCAAAGATCTTCCAGAGGAAACGGCTTCTCAAAGAACAGCGGCCTACATACACACAGTACCCGATAATCCACCATCAACCATCGAATCAGGCAGGGTTGAGTGGGCTCAGGAAGAAACTGATGCTATCCAAGCACTGCTAATAAACTTAAGTAAATGTCTCACCAAAGCTTAAATACAAACGCTCTTCTCAAGTAACACCATCCTCAAAAGAATCCTGAAGGAAAACACTGAGGAGCGTGTTAAAAACAAGGTAAAAAATGAATTTCGGAGGCTGCAAAAATAAGGGGCTTGCCTCTTTAAGAAAACAACAATGGGGTCTTCCCAGCTAAAGCTAACTGAGCGCCTCCACGACGAAGGAGATGTTCATCACGTTGTGTACTTGAAGAAAACCAAAACCTAAAAAGAAGTTGAAATTTTGAAGTTAGTTGAGTCAAGCTGCAAATAGAATTGTATAATACCAATGTCAGTCAGTCTCCAGTTAAAGTCTGCCCCTTTAGAGGATGAACGAGAAAGCCGGTTAAAGTCTGCCTCCAAGGGGGACGAAGGAGATCATAGATCGAAAAAGAAGTTGATATTTTTTTATTCAGCTCAGCCAAGCTGAATTGTAAATAGAATTGTACCATATTGTAAATAGTTCCTGGCGACAATGAGTCGGGCTGGTGACCCGATGATACCCTCCAGGGATTGAGCAGTTTGTCAGGGATCAAACGCGAGCTGGGGTAGCCAACCCCCGGGGAGTGCCCCACAAACACGCTCAGTCTCTGGGTAGTACTCTTGCCGTTTGATACGGCAAGGGGGGGACTGGGAAACCATAAACTTTTTTCCTCTCACAGTAGTCCTACCTTGTCGTGGTTGAGAGGCTTGTGTGCCTTTATGAACCTTAGACTTCTTCACGTTTGAGGGGAGAGGCCAGACTAAAGGGACTACGAAAAATAGAAGAGAGAAATAAAGCTGTCAACACTTTAATTTTCTGTTCATTGGTCATTGGACACGGGTGTAAAGCGAATTTGGTCAAAATTTTGAAAGTGTCTAAAAGATTTTCTTTTACTTAGTTCATCGCGAAAATAGATCTTTTAGCCATGAACTAAGTAAAAGAAAATCTTTTAGACACTTTCTGTATTGCTAAATATGTGATTTGTATTGCGCAAGCTAATTAAGGCCGCAACTTTCGAACATTCCGCAATTTGTATAATTTGATGATGTCATAGACGTCATTTACAACTTTATGACTTGCTAGTCAGAAGAACTGTTAGACGCCACTGGGTAAATGTCTTTCTTTGATTTAAGTTAACATTTGCATTTCACTTACTAACTTCAACTCTGTAATTTAGATTTTGAACGTCTACACTCCCTGCGATGACCGTGAAATAAAGGAGTAGTTTAAAACCGTGGAAACTCTTTGGCTAGCAACACATTCAAAATCCAAGGTGGTCTGCTACAAAGCGACAACTGGATCATACTAAAGATGTCTGAGAACACAACTGCAATTGAAGAAGCCAAAGGCAAGCGCACATCAGTTAAACGACGATTTACAAGAAAGAGGAACTTCCTCATCAAGTCAATAGAACGCGATCAAGGAATTGAAGTAGTTGAAACAAATTACGCAAAATTAGCTGAAGCGTACGATGAACTCGAAGGTAAGCATGAAACCTATGTTGAATTATTGCCGGACGAACAGTCTGAAGAAGCAGAAACTTGGATGACACAAGTCCAAGAGAAATTTAATGATGCGACTGATCGCAAGATCAAATATGTGGAGCAAATCACTTTAAAAGAAAGAAGATCACGCGAAGACGCAGAACGTCAAGGATACATTGACAGAGCGCGAACAAAACGGAACACAGCGCGCGCCGTTTTCGAAGCGTCATACAAAAGTATATCGCACGCACTTAAATCGAAGGAAATTCCGAATTTTGCTCTGAGAGATTTACAAACGCAAATAGAAGACGAATTTCTAGAATGCAAACAATCGAACGCAGAACTGCTACAGCTATTATCCAGCGAATCCGCAGAAGCTGAAATGAATTGGATTGCCACAATCCAAACTTGTTATCACGAAATGAAGGAGAAAATAGTAGTAAGCTACACTAATGTAGAAGAAGCTAAGGGAACAAAACAGGAGTCTACCGCCTCAGCTTCGTTCCTAAGACTGGAAAAGGTAGGAATGCCTCATTTTGACGGGAAACTGCGCGAGTATCCGCAATTTAAAAAGGACTTCCAGAAGCAAGTTATGACTCAGACCCGAAAGAGTGACGCAGCATACGTCTTACGCACCTGTCTTGACGGGGAGCCAGCGAAACTGGTGAAAAGCGTAGATGACAACATAGACGAGATGTGGCAACGTTTGGACGAGAAATATGGTGACCCAGCCAAAGTCGCTGATGTCATCATTGACGAAATAAAGCGATTTAGAATGCTCAGAGAAGGAGAAGACAAACGCTTTATCGAATTTGTAACCCTCATAGAGGATGGCTATAGAGACCTAAAGAGACTTGACTTGGAAACAGAGATCACAACCACAAGTTCTGTCAGCGTAATTGAGAAAGCACTCCCGCCAGATATTAAAAGGAAATGGTCCGAGCTGGTAAGCTCTCGTGACAGCTCTGTTGACAAAGGCAACAAATTTCCAAGTCTCCTAGACTTTCTGCAGAACCAAAAAAGTGCCATTGAGTACGAGAGTGCTACACTCCGAGCAACTAGTAGTAACCAATATCATAAAGGCGTGGCACACTACACAGCGAATATTTCAGAGGAAAAACAGAAAAATAATAGAGAACCCAGACCAAAATGCCTGATTCACGACAACGGCAAGCACTGGACCGCTAATTGCCAACTTTATCAAGCGAAGGCAATTGATGAAAAGAAGAATTTTCTCAAAGAAAAGCGGGCATGTTGGTCCTGTCTTAAACCTGGCCACAGGCAACGCACTTGCAGAATGGGAAGAGAGTGTGGCATAAATGGCTGCACTAGGAGACATCACCCATCAATTCATGAAAACAATGAAAATACGCCCCAGCAAGTTACTGCCTCTGCAAGCAGTGAAAGTACACCTCAACAGGCTACTGCGTCCGCAAATGTTTGTAACAACTTAAAATTCGATACATGTCTCCTCCAGGTACAGAGAGTCGAGACCAGGAAAGGGACGGCTAATGTCATGTGGGACAACGCAGCCTCACTTTGCTTCATTACCAATGCTAAAGCGAAACAAGAAAAACTCAGAGGAGTCAAAGTGAATCTCTGCATCGTGAAGTTAGGAGGACAGAACGAGAAAATTGAAACAATGAAATACAAGCTACCACTTCTGGACAAGCAAGGTCACGCCGTGGAGTTCGAAGTGTATGGCATCAATAAAATCACCTCTGATATCGAGCACGTAGACGTAGAAAGCATCGCCCACCTATTTAGAAACATCACAAAGGATGAAATAGCACGACCCGCTGGCCCAGTTGATGTATTAATTGGATATGAATATGCCGCATATCACCCTGAAAAGGATCAAAATATTGGTCATCTCGTATTACTGAAAAATCGCTTTGGAAGATGTGTTGGAGGAACTCACCCACTACTTAAAGAAATGTGCATGGCTCATGATCTTCGAAACGCGAGAGTCAACATGATTGTAAACAAAGTCAACATCGACGATTTTTACACTATCGAGGCCCTTGGTGTACAGTGCAAACCGAAATGCGGAGGGTGCAAGTGTGGAAAATGCTCCTTGGGCGCCAAAGATTATACCATACAAGAAGAAAGAGAACTGGAATTGATTGAACGCAATTTAACTTTTAACAGTGAAGAAAACACATGGACCGTTGAATACCCCTGGATAAAAGACCCTAACAATCTTCCTGACAATCGGAAAGTAGCGATGGCGAAATTAGCTGCTACCGAGCGACGACTGAGAAAAAACACAGATCACGCGAAAGTGTACGACGAACAGATAAAGGACATGGCGGCAAGAAATGTGGCTAGGAAACTCTCAAAAGAAGAATTGACAAACTACACAGGTCCTACGCATTACATTGCTCATCACGAAGTGCTCAAGCCAGAATCCAAAT
>OZ026596.1:39882942-39952942 GCA_964020085.1 Micromussa lordhowensis | reverse complement strand
TTATTGACGCATTTTATAGCCCTGGTTTGAGCATATCGTATGACAGGTTCTTGATGGTGTCCACTGAAATAACCAACAGCATCATCGACAGGTTTAGTTATATGAGAATCACTGAGAATCATATGATACTCTTTTCTTTCGATCTTCAGGACGAGATATTATATGATGTGTTCACTTCTTCCCCTTGTTTTATCGGTATCGGTTCCAGCTCGGCCTTTCCTAACTGCGGTTCGAACCGTGTGACATCGCTATTGTTGAAGGGCTTCATTCAGATAACTGTTAACAGGTAAATACAAAACCCGAATCACTAACCAATATGAAATTGAAGTCATTTCACAACAAGGCAATCGGGAGACAAAAGTGAATCAAACATGTTTAGTGGCACGGGTAAGCACTTGCACGTTTTGTTTTAGTCACACGAGTTGACTGAAACACAATAGGCTTTGCTATATGCAAATAATAACGCATAAAAATGGCAAGCCTGAATTGCTTCCGATAGTTATTTAACATCCCTTCTAATCTCTATCACTATTTTTATTAGGTACAACAGTGAAGGCGTGGTGTGCCCATCTAAGCTAAGGAGGGAGCTTTTTACAACAGCTGCTGTAGATAATATAGATCACAACACAAGTTCCACCAGTTCACAATTATCGTTCCATGGAACAGTGATCTCCCTGGTACAACACCCGTCAGACACAGAGAACGGAACCACGAGAGTCGTAGACACCTTCGATCCAAAGAAGTGTTCTTCTAAAACCATAACTGAACTCCCAGCTTGCTACAGAGATGTTGCACCAATGGCGCTTCATAATAAAGAATTGAAAGCTCCTTCTCTAGGTCAACAGTCACTTGAATCTTTTGATTTTACTTGCAGTGATAAGGATGATGAAAAGGACTGGCTATCACGTGCACAAGAGTTATACAACAAGGAAGCACTTGATCCGAAGGATTTTGTTTCATGGGCAGCTTACAGAGCCTCCAAAACTCCACTCTCCATCTATAAGCCTGCGATAGTCACGTTGCTCCCTATGTTTACTGAGAATGCACATTCATTGGCTATGATAGCACATAGTATGAAAGTCATCAAAGTGGCTGTGCAGCACCTTAACCCCTTGCAAACGCCAGTTATCGCCCTAGACCAACCTTTATATGCCCTGGCAAAGCAGATCCAGTGAACGCTTCCTGAATTTGATGAAGACAAGTTCTTGGCCATGATGGGAGGACTCCATATCGAGATGGCTTCATTTAAAATGCTAGCAAAGTGGCTTACTAGTCGCAGATGGTCAGAGATCATGTATAGTGCAGGGGTCGCAACTCAAGGGATTGCAGAATCGTTTCTAACTGCAAGTCATGTGACACACACGACACGCACACCAAGTGACAGCGGCAAGTCTTCATATTCTGAAAAAGAAAGCGTACAGTGCATACAACGATAAACTTGAGGAGACTGAGCAGAGCCTAACATTTGAAGACTGGGAAAACACAATGGAAAAGAAGTCACCACATTTTCTGTTCTGGGGACTGGTCTTACATTTAGAGCTCACCTGTCTACGCCTCATGAGGGCTTTCAGAGAAGCCAACTTTGCACTCTATGTTGATGCGATCCGACAGTTACTACCTTGGTTGTTTGCGATGGACCACACAAACTATGCTAGGTGGCTGGCTGTGCATTATCGGGATATGCAGGTTCTCTCCTCTAAGCATCCAGATGTGTACAAGCATTTCAGCGATGGTGCATTTGTTGTACACAAGACCAACAGAGCCTTCTCCTCCATAGCGTTAGATCATGCCCACGAGCAGGTGAATGCCTTAGTGAAAGGCCAAGGTGGAGCAGTTGGTCTCACTTAAAATCCTGCAGCCCTAAAGAGATGGATGATAGCAGGCCCGAGTTGTCGCAAATGGTAGAAGAATTTGAGGGAAGCTTTACTGTATCCGAGGAACGAGATCACCATGAGCAGAAACCAGGTGTGCAATCTACATTTTTAAAAGATGTGGTCAACACTGTATCTAGTTTTGAGGAACTTGGTAATCCCTTTACTGAAGAGAGCGAGAACCTAATGGCGATGCACACTAAAGATATCATGGACGATAACGTTGTGGCAACAGTAAAGAATGCACACAAGATTGGTGAGGAACAATTCTGTTTATTTGTCAAAGAAAGATTCATTGACCGTAGTAAACCAGTTACAGATCCACTTAAGAAGAACAACCTCCCTGCATTTAGTACTCCAGCTAAGAAGGCTGTATCGAAATACCAGGCAGAAGTTAAACTGCTGAAAGAGGACTGTTCCTTATTTGGACGGCTGTACATTGCTTGTCAAACCTGTGACGGAGACCTGGATGACTTTTTTTCGTACGAAAATCAACCTTGGCCACCATTCCTATCAGACCAAGGACAGCTGCGAGGAGGACAAAAAGCCGACTTGCTGAAGTGCCTGCCACAAGCAACCTCACAAGTATCGACACCTCCAGTAGATGCCGTAATTCTTGATGGAGCGGTTATTGTTCAAATGCTGGAGACAAAAACATCGCGCACCTTTGACGAATACTTCAGTATAGTATTTGCTCCATATGTCCTCAAGCAACTGGAGAATACCAAGCGTGTCGACCTTGTCTGGGATGTCTATCTAGATGATTCATTGAAGAAATCACTGCGAGAGAAGCGAGGTGCCGGACAACGTCGCAAAGTAATTGGATCTACAAGAATTCCAAGCGACTGGAAAGGTTTCCTGAGAGTCAATGGCAACAAGGAAGAGCTATTCAAGCTGCTTGCAGACAAGGTATTATAGATTTCGGATGTTTGCCTACTTTGTAAATCCTTATCGTAGCAATGGATGAACAGGATATGTTCACTAGAATACATCATTGAATCCATTAATGAAATTATCTATGACATAACCTATTTCAGGTCGTTTCCTTGGCACCTCCTAAAGGCAAAGAGGTATACTCGACCCATGGTAGTGGAGTGCTAACTTCTAGCGACAGATCTTAAATGAGCAACCTTGCGCCCTGCACCCACGAAGAAGCCGCCACTTGCCTGATGATCCACGCTCTTGATGCGTCACTAAAAGGTCATCGGCTCATCAAGATCAGAACCAACGACACAGATGTGATTGTTCTCGCCCTTTCAGTTGTCAGCACACTCCCCGTTGATGAATTTTAGATAGCATATGGTTCAGGGAAGAATGTGCAAGCTATGCCTGCGCACGTCGTCGCTTCAACTTTAGGTCCCTCTAAAGCGTCTGCGTTACCAATGTTCCACGCCTTTACAGGGTCCGACACTGTTTCATTCTTCCGCAACCGTGGAAAGAAGTCTGCATGGGATGTCTGGAGCGTCTTTCCCGAGTTGACCCCAGTTCTATGCACTTTGAAGGCTTCACCAGAGATCATCACGGAAGAATCACTTGCTGTCTTGGAAAGGTTTGTGCTGCTTCTCTATGACCGACCAAGCAGTCTACTGAAAGTCAACGAAGCACGCCAGGAGCTATTCTGCAAGAAATCAAGGGAATTTGACAGCATACCGCCAACCAAAGCAGCGCTTGAACAGCACATCAGACGAGCAGTACTTCAGGGGGCTCATATTTGGGGCCAAACCCTCTTGTGCCAGCTCGCACTTCCCAGCCCTGCAGACTGGGTATGGCAGCGTCAAGCACATCGCTGGTCACCGTATTGGACGACTCTTAAACAACCAAAAGACACCTGCTATGAACTTATCCACTGTGGATGTAAAACTGCATGCAGGGGGAGATACAAGTGTATGAAGGCTAATCTGGTGTGCACCGGCCTCTGCAAATGTGGCGGAAATTGCCAACAGCAATAGTTAAAGAACACTCGAGTGATAAAGTATATATATGTATTGTATATGTAAAGCCTATTGCAAGATATGTAAGCCTCGAATTTGAACAAAGATGATAGGTTTTGAGTCCTAGAAGCAAAACATGAAAAAAACATGATTGATATGTTTTGTGTTAGGAATCAACTGAAGCAAAAAAGTTTTTATCGTCTATGTAGCAGAACAAATTGGATGCATATGATTGTTTCAATCATTGTTTGAAAAAGCCCATCGCACAATATATAAGCTTCAGAATTGCACTTGAAGGATAGTTTTTGAGTTCAAGAAGCAAAAGTATTGTTAGTCATTTTTGTGTTAGAACTGACATTAAAAAAGTTCTAATAAGGAAAGTCCATACTTGTATTAATGTATCATTAACTTGATCCTTAGTTGGATTTCAAATTGGAGTTTATAGGCTTCCCCTACTCTGTCACCTTGAAAGAAAATTTCCCGGGAGACCACGTTCTAAACCACATAAATCACATCGTCGATTGCCGTGTTGCCAGCATGGTTGTCCTGATGGTGTAGTGGTATCACACCCGACTAGTATGCGGGGGGGACGTGGGTTCAAATCCCGCTCAGGGCAAATTTTCTTTCAAACACTTATTCAGTCTAAATTATTATTTGGGGTGTACAGGGTCAGGGTTTCTCTCATATACAGTATAAATAATTTGAAATTAGCCTGTATCCCTTGTGGATCCTCCATTGTCTTCCGCTAAGTTGGCTTCCGTCGTGTATCATTAACTTGATCCTTAGTTGGATTTCAAATTGGAGTTTATAGGCTTCCCCTACTCTGTCACCTTGAAAAAAAATTTCCCGGGAGACCACGTTCTAAACCACATAAATCACATCGTCGATTGCCGTGTTGCCAGCATGGTTGTCCTGATGGTGTAGTGGTATCACACCCGACTAGTATGCGGGGGGGACGTGGGTTCAAATCCCAAATTATTATTTGGGGTGTACAGGGTCAGGGTTTCTCTCATATACAGTATAAATAATTTGAAATTAGCCTGTATCCCTTGTGGATCCTCCATTGTCTTCCGCTAAGTTGGCTTCGGTCGTGTATCATTAACTTGTTCCTTAGTTGGATTTCAAATTGGAGTTTACAGGCTTCCCCTACTCTCTCACCTTGAAAGAAAATTTCCCGGGAGACCACGTTCTAAACCACATAAATCACATCGTCGATTGCCGTGTTGCCAGCATGGTTGTCCTGATGGTGTAGTGCAGCACCTTAACCCCTTGCAAACGCCAGTTATCGCCCTAGACCAACCTTTATATGCCCTGGCAAAGCAGATCCAGTGAACACTTCCTGAATTTGATGAAGACAAGTTCTTGGCCATGATGGGAGGACTCCATATCGAGATGGCTTCATTTAAAATGCTAGCAAAGTGGCTTACTAGTCGCAGATGGTCAGAGATCATGTATAGTGCAGGGGTCGCAACTCAAGGGATTGCAGAATCGTTTCTAACTGCAAGTCATGTGACACACACGACACGCACACCAAGTGACAGCGGCAAGTCTTCATATTCTGAAAAAGAAAGCGTACAGTGCATACAACGATAAACTTGAGGAGACTGAGCAGAGCCTAACATTTGAAGACTGGGAAAACACAATGGAAAAGAAGTCACCACATTTTCTGTTCTGGGGACTGGTCTTACATTTAGAGCTCACCTGTCTACGCCTCATGAGGGCTTTCAGAGAAGCCAACTTTGCACTCTATGTTGATGCGATCCGACAGTTACTACCTTGGTTGTTTGCGATGGACCACACAAACTATGCTAGGTGGCTGGCTGTGCATTATCGGGATATGCAGGTTCTCTCCTCTAAGCATCCAGATGTGTACAAGCATTTCAGCGATGGTGCATTTGTTGTACACAAGACCAACAGAGCCTTCTCCTCCATAGCGTTAGATCATGCCCACGAGCAGGTGAATGCCTTAGTGAAAGGCCAAGGTGGAGCAGTTGGTCTCACTTAAAATCCTGCAGCCCTAAAGAGATGGATGATAGCAGGCCCGAGTTGTCGCAAATGGTAGAAGAATTTGAGGGAAGCTTTACTGTATCCGAGGAACGAGATCACCATGAGCAGAAACCAGGTGTGCAATCTACATTTTTAAAAGATGTGGTCAACACTGTATCTAGTTTTGAGGAACTTGGTAATCCCTTTACTGAAGAGAGCGAGAACCTAATGGCGATGCACACTAAAGATATCATGGACGATAACGTTGTGGCAACAGCAAAGAATGCACACAAGATTGGTGAGGAACAATTCTGTTTATTTGTCAAAGAAAGATTCATTGACCGTAGTAAACCAGTTACAGATCCACTTAAGAAGAACAACCTCCCTGCATTTAGTACTCCAGCTAAGAAGGCTGTATCGAAATACCAGGCAGAAGTTAAACTGCTGAAAGAGGACTGTTCCTTATTTGGACGGCTGTACATTGCTTGTCAAACCTGTGACGGAGACCTGGATGATTTTTTTTCGTACGAAAATCAACCTTGGCCACCATTCCTATCAGACCAAGGACAGCTGCGAGGAGGACAAAAAGCCGACTTGCTGAAGTGCCTGCCACAAGCAACCTCACAAGTATCGACACCTCCAGTAGATGCCGTAATTCTTGATGGAGCGGTTATTGTTCAAATGCTGGAGACAAAAACATCGCGCACCTTTGACGAATACTTCAGTATAGTATTTGCTCCATATGTCCTCAAGCAACTGGAGAATACCAAGCGTGTCGACCTTGTCTGGGATGTCTATCTAGATGATTCATTGAAGAAATCACTGCGAGAGAAGCGAGGTGCCGGACAACGTCGCAAAGTAATTGGATCTACAAGAATTCCAAGTGACTGGAAAGGTTTCCTGAGAGTCAATGGCAACAAGGAAGAGCTATTCAAGCTGCTTGCAGACAAGGTATTATAGATTTCGGATGTTTGCCTACTTTGTAAATCCTTATCGTAGCAATGGATGAACAGGATATGTTCACTAGAATACATCATTGAATCCATTAATGAAATTATCTATGACATAACCTATTTCAGGTCGTTTCCTTGGCACCTCCTAAAGGCAAAGAGGTATACTCGACCCATGGTAGTGGAGTGCTAACTTCTAGCGACAGATCTTAAATGAGCAACCTTGCGCCCTGCACCCACGAAGAAGCCGCCACTTGCCTGATGATCCACGCTCTTGATGCGTCACTAAAAGGTCATCGGCTCATCAAGATCAGAACCAACGACACAGATGTGATTGTTCTCGCCCTTTCAGTTGTCAGCACACTCCCCGTTGATGAATTTTAGATAGCATATGGTTCAGGGAAGAATGTGCAAGCTATGCCTGCGCACGTCGTCGCTTCAACTTTAGGTCCCTCTAAAGCGTCTGCGTTACCAATGTTCCACGCCTTTACAGGGTCCGACACTGTTTCATTCTTCCGCAACCGTGGAAAGAAGTCTGCATGGGATGTCTGGAGCGTCTTTCCCGAGTTGACCCCAGTTCTATGCACTTTGAAGGCTTCACCAGAGATCATCACGGAAGAATCACTTGCTGTCTTGGAAAGGTTTGTGCTGCTTCTCTATGACTGACCAAGCAGTCTACTGAAAGTCAACGAAGCACGCCAGGAGCTATTCTGCAAGAAATCAAGGGAATTTGACAGCATACCGCCAACCAAAGCAGCGCTTGAACAGCACATCAGACGAGCAGTACTTCAGGGGGCTCATATTTGGGGCCAAACCCTCTTGTGCCAGCTCGCACTTCCCAGCCCTGCAGACTGGGTATGGCAGCGTCAAGCACATCGCTGGTCACCGTATTGGACGACTCTTAAACAACCAAAAGACACCTGCTATGAACTTATCCACTGTGGATGTAAAACTGCATGCAGGGGGAGATACAAGTGTATGAAGGCTAATCTGGTGTGCACCGGCCTCTGCAAATGTGGCGGAAATTGCCAACAGCAATAGTTAAAGAACACTCGAGTGATAAAGTATATATATGTATTGTATATGTAAAGCCTATTGCAAGATATGTAAGCCTCGAATTTGAACAAAGATGATAGGTTTTGAGTCCTAGAAGCAAAACATGAAAAAAACATGATTGATATGTTTTGTGTTAGGAATCAACTGAAGCAAAAAAGTTTTTATCGTCTATGTAGCAGAACAAATTGGATGCATATGATTGTTTCAATCATCGTTTGAAAAAGCCCATCGCACAATATATAAGCTTCAGAATTGCACTTGAAGGATAGTTTTTGAGTTCAAGAAGCAAAAGTATTGTTAGTCATTTTTGTGTTAGAACTGACATTAAAAAAGTTCTAATAAGGAAAGTCCATACTTGTATTAATGTATCATTAACTTGATCCTTAGTTGGATTTCAAATTGGAGTTTATAGGCTTCCCCTACTCTGTCACCTTGAAAGAAAATTTCCCGGGAGACCACGTTCTAAACCACATAAATCACATCGTCGATTGCCGTGTTGCCAGCATGGTTGTCCTGATGGTGTAGTGGTATCACACCCGACTAGTATGCGGGGGGGACGTGGGTTCAAATCCCGCTCAGGGCAAATTTTCTTTCAAACACTTATTCAGTCTAAATTATTATTTGGGGTGTACAGGGTCAGGGTTTCTCTCATATACAGTATAAATAATTTGAAATTAGCCTGTATCCCTTGTGGATCCTCCATTGTCTTCCGCTAAGTTGGCTTCCGTCGTGTATCATTAACTTGATCCTTAGTTGGATTTCAAATTGGAGTTTATAGGCTTCCCCTACTCTGTCACCTTGAAAAAAAATTTCCCGGGAGACCACGTTCTAAACCACATAAATCACATCGTCGATTGCCGTGTTGCCAGCATGGTTGTCCTGATGGTGTAGTGGTATCACACCCGACTAGTATGCGGGGGGGACGTGGGTTCAAATCCCAAATTATTATTTGGGGTGTACAGGGTCAGGGTTTCTCTCATATACAGTATAAATAATTTGAAATTAGCCTGTATCCCTTGTGGATCCTCCATTGTCTTCCGCTAAGTTGGCTTCGGTCGTGTATCATTAACTTGTTCCTTAGTTGGATTTCAAATTGGAGTTTACAGGCTTCCCCTACTCTCTCACCTTGAAAGAAAATTTCCCGGGAGACCACGTTCTAAACCACATAAATCACATCGTCGATTGCCGTGTTGCCAGCATGGTTGTCCTGATGGTGTAGTGCAGCACCTTAACCCCTTGCAAACGCCAGTTATCGCCCTAGACCAACCTTTATATGCCCTGGCAAAGCAGATCCAGTGAACGCTTCCTGAATTTGATGAAGACAAGTTCTTGGCCATGATGGGAGGACTCCATATGGAGATGGCTTCATTTAAAATGCTAGCAAAGTGGCTTACTAGTCGCAGATGGTCAGAGATCATGTATAGTGCAGGGGTCGCAACTCAAGGGATTGCAGAATCGTTTCTAACTGCAAGTCATGTGACACACACGACACGCACACCAAGTGACAGCGGCAAGTCTTCATATTCTGAAAAAGAAAGCGTACAGTGCATACAACGATAAACTTGAGGAGACTGAGCAGAGCCTAACATTTGAAGACTGGGAAAACACAATGGAAAAGAAGTCACCACATTTTCTGTTCTGGGGACTGGTCTTACATTTAGAGCTCACCTGTCTACGCCTCATGAGGGCTTTCAGAGAAGCCAACTTTGCACTCTATGTTGATGCGATCCGACAGTTACTACCTTGGTTGTTTGCGATGGACCACACAAACTATGCTAGGTGGCTGGCTGTGCATTATCGGGATATGCAGGTTCTCTCCTCTAAGCATCCAGATGTGTACAAGCATTTCAGCGATGGTGCATTTGTTGTACACAAGACCAACAGAGCCTTCTCCTCCATAGCGTTAGATCATGCCCACGAGCAGGTGAATGCCTTAGTGAAAGGCCAAGGTGGAGCAGTTGGTCTCACTTAAAATCCTGCAGCCCTAAAGAGATGGATGATAGCAGGCCCGAGTTGTCGCAAATGGTAGAAGAATTCGAGGGAAGCTTTACTGTATCCGAGGAACGAGATCACCATGAGCAGAAACCAGGTGTGCAATCTACATTTTTAAAAGATGTGGTCAACACTGTATCTAGTTTTGAGGAACTTGGTAATCCCTTTACTGAAGAGAGCGAGAACCTAATGGCGATGCACACTAAAGATATCATGGACGATAACGTTGTGGCAACAGTAAAGAATGCACACAAGATTGGTGAGGAACAATTCTGTTTATTTGTCAAAGAAAGATTCATTGACCGTAGTAAACCAGTTACAGATCCACTTAAGAAGAACAACCTCCCTGCATTTAGTACTCCAGCTAAGAAGGCTGTATCGAAATACCAGGCAGAAGTTAAACTGCTGAAAGAGGACTGTTCCTTATTTGGACGGCTGTACATTGCTTGTCAAACCTGTGACGGAGACCTGGATGACTTTTTTTCGTACGAAAAATCAACCTTGGCCACCATTCCTATCAGACCAAGGACAGCTGCGAGGAGGACAAAAAGCCGACTTGCTGAAGTGCCTGCCACAAGCAACCTCACAAGTATCGACACCTCCAGTAGATGCCGTAATTCTTGATGGAGCGGTTATTGTTCAAATGCTGGAGACAAAAACATCGCGCACCTTTGACGAATACTTCAGTATAGTATTTGCTCCATATGTCCTCAAGCAACTGGAGAATACCAAGCGTGTCGACCTTGTCTGGGATGTCTATCTAGATGATTCATTGAAGAAATCACTGCGAGAGAAGCGAGGTGCCGGACAACGTCGCAAAGTAATTGGATCTACAAGAATTCCAAGCGACTGGAAAGGTTTCCTGAGAGTCAATGGCAACAAGGAAGAGCTATTCAAGCTGCTTGCAGACAAGGTATTATAGATTTCGGATGTTTGCCTACTTTGTAAATCCTTATCGTAGCAATGGATGAACAGGATATGTTCACTAGAATACATCATTGAATCCATTAATGAAATTATCTATGACATAACCTATTTCAGGTCATTTCCTTGGCACCTCCTAAAGGCAAAGAGGTATACTCGACCCATGGTAGTGGAGTGCTAACTTCTAGCGACAGATCTTAAATGAGCAACCTTGCGCCCTGCACCCACGAAGAAGCCGCCACTTGCCTGATGATCCACGCTCTTGATGCGTCACTAAAAGGTCATCGGCTCATCAAGATCAGAACCAACGACACAGATGTGATTGTTCTCGCCCTTTCAGTTGTCAGCACACTCCCCGTTGATGAATTTTAGATAGCATATGGTTCAGGGAAGAATGTGCAAGCTATGCCTGCGCACGTCGTCGCTTCAACTTTAGGTCCCTCTAAAGCGTCTGCGTTACCAATGTTCCACGCCTTTACAGGGTCCGACACTGTTTCATTCTTCCGCAACCGTGGAAAGAAGTCTGCATGGGATGTCTGGAGCGTCTTTCCCGAGTTGACCCCAGTTCTATGCACTTTGAAGGCTTCACCAGAGATCATCACGGAAGAATCACTTGCTGTCTTGGAAAGGTTTGTGCTGCTTCTCTATGACCGACCAAGCAGTCTACTGAAAGTCAACGAAGCACGCCAGGAGCTATTCTGCAAGAAATCAAGGGAATTTGACAGCATACCGCCAACCAAAGCAGCGCTTGAACAGCACATCAGACGAGCAGTACTTCAGGGGGCTCATATTTGGGGCCAAACCCTCTTGTGCCAGCTCGCACTTCCCAGCCCTGCAGACTGGGTATGGCAGCGTCAAGCACATCGCTGGTCACCGTATTGGACGACTCTTAAACAACCAAAAGACACCTGCTATGAACTTATCCACTGTGGATGTAAAACTGCATGCAGGGGGAGATACAAGTGTATGAAGGCTAATCTGGTGTGCACCGGCCTCTGCAAATGTGGCGGAAATTGCCAACAGCAATAGTTAAAGAACACTCGAGTGATAAAGTATATATATGTATTGTATATGTAAAGCCTATTGCAAGATATGTAAGCCTCGAATTTGAACAAAGATGATAGGTTTTGAGTCCTAGAAGCAAAACATGAAAAAAACATGATTGATATGTTTTGTGTTAGGAATCAACTGAAGCAAAAAAGTTTTTATCGTCTATGTAGCAGAACAAATTGGATGCATATGATTGTTTCAATCATTGTTTGAAAAAGCCCATCGCACAATATATAAGCTTCAGAATTGCACTTGAAGGATAGTTTTTGAGTTCAAGAAGCAAAAGTATTGTTAGTCATTTTTGTGTTAGAACTGACATTAAAAAAGTTCTAATAAGGAAAGTCCATACTTGTATTAATGTATCATTAACTTGATCCTTAGTTGGATTTCAAATTGGAGTTTATAGGCTTCCCCTACTCTGTCACCTTGAAAGAAAATTTCCCGGGAGACCACGTTCTAAACCACATAAATCACATCGTCGATTGCCGTGTTGCCAGCATGGTTGTCCTGATGGTGTAGTGGTATCACACCCGACTAGTATGCGGGGGGGACGTGGGTTCAAATCCCGCTCAGGGCAAATTTTCTTTCAAACACTTATTCAGTCTAAATTATTATTTGGGGTGTACAGGGTCAGGGTTTCTCTCATATACAGTATAAATAATTTGAAATTAGCCTGTATCCCTTGTGGATCCTCCATTGTCTTCCGCTAAGTTGGCTTCCGTCGTGTATCATTAACTTGATCCTTAGTTGGATTTCAAATTGGAGTTTATAGGCTTCCCCTACTCTGTCACCTTGAAAAAAAATTTCCCGGGAGACCACGTTCTAAACCACATAAATCACATCGTCGATTGCCGTGTTGCCAGCATGGTTGTCCTGATGGTGTAGTGGTATCACACCCGACTAGTATGCGGGGGGGACGTGGGTTCAAATCCCAAATTATTATTTGGGGTGTACAGGGTCAGGGTTTCTCTCATATACAGTATAAATAATTTGAAATTAGCCTGTATCCCTTGTGGATCCTCCATTGTCTTCCGCTAAGTTGGCTTCGGTCGTGTATCATTAACTTGTTCCTTAGTTGGATTTCAAATTGGAGTTTACAGGCTTCCCCTACTCTCTCACCTTGAAAGAAAATTTCCCGGGAGACCACGTTCTAAACCACATAAATCACATCGTCGATTGCCGTGTTGCCAGCATGGTTGTCCTGATGGTGTAGTGCAGCACCTTAACCCCTTGCAAACGCCAGTTATCGCCCTAGACCAACCTTTATATGCCCTGGCAAAGCAGATCCAGTGAACACTTCCTGAATTTGATGAAGACAAGTTCTTGGCCATGATGGGAGGACTCCATATCGAGATGGCTTCATTTAAAATGCTAGCAAAGTGGCTTACTAGTCGCAGATGGTCAGAGATCATGTATAGTGCAGGGGTCGCAACTCAAGGGATTGCAGAATCGTTTCTAACTGCAAGTCATGTGACACACACGACACGCACACCAAGTGACAGCGGCAAGTCTTCATATTCTGAAAAAGAAAGCGTACAGTGCATACAACGATAAACTTGAGGAGACTGAGCAGAGCCTAACATTTGAAGACTGGGAAAACACAATGGAAAAGAAGTCACCACATTTTCTGTTCTGGGGACTGGTCTTACATTTAGAGCTCACCTGTCTACGCCTCATGAGGGCTTTCAGAGAAGCCAACTTTGCACTCTATGTTGATGCGATCCGACAGTTACTACCTTGGTTGTTTGCGATGGACCACACAAACTATGCTAGGTGGCTGGCTGTGCATTATCGGGATATGCAGGTTCTCTCCTCTAAGCATCCAGATGTGTACAAGCATTTCAGCGATGGTGCATTTGTTGTACACAAGACCAACAGAGCCTTCTCCTCCATAGCGTTAGATCATGCCCACGAGCAGGTGAATGCCTTAGTGAAAGGCCAAGGTGGAGCAGTTGGTCTCACTTAAAATCCTGCAGCCCTAAAGAGATGGATGATAGCAGGCCCGAGTTGTCGCAAATGGTAGAAGAATTTGAGGGAAGCTTTACTGTATCCGAGGAACGAGATCACCATGAGCAGAAACCAGGTGTGCAATCTACATTTTTAAAAGATGTGGTCAACACTGTATCTAGTTTTGAGGAACTTGGTAATCCCTTTACTGAAGAGAGCGAGAACCTAATGGCGATGCACACTAAAGATATCATGGACGATAACGTTGTGGCAACAGCAAAGAATGCACACAAGATTGGTGAGGAACAATTCTGTTTATTTGTCAAAGAAAGATTCATTGACCGTAGTAAACCAGTTACAGATCCACTTAAGAAGAACAACCTCCCTGCATTTAGTACTCCAGCTAAGAAGGCTGTATCGAAATACCAGGCAGAAGTTAAACTGCTGAAAGAGGACTGTTCCTTATTTGGACGGCTGTACATTGCTTGTCAAACCTGTGACGGAGACCTGGATGATTTTTTTTCGTACGAAAATCAACCTTGGCCACCATTCCTATCAGACCAAGGACAGCTGCGAGGAGGACAAAAAGCCGACTTGCTGAAGTGCCTGCCACAAGCAACCTCACAAGTATCGACACCTCCAGTAGATGCCGTAATTCTTGATGGAGCGGTTATTGTTCAAATGCTGGAGACAAAAACATCGCGCACCTTTGACGAATACTTCAGTATAGTATTTGCTCCATATGTCCTCAAGCAACTGGAGAATACCAAGCGTGTCGACCTTGTCTGGGATGTCTATCTAGATGATTCATTGAAGAAATCACTGCGAGAGAAGCGAGGTGCCGGACAACGTCGCAAAGTAATTGGATCTACAAGAATTCCAAGTGACTGGAAAGGTTTCCTGAGAGTCAATGGCAACAAGGAAGAGCTATTCAAGCTGCTTGCAGACAAGGTATTATAGATTTCGGATGTTTGCCTACTTTGTAAATCCTTATCGTAGCAATGGATGAACAGGATATGTTCACTAGAATACATCATTGAATCCATTAATGAAATTATCTATGACATAACCTATTTCAGGTCGTTTCCTTGGCACCTCCTAAAGGCAAAGAGGTATACTCGACCCATGGTAGTGGAGTGCTAACTTCTAGCGACAGATCTTAAATGAGCAACCTTGCGCCCTGCACCCACGAAGAAGCCGCCACTTGCCTGATGATCCACGCTCTTGATGCGTCACTAAAAGGTCATCGGCTCATCAAGATCAGAACCAACGACACAGATGTGATTGTTCTCGCCCTTTCAGTTGTCAGCACACTCCCCGTTGATGAATTTTAGATAGCATATGGTTCAGGGAAGAATGTGCAAGCTATGCCTGCGCACGTCGTCGCTTCAACTTTAGGTCCCTCTAAAGCGTCTGCGTTACCAATGTTCCACGCCTTTACAGGGTCCGACACTGTTTCATTCTTCCGCAACCGTGGAAAGAAGTCTGCATGGGATGTCTGGAGCGTCTTTCCCGAGTTGACCCCAGTTCTATGCACTTTGAAGGCTTCACCAGAGATCATCACGGAAGAATCACTTGCTGTCTTGGAAAGGTTTGTGCTGCTTCTCTATGACCGACCAAGCAGTCTACTGAAAGTCAACGAAGCACGCCAGGAGCTATTCTGCAAGAAATCAAGGGAATTTGACAGCATACCGCCAACCAAAGCAGCGCTTGAACAGCACATCAGACGAGCAGTACTTCAGGGGGCTCATATTTGGGGCCAAACCCTCTTGTGCCAGCTCGCACTTCCCAGCCCTGCAGACTGGGTATGGCAGCGTCAAGCACATCGCTGGTCACCGTATTGGACGACTCTTAAACAACCAAAAGACACCTGCTATGAACTTATCCACTGTGGATGTAAAACTGCATGCAGGGGGAGATACAAGTGTATGAAGGCTAATCTGGTGTGCACCGGCCTCTGCAAATGTGGCGGAAATTGCCAACAGCAATAGTTAAAGAACACTCGAGTGATAAAGTATATATATGTATTGTATATGTAAAGCCTATTGCAAGATATGTAAGCCTCGAATTTGAACAAAGATGATAGGTTTTGAGTCCTAGAAGCAAAACATGAAAAAAACATGATTGATATGTTTTGTGTTAGGAATCAACTGAAGCAAAAAAGTTTTTATCGTCTATGTAGCAGAACAAATTGGATGCATATGATTGTTTCAATCATCGTTTGAAAAAGCCCATCGCACAATATATAAGCTTCAGAATTGCACTTGAAGGATAGTTTTTGAGTTCAAGAAGCAAAAGTATTGTTAGTCATTTTTGTGTTAGAACTGACATTAAAAAAGTTCTAATAAGGAAAGTCCATACTTGTATTAATGTATCATTAACTTGATCCTTAGTTGGATTTCAAATTGGAGTTTATAGGCTTCCCCTACTCTGTCACCTTGAAAGAAAACTTCCCGGGAGACCACGTTCTAAACCACATAAATCACATCGTCGATTGCCGTGTTGCCAGCATGGTTGTCCTGATGGTGTAGTGGTATCACACCCGACTAGTATGCGGGGGGGACGTGGGTTCAAATCCCGCTCAGGGCAAATTTTCTTTCAAACACTTATTCAGTCTAAATTATTATTTGGGGTGTACAGGGTCAGGGTTTCTCTCATATACAGTATAAATAATTTGAAATTAGCCTGTATCCCTTGTGGATCCTCCATTGTCTTCCGCTAAGTTGGCTTCCGTCGTGTATCATTAACTTGATCCTTAGTTGGATTTCAAATTGGAGTTTATAGGCTTCCCCTACTCTGTCACCTTGAAAAAAAATTTCCCGGGAGACCACGTTCTAAACCACATAAATCACATCGTCGATTGCCGTGTTGCCAGCATGGTTGTCCTGATGGTGTAGTGGTATCACACCCGACTAGTATGCGGGGGGGACGTGGGTTCAAATCCCAAATTATTATTTGGGGTGTACAGGGTCAGGGTTTCTCTCATATACAGTATAAATAATTTGAAATTAGCCTGTATCCCTTGTGGATCCTCCATTGTCTTCCGCTAAGTTGGCTTCGGTCGTGTATCATTAACTTGTTCCTTAGTTGGATTTCAAATTGGAGTTTACAGGCTTCCCCTACTCTCTCACCTTGAAAGAAAATTTCCCGGGAGACCACGTTCTAAACCACATAAATCACATCGTCGATTGCCGTGTTGCCAGCATGGTTGTCCTGATGGTGTAGTGCAGCACCTTAACCCCTTGCAAACGCCAGTTATCGCCCTAGACCAACCTTTATATGCCCTGGCAAAGCAGATCCAGTGAACGCTTCCTGAATTTGATGAAGACAAGTTCTTGGCCATGATGGGAGGACTCCATATGGAGATGGCTTCATTTAAAATGCTAGCAAAGTGGCTTACTAGTCGCAGATGGTCAGAGATCATGTATAGTGCAGGGGTCGCAACTCAAGGGATTGCAGAATCGTTTCTAACTGCAAGTCATGTGACACACACGACACGCACACCAAGTGACAGCGGCAAGTCTTCATATTCTGAAAAAGAAAGCGTACAGTGCATACAACGATAAACTTGAGGAGACTGAGCAGAGCCTAACATTTGAAGACTGGGAAAACACAATGGAAAAGAAGTCACCACATTTTCTGTTCTGGGGACTGGTCTTACATTTAGAGCTCACCTGTCTACGCCTCATGAGGGCTTTCAGAGAAGCCAACTTTGCACTCTATGTTGATGCGATCCGACAGTTACTACCTTGGTTGTTTGCGATGGACCACACAAACTATGCTAGGTGGCTGGCTGTGCATTATCGGGATATGCAGGTTCTCTCCTCTAAGCATCCAGATGTGTACAAGCATTTCAGCGATGGTGCATTTGTTGTACACAAGACCAACAGAGCCTTCTCCTCCATAGCGTTAGATCATGCCCACGAGCAGGTGAATGCCTTAGTGAAAGGCCAAGGTGGAGCAGTTGGTCTCACTTAAAATCCTGCAGCCCTAAAGAGATGGATGATAGCAGGCCCGAGTTGTCGCAAATGGTAGAAGAATTCGAGGGAAGCTTTACTGTATCCGAGGAACGAGATCACCATGAGCAGAAACCAGGTGTGCAATCTACATTTTTAAAAGATGTGGTCAACACTGTATCTAGTTTTGAGGAACTTGGTAATCCCTTTACTGAAGAGAGCGAGAACCTAATGGCGATGCACACTAAAGATATCATGGACGATAACGTTGTGGCAACAGTAAAGAATGCACACAAGATTGGTGAGGAACAATTCTGTTTATTTGTCAAAGAAAGATTCATTGACCGTAGTAAACCAGTTACAGATCCACTTAAGAAGAACAACCTCCCTGCATTTAGTACTCCAGCTAAGAAGGCTGTATCGAAATACCAGGCAGAAGTTAAACTGCTGAAAGAGGACTGTTCCTTATTTGGACGGCTGTACATTGCTTGTCAAACCTGTGACGGAGACCTGGATGACTTTTTTTCGTACGAAAATCAACCTTGGCCACCATTCCTATCAGACCAAGGACAGCTGCGAGGAGGACAAAAAGCCGACTTGCTGAAGTGCCTGCCACAAGCAACCTCACAAGTATCGACACCTCCAGTAGATGCCGTAATTCTTGATGGAGCGGTTATTGTTCAAATGCTGGAGACAAAAACATCGCGCACCTTTGACGAATACTTCAGTATAGTATTTGCTCCATATGTCCTCAAGCAACTGGAGAATACCAAGCGTGTCGACCTTGTCTGGGATGTCTATCTAGATGATTCATTGAAGAAATCACTGCGAGAGAAGCGAGGTGCCGGACAACGTCGCAAAGTAATTGGATCTACAAGAATTCCAAGCGACTGGAAAGGTTTCCTGAGAGTCAATGGCAACAAGGAAGAGCTATTCAAGCTGCTTGCAGACAAGGTATTATAGATTTCGGATGTTTGCCTACTTTGTAAATCCTTATCGTAGCAATGGATGAACAGGATATGTTCACTAGAATACATCATTGAATCCATTAATGAAATTATCTATGACATAACCTATTTCAGGTCGTTTCCTTGGCACCTCCTAAAGGCAAAGAGGTATACTCGACCCATGGTAGTGGAGTGCTAACTTCTAGCGACAGATCTTAAATGAGCAACCTTGCGCCCTGCACCCACGAAGAAGCCGCCACTTGCCTGATGATCCACGCTCTTGATGCGTCACTAAAAGGTCATCGGCTCATCAAGATCAGAACCAACGACACAGATGTGATTGTTCTCGCCCTTTCAGTTGTCAGCACACTCCCCGTTGATGAATTTTAGATAGCATATGGTTCAGGGAAGAATGTGCAAGCTATGCCTGCGCACGTCGTCGCTTCAACTTTAGGTCCCTCTAAAGCGTCTGCGTTACCAATGTTCCACGCCTTTACAGGGTCCGACACTGTTTCATTCTTCCGCAACCGTGGAAAGAAGTCTGCATGGGATGTCTGGAGCGTCTTTCCCGAGTTGACCCCAGTTCTATGCACTTTGAAGGCTTCACCAGAGATCATCACGGAAGAATCACTTGCTGTCTTGGAAAGGTTTGTGCTGCTTCTCTATGACCGACCAAGCAGTCTACTGAAAGTCAACGAAGCACGCCAGGAGCTATTCTGCAAGAAATCAAGGGAATTTGACAGCATACCGCCAACCAAAGCAGCGCTTGAACAGCACATCAGACGAGCAGTACTTCAGGGGGCTCATATTTGGGGCCAAACCCTCTTGTGCCAGCTCGCACTTCCCAGCCCTGCAGACTGGGTATGGCAGCGTCAAGCACATCGCTGGTCACCGTATTGGACGACTCTTAAACAACCAAAAGACACCTGCTATGAACTTATCCACTGTGGATGTAAAACTGCATGCAGGGGGAGATACAAGTGTATGAAGGCTAATCTGGTGTGCACCGGCCTCTGCAAATGTGGCGGAAATTGCCAACAGCAATAGTTAAAGAACACTCGAGTGATAAAGTATATATATGTATTGTATATGTAAAGCCTATTGCAAGATATGTAAGCCTCGAATTTGAACAAAGATGATAGGTTTTGAGTCCTAGAAGCAAAACATGAAAAAAACATGATTGATATGTTTTGTGTTAGGAATCAACTGAAGCAAAAAAGTTTTTATCGTCTATGTAGCAGAACAAATTGGATGCATATGATTGTTTCAATCATCGTTTGAAAAAGCCCATCGCACAATATATAAGCTTCAGAATTGCACTTGAAGGATAGTTTTTGAGTTCAAGAAGCAAAAGTATTGTTAGTCATTTTTGTGTTAGAACTGACATTAAAAAAGTTCTAATAAGGAAAGTCCATACTTGTATTAATGTATCATTAACTTGATCCTTAGTTGGATTTCAAATTGGAGTTTATAGGCTTCCCCTACTCTGTCACCTTGAAAAAAAATTTCCCGGGAGACCACGTTCTAAACCACATAAATCACATCGTCGATTGCCGTGTTGCCAGCATGGTTGTCCTGATGGTGTAGTGGTATCACACCCGACTAGTATGCGGGGGGGACGTGGGTTCAAATCCCAAATTATTATTTGGGGTGTACAGGGTCAGGGTTTCTCTCATATACAGTATAAATAATTTGAAATTAGCCTGTATCCCTTGTGGATCCTCCATTGTCTTCCGCTAAGTTGGCTTCGGTCGTGTATCATTAACTTGTTCCTTAGTTGGATTTCAAATTGGAGTTTACAGGCTTCCCCTACTCTCTCACCTTGAAAGAAAATTTCCCGGGAGACCACGTTCTAAACCACATAAATCACATCGTCGATTGCCGTGTTGCCAGCATGGTTGTCCTGATGGTGTAGTGCAGCACCTTAACCCCTTGCAAACGCCAGTTATCGCCCTAGACCAACCTTTATATGCCCTGGCAAAGCAGATCCAGTGAACGCTTCCTGAATTTGATGAAGACAAGTTCTTGGCCATGATGGGAGGACTCCATATCGAGATGGCTTCATTTAAAATGCTAGCAAAGTGGCTTACTAGTCGCAGATGGTCAGAGATCATGTATAGTGCAGGGGTCGCAACTCAAGGGATTGCAGAATCGTTTCTAACTGCAAGTCATGTGACACACACGACACGCACACCAAGTGACAGCGGCAAGTCTTCATATTCTGAAAAAGAAAGCGTACAGTGCATACAACGATAAACTTGAGGAGACTGAGCAGAGCCTAACATTTGAAGACTGGGAAAACACAATGGAAAAGAAGTCACCACATTTTCTGTTCTGGGTACTGGTCTTACATTTAGAGCTCACCTGTCTACGCCTCATGAGGGCTTTCAGAGAAGCCAACTTTGCACTCTATGTTGATGCGATCCGACAGTTACTACCTTGGTTGTTTGCGATGGACCACACAAACTATGCTAGGTGGCTGGCTGTGCATTATCGGGATATGCAGGTTCTCTCCTCTAAGCATCCAGATGTGTACAAGCATTTCAGCGATGGTGCATTTGTTGTACACAAGACCAACAGAGCCTTCTCCTCCATAGCGTTAGATCATGCCCACGAGCAGGTGAATGCCTTAGTGAAAGGCCAAGGTGGAGCAGTTGGTCTCACTTAAAATCCTGCAGCCCTAAAGAGATGGATGATAGCAGGCCCGAGTTGTCGCAAATGGTAGAAGAATTTGAGGGAAGCTTTACTGTATCCGAGGAACGAGATCACCATGAGCAGAAACCAGGTGTGCAATCTACATTTTTAAAAGATGTGGTCAACACTGTATCTAGTTTTGAGGAACTTGGTAATCCCTTTACTGAAGAGAGCGAGAACCTAATGGCGATGCACACTAAAGATATCATGGACGATAACGTTGTGGCAACAGTAAAGAATGCACACAAGATTGGTGAGGAACAATTCTGTTTATTTGTCAAAGAAAGATTCATTGACCGTAGTAAACCAGTTACAGATCCACTTAAGAAGAACAACCTCCCTGCATTTAGTACTCCAGCTAAGAAGGCTGTATCGAAATACCAGGCAGAAGTTAAACTGCTGAAAGAGGACTGTTCCTTATTTGGACGGCTGTACATTGCTTGTCAAACCTGTGACGGAGACCTGGATGACTTTTTTTCGTACGAAAATCAACCTTGGCCACCATTCCTATCAGACCAAGGACAGCTGCGAGGAGGACAAAAAGCCGACTTGCTGAAGTGCCTGCCACAAGCAACCTCACAAGTATCGACACCTCCAGTAGATGCCGTAATTCTTGATGGAGCGGTTATTGTTCAAATGCTGGAGACAAAAACATCGCGCACCTTTGACGAATACTTCAGTATAGTATTTGCTCCATATGTCCTCAAGCAACTGGAGAATACCAAGCGTGTCGACCTTGTCTGGGATGTCTATCTAGATGATTCATTGAAGAAATCACTGCGAGAGAAGCGAGGTGCCGGACAACGTCGCAAAGTAATTGGATCTACAAGAATTCCAAGTGACTGGAAAGGTTTCCTGAGAGTCAATGGCAACAAGGAAGAGCTATTCAAGCTGCTTGCAGACAAGGTATTATAGATTTCGGATGTTTGCCTACTTTGTAAATCCTTATCGTAGCAATGGATGAACAGGATATGTTCACTAGAATACATCATTGAATCCATTAATGAAATTATCTATGACATAACCTATTTCAGGTCGTTTCCTTGGCACCTCCTAAAGGCAAAGAGGTATACTCGACCCATGGTAGTGGAGTGCTAACTTCTAGCGACAGATCTTAAATGAGCAACCTTGCGCCCTGCACCCACGAAGAAGCCGCCACTTGCCTGATGATCCACGCTCTTGATGCGTCACTAAAAGGTCATCGGCTCATCAAGATCAGAACCAACGACACAGATGTGATTGTTCTTGCCCTTTCAGTTGTCAGCACACTCCCCGTTGATGAATTTTAGATAGCATATGGTTCAGGGAAGAATGTGCAAGCTATGCCTGCGCACGTCGTCGCTTCAACTTTAGGTCCCTCTAAAGCGTCTGCGTTACCAATGTTCCACGCCTTTACAGGGTCCGACACTGTTTCATTCTTCCGCAACCGTGGAAAGAAGTCTGCATGGGATGTCTGGAGCGTCTTTCCCGAGTTGACCCCAGTTCTATGCACTTTGAAGGCTTCACCAGAGATCATCACGGAAGAATCACTTGCTGTCTTGGAAAGGTTTGTGGTGCTTCTCTATGACCGACCAAGCAGTCTACTGAAAGTCAACGAAGCACGCCAGGAGCTATTCTGCAAGAAATCAAGGGAATTTGACAGCATACCGCCAACCAAAGCAGCGCTTGAACAGCACATCAGACGAGCAGTACTTCAGGGGGCTCATATTTGGGGCCAAACCCTCTTGTGCCAGCTCGCACTTCCCAGCCCTGCAGACTGGGTATGGCAGCGTCAAGCACATCGCTGGTCACCGTATTGGACGACTCTTAAACAACCAAAAGACACCTGCTATGAACTTATCCACTGTGGATGTAAAACTGCATGCAGGGGGAGATGCAAGTGTATGAAGGCTAATCTGGTGTGCGCCGGCCTCTGCAAATGTGGCGGAAATTGCCAACAGCAATAGTTAAAGAACACTCGAGTGATAAAGTATATATATGTATTGTATATGTAAAGCCTATTGCAAGATATGTAAGCCTCGAATTTGAACAAAGATGATAGGTTTTGAGTCCTAGAAGCAAAACATGAAAAAAACATGATTGATATGTTTTGTGTTAGGAATCAACTGAAGCAAAAAAGTTTTTATCGTCTATGTAGCAGAACAAATTGGATGCATATGATTGTTTCAATCATCGTTTGAAAAAGCCCATCGCACAATATATAAGCTTCAGAATTGCACTTGAAGGATAGTTTTTGAGTTCAAGAAGCAAAAGTATTGTTAGTCATTTTTGTGTTAGAACTGACATTAAAAAAGTTCTAATAAGGAAAGTCCATACTTGTATTAATGTATCATTAACTTGATCCTTAGTTGGATTTCAAATTGGAGTTTATAGGCTTCCCCTACTCTGTCACCTTGAAAGAAAATTTCCCGGGAGACCACGTTCTAAACCACATAAATCACATCGTCGATTGCCGTGTTGCCAGCATGGTTGTCCTGATGGTGTAGTGGTATCACACCCGACTAGTATGCGGGGGGGACGTGGGTTCAAATCCCGCTCAGGGCAAATTTTCTTTCAAACACTTATTCAGTCTAAATTATTATTTGGGGTGTACAGGGTCAGGGTTTCTCTCATATACAGTATAAATAATTTGAAATTAGCCTGTATCCCTTGTGGATCCTCCATTGTCTTCCGCTAAGTTGGCTTCCGTCGTGTATCATTAACTTGATCCTTAGTTGGATTTCAAATTGGAGTTTATAGGCTTCCCCTACTTTGTCACCTTGAAAAAAAATTTCCCGGGAGACCACGTTCTAAACCACATAAATCACATCGTCGATTGCCGTGTTGCCAGCATGGTTGTCCTGATGGTGTAGTGGTATCACACCCGACTAGTATGCGGGGGGAACGTGGGTTCAAATCCCAAATTATTATTTGGGGTGTACAGGGTCAGGGTTTCTCTCATATACAGTATAAATAATTTGAAATTAGCCTGTATCCCTTGTGGATCCTCCATTGTCTTCCGCTAAGTTGGCTTCGGTCGTGTATCATTAACTTGTTCCTTAGTTGGATTTCAAATTGGAGTTTACAGGCTTCCCCTACTCTCTCACCTTGAAAGAAAATTTCCCGGGAGACCACGTTCTAAACCACATAAATCACATCGTCGATTGCCGTGTTGCCAGCATGGTTGTCCTGATGGTGTAGTGGTATCACACCCGACTAGTATGCGGGGGGACGTGGGTTCAAATCCCGCTCAGGGCAAATTTTCGTTCAAACACTTATTCAGTCTAAATTATTATTTGGGGTGTACAGGGTCAGGGTTTCTCTCATATACAGTATAAATAATTTGAAATTAGCCTGTATCCCTTGTGGATCCTCCATTGTCTTCCGCTAAGTTGGCTTCGGTCGTGTATCATTAACTTGATCCTTAGTTGGATTTCAAATTGGAGTTTATAGGCTTCCCCTACTCTGTCACCTTGAAAGAAAATTTCCCGGGAGACCACGTTCTAAACCACATAAATCACATCGTCGATTGCCGTGTTGCCAGCATGGTTGTCCTGATGGTGTAGTGCAGCACCTTAACCCCTTGCAAACGCCAGTTATCGCCCTAGACCAACCTTTATATGCCCTGGCAAAGCAGATCCAGTGAACGCTTCCTGAATTTGATGAAGACAAGTTTTTGGCCATGATGGGAGGACTCCATATCGAGATGGCTTCATTTAAAATGCTAGCAAAGTGGCTTACTAGTCGCAGATGGTCAGAGATCATGTATAGTGCAGGGGTCGCAACTCAAGGGATTGCAGAATCGTTTCTAACTGCAAGTCATGTGACACACACGACACGCACACCAAGTGACAGCGGCAAGTCTTCATATTCTGAAAAAGAAAGCGTACAGTGCATACAACGATAAACTTGAGGAGACTGAGCAGAGCCTAACATTTGAAGACTGGGAAAACACAATGGAAAAGAAGTCACCACATTTTCTGTTCTGGGGACTGGTCTTACATGCCGTCTTTATTGAAAGCAATGGGCCGCGGGCGTAAAGGAGTATTAATTCAAAGCACTAAAAAAAAGACGAAGAAAAGAGGAGGTATATTACCGAAAAAAGACAATCAAGTCTTTATAGTTGGGGAAAGATACACAGGCATACAAAAAGTGGTTGTTATGGAAGAAGACGTTTTGAATGAATTGAGACAGATCAACCCGCAAGAGTTAGCCAATATTTTGGTTGGTATGCAAATTTAACGCGGTTGATTGATTATCCGTCTTCGCCACCTGTGCAATTGTTTACAAAACTTGCTTGCTAAAGCGGCCCACAATGACCGAACGCAAGATCTTCCTTTATCGTCAAAGTCTTCTTCAATTAGCTCTTGGTCCTCGTCAAATTCTCCGTCAAGATTTTGGAAATTTCTGTATTCTTTATTTGTCATCCCCTGCCACATTATTTCTCTTAACACATCAGGATCGAAGCGCACATTCTCCTCCATCACTATATATTCAAAACAATTTTCTATATGCAAATTAAAGTTTGTTTAGGTATGACGAGGCAAAATATTTCATGCATGACGTTATGTCTCAAACAGCAGTTTCATATTTTTTTGCCTCTTTCATCGCCTTATGACTTCAAATGTTATATCTCTGGCTTCTTTTTTCCAAGAAGGCAACAAAAGTTCGGTGATGGCGTGCCAAATCGTGTGAATCAATACAATCATTTTATATATTTGTGATTTATTCTACGCATGCGTTCTACAAAGAAGAAAAAAAACAAAAAAAAATGCACCACATGTCTGAGACAGGTTTTGTGAAACATAAATATCTGAGATCGCCCAATAGGCGATTAGCAAGTGGTTAAAGCAAATAAGTGTTTACATGTCCTTCGAACATTAAGAAAGGAACACTACTCTCAGGCGGAGATAGATCACCTTTTTATATCCACTGTTTTACCGAATTTTAATTATGCTCTTGCAGTCTATGGGGCATCGGAGTCCGACCTTACAGTTGTACAAAATTTTTTAGACCGATGCCATAAACGCCGTTTCATTTCATTTCCAGTTTCTATCAAGAACCTATTAGTTAAACAAGATCGAAACATTTTAAAGAAATTAAGATCAACGGATTGCCACCCACTGAAACACATCACTCCTGTCCAGAAGACTTATGTACATAATCTTAGGAAAAAAGGCTGCGCACGCCCGCAAATTAATACAGAGCGTTTTATGAACACATTTGTTAATAGGTTGATTTTTAAGCTGCATTTATTGTAATGATAAATTTTTAAACATTTTTATTATAATTATTGTAACATAAGATATGTAGTTTTATCTTGTGATGAAATAAAAACTCATTATTATTATTATTTAGTGATTGGTGGTGTTCTTGGATGTGGGGTTGGCCACCCCTGATTCCTTAAAAAGCATGTGCATGAAGTTGTTAGGAGTAGTAGGGTGAGGCTGTCTGCAGCGATAACCCTCGGGTGAACCCGCTCCTGCCCTGCAGATAACTGGGGGGTGCTCAGAAATCCCTCGGGATTTCAATCTCTGTCCCAGAGGATAAATGGGAGGGACATCCGCCTTGTCAGCGGGGAAAGTCCTAGCCGGGGCTAGGCAAAACAAAAGTCACCGAGCACCCCCCGACTAGGGTTTTGTGATTTTTTTGTCATGTCACGCAACGTCACGCGTGGCATGAGTAACACATCATGCATAACGCGTCACGCTTAAATGAAAGCCTGAATAAAATTTTTCAAATTTTAATTCGACCCGGCGGCTAGAGCGGTTAGTTTTTTTTTGAAGTCTGCCTCCATTTCGCTTCGGACATCTTTCTTAATCTTATCAACGTCAGGCCGAGACAAATGCCGAGTTAGTTTTGCTCGAACAGAGTCTTTCAGTACGTTGTACTGCGAAAATTCAGTCATGATTAACTGAAATTCGCCGTCGGATATTTGATTGTCGACCAAGGCTTTGGAAAGCAGACGATCAACTGTGTCACGTTTCGCAATTGCAAGTGTCACAATCTCTCGATGTTTGTTTATCTTCGAATGAAGCTTTTTGCAGGCGATTATTAGCCCTGAAGAAGCAAGAGCGAAACACCCACCAACGACGCCAAGTGGTATTGTGGCCGGCAAGCCGACAAAAGAAAGGGCTGAACCGAAGCTAGCGCTTGAAAAAGCGGCCGAAAGAACTCTTGAGCCAGCGGCGCTCCAGTTGAAAGCCTTCTTGGAGCGCTTATATTTTTTCGCAACCGACCGATAGTGGCTCACTTCTTTGTTCAAAGCGGCGGAAATTTCATTAACTTTTTGCATCCTGAAGTCATGAGGTTGAATTTGGGGGTATATTTTTTTCAGGAGGTGCGGATGGCAGAACATGGTAGAAGCCTCATACCTTACTTTTTCATATGGCTTGCCTTTTAAATCGAGTTTAGCCAAAACATCAGATCTTTTGTTGTTCAAAAAGTTTTGGTTTTTGTCGATAAGATTGCAATGAATGAAGTATGTTGTTGGATATTTGAGATTTTTTTACTTTTGTTGTAAGGCCTAGCACCCGATTAATACCTAACAAATCGGCCAAATCACGATCAATGGTTATCTTTTTCGCTCCAGGATTTTTTATTCTAAGACTGGCCACAGGTGTGTGTATTTTTGTTTTCAGGTGATAATCATACTTTTCGAACATGTCGTCTATTACTTTTGCCATAGCCTCCAAATTGTAATGTCCTGGATATATTTTTTGCAACAGATACAGAAGGATCTTTTTTTTCATCACCCAAAAGTGCACTACCTTCTCTTTTCAAAGTATGCCAGCTGTTGTATAAACTGCACGAGATCAGTTTCATGAAATGAGCTTTGGGGATCGGCTCGTCAAAGTAAACAGTCTCTCCATTCTTTTGCATGACAATTGTTAGAACGACCATTTTTATATTGGATAGATATAACAAAATTCAAAATGAATGACTTACAACCACCGCTTGCTCAAATAGACGCATCAAAGAAAAGCGCTTGGGCAGAATTGACAGAGCAGTTTCCGAATGCGGACAAAAGCCAATTCTTTGCTCAAGTATATTCTGATGGCAAAGGAAACATCACAGGATCTGAAATGTTTTTGAAGGGGGGCTCTAGCGTGTTTGGATCAGACAGAAAATATTGGAGCCCACAAATGAAGGCCGCGCTAGGTTTGGAAGGCGTGGAAGGTTTCCCATATCAACTGTCTCCGCTGAAAACAAAAAGAGCGTTGCCAATTCTCGCAGTAGATTTCACTAAAGCAGCGCCAAGCCTCAAGAGAATCTTCAACAACCCGATCAACCTTTACGTAAGACCAGATTCTTTCTTTGTGGTGAAATTGAGGGAAATATTTCAACAAACAAGAATAAGGCACAACTCCGCGGCAGAAGCAAAACGTTGGCTAAGAGGTCCAAATATGAGCTATTGGCCGCAGCAGCTCAACTTTGCTGTATTTTGCGCAACGCAAGGCTGCGGAATTTCGAGAGAAATCTTTGACAGCGGCTTGAATCTTTCTCCGCAAGTGAGGGCTTTCTACAGATTTCATGTGTATTTCACAATCAGGAGAATTTTGTTCCAGATGGGAGGTATCCAGAGCATAAGCGCCCTCCCCGGAGACCCAACATTCAATTTATCGGGCAATAATTACAACATAGCCTCATACAAACGAATATGCGCAGAGTTCGGGATAGACCCAACAAGCGATTTCCGGTTCACAAGCAGGAAAAACAACGGCCTGGGCGATGTGTACATCGGCATGTCAGGGCACGGGCTAATGAAAACGGGGGCGGCATATCCAGAAGGGTTTTACAAATTCGCTGATGAAGGGGGGAAAGCAAAAGATGGAAACTTGCTAGCTTTCATTGAGCTCGATAGTGTGGCATTTAGCCAATACGACTGGTTCGCACCAAACAAGACACCAGGGTTGACACAGGCAGGGCTTGCGCGCATTAACCAGTTGATTGAGGCCTTCGTTTACTGCATCTTGGGCGCGCAAGTAAATGTTCGTAGCAGCATAATTGGGGCAGGCAGGAGAGCAAAAGAGGCGCAGACTGAGTTTTTGACTCTGATGGAAGACGCTATTAGGCAGCCGGATTTGGCGAAGAGCGTGCAAAGATATCAGCTAGCGGTTGATGAAGCGAAGGTCAGGCTGAATCTTGCAGTGTGCCCTGGAGCATGGCTGATGCCGGCGACAATGATCATCAACACGGAAAGCACGATTGGATACAACAACAGACTGAAGCAAGCAATTCCAGGAATGAAGCTAGGTGTGAACAACGGTGTAAATTCAGGAACAAAAAAAGTGGGAATCCAGCCGATGGAAGGGGGGCCATCAAAAATCAACCCGCCAAACAGCCATCCCTCAAATCCGATACACAAAGCCGCCATGGCAGCGCAAGAACCGAAGCCAGCTTCTAAAGAAAAGAAAATAACTGCAGATGAGGAAACCGTTCCAGAGAAAACGCCTCAGCACGAGATGAACAAAACCGCCCTAATCATTGGCGGTGTCGCAGTCGTGGCTTTGCTGTTTATGGCATCGCGTTAACGCCACTTTTTGATGTATTTTTCAAAAATGAAAACAACCGCCGCCAAAATCAGGAGCCAGGTATGCTCAGCGAGAAAGCCAACCGCCTGCCCCGCAGTTTTGAAAAGGAAGCTGACGATCGAGCCAATTAACCCAGGCAGAAGTGAGGCAATTTTGGCCCCAATGTCTTTTAGGCCATTTCCAATTGCTTTGCCTGTGGCTTTCAGAGCTTTGGTGATTGCCCCAAAAACAGCCCCGACTGTAACGCCAGCGGCGACGAAGATGGCCGTCACGGTCACGCCATATTTTTTGAAAATCTCGCAGATCCTTTCTCGGAGAGGCATGTTAGCTTCTCTTTCTGATATATGAGTTTGAAGCCGCGCGATCTCTTCATTTCTAGCTTCAGCTCTTTCTTCAGCGGCTTCTTTATCAAGTGATGGTGCCATCTCATCTTGAATGATCGCCTGGTCTTCTTCGTTTAGCCGTAGAAGATGGCTTTCCTGCTCTTTCAAAGAATCAAAAATTTTTGTGCTGGAGAGACTTTCTTCCATGGCATTTCTTTTTCTTTCTTCTTCAGAAATACTTGATTCAAGTTGGTCAATGTTTTTTTTTCCAGTTTTTTTTGAAGATCTCTTCTATCCTTTTGCAAGGTTTCCAATTCTTTTTTTTAGATTTATTACCAGTTGTTCTTTCCTTTTTATTTCTGCTTTATTATCTGTCTCTTGGTCATCTTTAAGCTGTTCGATCCCGGCTTCCTCTCTATTCACCCTTTGAATAATAGTTTGCATCCTTTCATCTTTGCTTCTTAAAAGTTGGTCATCATTTAGTGATTCTTTCAATATTTTTTTATCTTTTTCTATGTTTGCGGACACTTTTTGTATTTTATCTTCTGCAGGCGGTCCTAGTTGTTTTTTGATAAAATCAGAATTTAAGAAGTTTTTTTGTAAGCCGCTGCCATTATCTAAAAATATTTTTGTCTCTCCTCCACGGGGCCCCAAAACAACAAGTTCCATTGGGTTTTTTTTGGAGTAGCTTATTACCAGGCCATCAACATTAGCATGGGGAAATTTTTTATTGATAAATTTTTTCGCATTCATGATTTGTTCTTTTTGTTCCTCGTAGCTAAGTGGGTTTTCAATCCTGCCTTTAATTTTTGATATGTCAAGAATTCCAGTTAATTCGTTTTTTCTCAAATTTCTCAGCCTTCTTTCAAGATCTTCAACGGGATCAATATGAGGGGTTTTTTCATCATAAGACGGCAGCCCTTCCTGCTCGTGCCCCATCGTTTGCATTTCATGTTGTTCTCCGCCGTGATAGGGTATTGACGCCGCCCCAGGTTGGAACGGCCGCGGCTGGAACGGCCGCGGCTGGAACGGCTGGGTTCTGTTCACTTCTTGATGGTCATCGTCGTCGTGGTTGGGGGGGTCAATGTTATAGTCATCATAATCGTAGGGATCCGGGGCTTCTGCCATTTATTTATAAACAGTTTTTTTAAAATTAGAATTTATATTTTTCAATTTATATATCATGTCTGTGCAAGATGACCTTCATCCAAAAAAAAGAAAAAAGATAATGCGCGCCATGAAGGCACCACGTGCTGTCAAGCGCATAACTTTCAATCCTTCCGAAGCAAACCCAGGCGAGACTCGTATGTACACTTCCCCAAACTGAACGAGAACGAAGTCCTTGTGCCTAGCTCTTTGGCCCTGATATTTGAAATCGACCTTTCTGGGGGGCATGCGAACAACTTCCTTGTCCAGAACGTCTCGCGAGCGCTCGTGGACAAGCTTGTTGTGAAGTTTGAAGGCACGATTTTGGAAGAAACCGTCGGCCATGACATATACAACACGTTCAGGGACCTTTTCTTGCCTGGAGAACAGCGGGACAACATAGTGCCTGAGGGCATCCAGAGCGAAGATTTGTGCAAGATCCGCTCAAATTCTGGGGACAAAAAAACAACAGGTGTCGACGCCAAAAAAAAACTTAACAAAGTTTGCGGCTCTAAATATCGAATCAATCTGGACCACCAGATCTTGACAGACCACGGAATTTTCTACCCCCAGGCGTTGTACAGCGACCTCATATTTGAAGTGACCCTCGCGCCAGCCAGCCAAGTGGTCAGAGGCTCGGACACGACAAAGCTGAAATATAAGCTGAAGAACATCCAGCTTCAGTATGAAATGATCCGAAGTGAGAAACTTGCAAAAGAAGCAGCCAGCATTTACGACGGTGGCAAAGAGTTTTTATACGACCACGTGGTCCGTGATAAAGTGATCCCGATCGACAGAGGGACACAAAAAAGAATAAACGTCAAAGTCAACGCCCAAAGACGGTCATTCAAGGGGATCCTCTTGCTGTTCATGGAGTCGTACGCCCCAGGGGCAAGAGATTCGGAAAAATACATTTTCCCGGACATCAAGAAAATCAGCGTTGCGATAAACGGCTCGCCCAACATGATATACAACAACGGCATCGAAAGTCTGGACATTTGGAGCGAAGTGAGCCGCTTCTTCATGAAAGAAAAAGAAAAACCCCAGTTCATGACTTTTCAGAAGTTCTACACCGTCGACAAGTTCGGGCTTCTGATCGATCTGCGCTCCATGGCCAGCCAAGAAATGCACGGCAGCGGCACCCGTCTCGTGAACACAACAGACGGCGTGCAGCTGGAAATCGAGAGAGACGCCAAGGGGTCAGGAACTATTAACTGCCACGTTTTCATAATCGCCGACTCCCAGTTTAACATAATGCAAAAGCAGCTGCAATCTGTGCAGTTTTGAATTTTTATATACAGTATTGAAAATGGATCCTGGCAACATCCCCTTCAACGCGCTAATAGTCGGGCCGACCAACTCTGGCAAGACGCATTTTCTTGGGAATCAGCTCTGCGGCCCATTCCGTGGCAAGTTTGATTACATCGTGTTAATCTGCCCAACCTTCGCCCATAACAGAACGCTGTACCGGTTTGCGGAGAGAGGTCCTAGGGTGCATGTCATCATCTGTGAGCAACACCAAGTTGAAAATTGGCTGAAAGTGGCAAGTTTTTATTTCGAAGGCGACAACACTCTCATCGTCCTTGATGACTGCGCTTCATCAAAAGATGTGAAAGATCGCACTGGGGAGCTTGTAAAACTCGCATTTTTGGCTCGGCATGTCGGCATGTCGGCATGTCGGCATCAGCGTTTGGGTGCTGGCCCAGCAGCTATCAAGCATCGCGAAGCCTTTCAGAGAGAATTTGGCGGCAATCGTTCTCTTTTACACGCCATCGGCAAAAACCACAAAGGCAATCTTCGAAGAATACCGCGGCGGCCATTCATACAAAGAAATCAATCAGATGATTTCAAGGCTTAAAGAGCGCAAGTTTGCATATCTGATTCTTTCACTGCGGCACCCTTACCGTATTGAACAAATGCAGTATTAACGCATGATGGAGCAACGATTCGAAGAAGCCGAAAAAATCTTGAGCTGGCGAGAAATGAAACCTGGAGTAGCTTACAAGTGTCACGGAATCGAATGCCGCGGTAAAAACGATCAGGGCAAGCCGATAAGTGTCGTCAAACTCGAGATGAAAGACGGCGTGAAATCGTATTACGCGCCAGCTTCTTTGTATTGGGAGCTCACCAGACGGAAACAAACTTCTTACATCATGTATGACGGTTTGCAAAATTCAAGAGCGGGGTATCAATATCCCGTTTTCAAGTTTGCAAATTGACATGAAAAAAATGAATTACATAATGGCTGAACAAAACGACCCCGAGTTGGCAGATGTCATGAAAATGCTTGAAGTCGAGCCTGCACGGCCCATCGAACCACCTAGCCCCGACATTCCAGCACTCCGTGAGCAGCTTGCTCTTCTGGTTTCCGCGGGCAAATGCAAAGAAGCAATAGGCACGCAGCTGACACACGATCAATTGATTCGATTGTCAGACAAAGATGTCATGAAGTACCACAAAAGGTACCTGACCTACGTTGGCGCCAAGACCACAGAAACCCTGATCGATAGCTTTCTTTTATTAGCCACAAAATCGAATAGCCAAGCGGTTCGGATAAAAGATACCAAAGCCCTGCAGAATGACCTGAAAAACGACTACATCATCACACAAGAGCTGTCAAATATTTCTGCCTATCTTGCGATGAAATGCGGCTGGATGCTCGCAGTTGCCAGCGCGTTTCTGATCACAGCAAAACATGTTGATTTCAGCGCTGATGAGAAAGCTGAGCAATCTTCAGTAACTGCTGAATAATTAGTGAACATTACTTGCTGATTGAAAATAATTTGTTCACAACATATACCATGGCAGATTCTGACACAACCCAACAAGTGACATCACAAACACCCACCACAAAAACTAAAAACCCAAAACGGGTCGCGGCCGGCAAAGCAATCGCTGAAAAAACGAGACTTGCCCGCGAGGCGCAGAAAAAGCCTTTAGATGAAGCCAATGCCATCATTTCAAATCAGGAAAAAAAGGCCCCTGAGGCAACAACACCTGCCGATCCTGGGGCAATTATTACAACAACACAATGGCTGAGTGGCATCAGAATTTTTCTTTCAACAGTGGGAATCTACTACAAACGAGAAGAGATAAAAGCCTTTTTCGCCAAAAAGACGCCTCCAGTCGAGCCGCCTCAAGTCGAATCGCCTCCAGTAAAAGAAGGAAGAATTAGAAATATGGATTAAATTTTCATAAACATATGGTTTCTGAATTTCACATCAAAATTTCCGCTGTCATTATGATAAGCTTTATTTGGTACAAATTCACCAAGGGGTGTTTTAAAACTGCCTGGCTAATCATTTCTACAAAAGAAGACATTTCGGACGATGACAACGATTGGGAAGACGACGACGATTGGGAAAGCCCGCCACCGTATTCTAATTGAAAAAATTTTTTTTTTAATATAACCATGTCGCAGTATTATATTCTGTTCTGTGTTTTTACCTTTGCCCGGTTTTTCTCCTCATGTATTTTTATTTATTTTTCTAGTTGAACCTCGCTTGATCGCTTGCTCGATCACTCAACCCTCAACGGACTCCCCGAGTCTTATTCAACAGAGTGTGAGTTCGAATTTCTAGAGGTAGCGTCGACAAGATCTGTAAGCTACACTGTTCAAAAATGGTTCCAGAGGTTGATTGCCTTTCCTAATCGATTGCTCTCGACAATGGAAGAAGAATCCAATGGCCAAGCTACTCATCGCCAAGTTCTACCGAACGTAACACTTGATCAGCAGGGTGTTTTGAATGAAAATTTACTCCGTCTTCGTAAAAGCAGATGAGCGGCAAAGGGTAAAGTTACGAAGAAAATTACTGAGATCACTTTGTGTATGTCGCAATCACCTTTAGTGGAGGATCTTTTATCCAAGACTCAAGAATTTAACAAGACAATGGAGGCTTTTAAAACTGCTCATGCAAACTATCACTCAATGTTAAGTGATGAAGACAAAATTCAAGACTCTCAAGATTATTACGAGTCCAAACATGCAAGGATTGCTTATTTTCAAGAGACATTAAACAAATTTATCACAAAGGCCAGTGCAGAGAATTACGAAAGCGAAGTACGGCCAGAAGATTTAATTAGCAATGTCGGTTCGAGAACGTGCACAGGATCGCACGCGTCGCACACGTCATCTCAGAAATTGGGTGGTGGCTCCTTGGCTCATGTGCATAGCCTAAGATTGGCTGTTGCTGCAAAAAGGGCAGCTTTACAAGCAGATGCCGCAACCCTCCATAAACAGCAAGCTATTCAGCAAGAAGAATTACATCTTTGACAGGAAGTTATTAAGCAGCAACAACTTCAAGAAGAAGCCAAGTTGCGCCTCGATCAAAGAAAGCGTCAGCTGGATCAACAGCCGTTTTCTCCTATGAAGCCACGCCCTCCCATGGCTCCACAGGAAACCAAGCCTTTAGAGAAATGCTATGAAGATGTTCGCCTTGCTAGTCATCTTGAAGACAGTATAAAGGAAAGTCTGTACTCACATGGCTTATCTACTGGAGAGAGATTCCTACAAGAACTAATAGATATCCAGAGGGAGCAGCAGAGGCATAACAAGAGACTTCTTCACTTGCAAGAATCTCGTGATCATCAATTTCAGGGATTACTCGCTCAGCAAAACAAGCTTTCCTTGTCACTTACATTACCAAACAGCGAGGTGCAAGTGTTTGACAGAGATCCCGCCAATTACTACAACTTCTTGCAATCATTTACGAATCTCATTGAGGCGAAGACCGCTGACAGCACGCCGTCTTTTGAAGGAAAGATACGGACAAGGATACAAAATCGCAACTGCTCTGGTAGAATGTCTGATAAATGGGCCACCCATAAAGAACGAAGATTGTAACGCTCTTCAGAAGCTTTCAATTTCACTTACAAATTGTAAAAACATTTTGCAAGACGTTGGATACCTCAACAAAGTTGACAACCCTGACAGTCTACAGAAAATTGTGAGAAGGCTGCCTCATACATTGAGACAAAGTTGGCGCAATAAGGCAGATCACATTACAAATAATGAGCATCGAGAGATCACTTTCCATGACTTGGCGAAGTTTGTGGACGTAAAAGCCCATGCAATGACCCATCCAGTGATTGGAGACAAAGATGATCCAAGGATTGGCAGAAAGGATTCCAAAGGCTCAAGGAATAGAAGAGGTGCTAACTTTGCTACTTCCGTGAATGATGGAGGCCGTACTGATGTTAATAAGCAGCCAGATTCATCCCTTGATTCAACTATGGCAACCAGGATACCTCCCAAATGTCCTTTTTGCAATGGTCATCACGTCTTAGTCTGCTGCAAAGACTTCAAGAAGCTCCGCGTGGAGCAGAGATTTAGGTTCGTTCGTTCAAAGGGTCTCTGCGTTAACTGAATGTTGTGCCGCGTAGCACTAAGAACACAAGTATTTGATTTGGATGAGAATTACTTTGTTGAACTTCTGTCTGTGTTTTCAGTACCAAGCCTACCCGTGAGTCATGACAGTATCCAGACTCAAGAGGATGTGATCACCTTCCCTTACCTCAGAGATCTTCAAATTCAAACAATTGACTCGGATGTTGGCCTGCTTATTGGATGTGACGTTCCAAAGGCCCTGGAACCCCATGAAACCCGTGTTAGTCAAGGCCAAGGCCCATTTGCGACAAGAACTATATTTGGTTGGACAGTAAATGAACCCTTGAGAATGGGCCAGCCACAGCCAGTGTGCAACTTTGTAAAGGCTGACGAAGAACTTAGCCAGCAGTTTCGTACGTTCTGTAACTGGGAGTTCTCAGACTCCATATGCGTCGACAAACCAGCAATGTCCCAAGAAGACAAGCATGCACTATCCATCATGAAGGAATCGACCTGTTTGAAGGAGGGTCACTACCAGATAGACTTACCCTGGAAAAACGAGCTGCCTTGTTTACCAAACAATTGAGCAACGGCAGAACATTGTTTGAAGTTACTGCGCAGAAAATTGCTTAAGAACCCAGGCCTGCGTTTGAAGTATTCAGCATTCATGGACAGCCTTTTTGAGAATAAGCAACCTCAGATGGTTCCCAAGATTCCATTGGAACACACGGCCCGTGTAGCGTGGTACTTACCTCACCATCCGGTCGTGAACCCAAACAAGCCTGACAAACTTTGTGTGGTCTTCGACTGTTCCGCGCGATACACCGGGTGTCCTCTCAACTACTTCAGGGCCCCGATCTAACCAACGACTTGGTGGGAGTTCTGATTCGCTTTCGTGAAGAGCCTATTGCCATAATGGCCAACATCGAGGGAATGTTCCACAAGGTGCGTGTCAGCCCGAAGGATTGTGATGCCCTTCGCTTCCTGTGGTGGCCAGACAACAATATCAACAAGGATCCAGAAGATTGCCAAATGCTGGTTCATTTATTTGGTGCCACTTCTTCTCCAAGTTGCGCTAATTTTGGCTAATTCTGCCAGACGAGGAATCCTCTCCATTGTGAGTTCCATCTATGACCCTCTGGGGTTTGTTGCACCCTTCATCCTTCCAGCCAAGCGTCTATTGCAGAACTTGTGCCGAAGAGGCTTAGGTTGGGATGACATGGTTTCAAACGAAGATATCACTATCTGGCAGGGTTGGCTCGGAGATCTCCTAAGTTGGAGTCCCTCAAAGTTTATCGATGTTTCAAGCCGCCTGACTTCGGTGACGTCACAACTTGTCAGATCCACCACTTTGCTGATGCCAGTCAGATTCCTTATGGCGCAGTGTCCTATCTTCGCATCACAAATGCACAAGGTCTCATTCATTGTTCATTCGTCATTGGGAAATCCCAGCTGTCACCACTCAAGCATCTTACTATTCCTAGATTAGAGTTGAGCGCAGCTGTTGTTGCAGCCAGACTGGACAAGATCATTAGAACTGAGACCGACTTACAGGTCAACGAGTCTGTGTTTTGGACCGACAGCACCTGCGTCTTGGGATACCTCCGAAACGAGAGCAAGCGCTTTCATACTTTTGTTGCAAATCGGGTAGCTACAATACAGGAGGTCACGGCTGCTTCGCTCTGGAGGCATGTTGACTTGTCGCAGAACTCAGCGGAGGACGCATCGCAAGGGCTTTCTGCAGAGACTCTGTTAACTAACAGTCGATGGCTCCGAGGCCCAGATTTCCTGTGGCGTCCAGAATCTTCTTGGCCTATCGCCCTGGTTTGGTCCTGGAGGTTTCACCAGACAACCCAGAGGTAACCTTGACAGCTGAGGTATACTCCCAATCCACAGAAATCAGAGAAGAACCAATGAACAAGATCTTTGAAAGATTTTCCTCTTGGTACAGGTTGAAGAAATTCATTGCCTGGATCCTTCACTATCGCGATAATCTGCGATCAGCAGTGGGGCAACGTAGGAGTGGTTACACAGAAGTCACTAAAAAAAACAAGGTAGTTCCAGTTACCCTTGGCGAGTTATGAAATGCAGAAAAGGAAATTGAGACATGTTCAAAAAGAAAGTTTTGAAGAGGAATTGACCATATTGGCAAAGCCATCATCCACTCTCCCCTCAGGTGAACAAAGTTCAAAGTGTCAAGTCAAGAAATCGAGCAAGATAGTCAAACTCGGTCCCCGGATGATTGACGGCTTGTTGTGTGTAGGAGGAAGGTCAGCCAATGGACCCTTCCAGCAGAGTGCAAAGCATCCAGTAATTTTGCCAAAGTCGCACCATATTGTCCCTCTCATCATTCGCCAGTATCATAATGTCTCCGGTCATTCAGGAGTGGAGTATGTCCTTAGCCTGATTAGAGAGAAGTTTTGGATTGTCGGTGCCAGAACTGCAGTGCGAAGATGTCTAAATGCCTGCGTCCACTGTAAGAGAAGACAAGCCCCCGTTGGTGAACAGAAAATGGCGGATCTGCCACTGGACAGAATTACACCTCACAAACCTCCCTTTACTTATGTCGGAGTCAACTGTTTTGGCCCGTTCCTGATTCACCGTGGAAGAACAGAAGTTAAGCGTTACGGCGTGCTGTACACCTGCCTGGTGGTACGTGCTGTCCACATAGAAGTGTCCCGCAACTTGGATACCGATTCGTTTTTAAACAGCTTCAGGCGATTTGTTGCAAGAAGAGGATCTCTGGAACTTATAAGATCCGACAATGGTGGCAATAAGGACAGTAAGCAAGGTTTTGAACGCACTGGTCAGGGAGCAAGTACTAGATGATGAGGGGCTGTCAACATTCATGTGCGAAGCAGAGTCAATCGTAAACTGCAGGCCCTTGACAAAGGTCTCAGACGACGTCCGCGATCTCGAACCCCTCATGCCTAATCACCTTCTCCTCTTTCGGTACAGCCAATCGTTCCCTCCTGGAATCTTTGTCAAGGAGGACACCTACTCCAGGCGCAGGTGGAGGCAAGTCCAGTACTTATCAGATGTATTTTGGCGCAGATGGGTAAAGGAATACCTGCCAACTTTGCAAGAGAGGGAAAAATGGTTCAGGCCGCGCCGAAATTTTCAAATCGGAGATATCGTACTACTCACAGATGAGAAGTCGCCAAGGGGTTTATGGCCACTTGCACGCATAACAAGCATCAAGACCAACCAGCAAGACCGTCTCGTGAGAAGCGTCACGCTGAAAACAAAATCAAGCACATTCAAACGACCCATTGACAAGAAAGTCGTACTTGAAGGAGCAGCTGAAGTTGCAGAGGAGACTTAATTGTGGAACTTGACAATTTATCTAGGGACGCTCAATGAAGGAACAATTAATGTTAACATTGCATTGGAATCCTCTTTTCGCTGATGTAAATGTTTATGTAGTGCATTTAGGGGCCGGGATGTAGGATTCCACGTGCGAATTTTTATCTTAACTTACTGCTTGTGTATGCAAATTAGGGCTATTTAAATGCTAACGGTTTCCCAGTTTTTTCTCAATCACGTTCTCGCAGTATCAATCTCATATTATTGCGGATCTATACTCTACCTAGCTCCACCGTCATCGCTACAGTCAGGAAACATTTGCCCACTCCAATAAGCTTCTCTCGTGAGCAGGCGTTCATCAAGGCTATTATTGTCACTAAGGTTGGAAATTTGTTCAATGATAATAAAACTGAAATCAGAGAGATTCCAGGAATAGAATACGATACAACTAACAATTCACGACGCTTTCTTATTTCTTTTTTATTTTCTCTTTCATTCTTCTCACAAGTGTTCCTGTTACGTAATACTACTGCAATACCACAGATTTATCACTCAAGGGCCTAATCAGGGAGTTTGTTATGAGGCTGTGATTATAGCGCTTTTTTATACATGCGTTCAGGGGGCTCATTTAGGGATTTTGTTATTTTTTATTCAAAGGCCCTATTTTTGTATCCTGTTTCCTTGTCTTTTGTGCGCTGGAAAACACCTTATTCAAGTGCCCTGGTTTTGGATCTTGTTGTGCTATGTTTGTTAATTTACTTTGCTGGTAGCCTATGAATCATCCTTGGATGATCCGATGTATGTCCTGTTCCTGAATGATTAAAACGCCGGGGAACTCCGTGGCTAACCTGTACTCTCACTGATTGCTCTGTTGCCAGCAGGGTTGTCGTGATGGTGCAATGGTAGCACACCCGACTAGTAACCAGGGGGACGCGGGTTCGATTCCCACTCACGGCATATATATGTTTTTTTCATTCAAAAAGGATCAGTTAGTAGTTAGCAAACAATAATAAATGAATGTTAAAACCACCCAAAAGAAATTTTTGGCATCACCTAACTTCCTATCCACACTCCCCCATAAATATCTAGGGATAAATATAACTTCAATTACCCCCACCAGAAAGTTGTCACTACCTATATTTAAATCAAACAAAACATTGCCATCCAACAATCCGAAAAGATATAATACATTATTTTCAAGTTAACCAATTAGAAATTATTTTGTTTTAATTAGAGTATCATAAAAACAAACTTGCTAAAACTTGCACTTAATGTGAAATTCCCACCAAACTTACCAAACTTCACCTTTCAAAATTATTATGACCTTCTATTTCTTAGAACAACAAAACCACAATGAACTACAACAAAACCACAATGAACTACAACTTTCCCACAACTTTATGCAATACTCTTTTCATGCCAAAGCAAAATAGTCCATTTAGCATAAAGTTTTATTATGCAACACATACCACTTATTGAAAAACATTAAATTATATGTCCATAACTCTAAAAACACTAACATTACTAACAAAGAATTTTTGCTCCATCAACTTGATCAAGATATTTCATTGTTAGTGTATATATTGAAACACATTAATCTTTAAAAAATGCCAGTTTTGCAATAGCAATTATCTTGTCATTCTCATTACACAATGAATTTTTGCTGCATCAACTTGATCACAGAACTTGCAATGTTTATGTTGTTCATGAAGATGGCAATATGATCTCCATTTAAATCTAATAGGATTTAACACCACATGTATTCAAATTGGAAATAACTTCCGAACAAGAACGTATGCAATGATTCAATGCAAGGAAAATTTGAAGTCAATCAATTAAATGCGTAATGCCCTTGTTTCCGCACATACATTTAAAAACGGGGTATATCATTGTATTCACAAATTAATCTCTTGTCTGCTTTTGTTATAACAGCGTAACGCCACCCAAAACATTACTACACCATTTTGAGTTCTTGTTCCAGTTATTTTCAGAGTACCGCGATACAGCGTAAACGGCTACCTAAAATTTCCTTTCATGCCGGAATATTTTGCGGTTAAGCACAGGTCTTCTCTACGTAAAGTTTTATATTGAACACTGCAATGGATTACCTCCAAAAACCGAATGAACACTCGAATGAAGCTCGAAGGATAATATCCCTAAGCGAAAATTGAAGCAGATTATAATGCATCCAGATATAAATATGACTCATTCTTACAGTAACAACACATGCTACAATCGATAATCCCAATCGACCAAGAATTACGCTTTTTCCACATTAAGAACGAGGAATATACACATACATAATGTTCCTTCGAGCAAGAATTGGTTCGGTCCAAGTGTACCGGTTCACAAGAGCCGCTACAAAAGACCAAACAATACACAACTACTAACCAAGAATGACTCCTAAACAAGGAAAGCACCATGGTTATTTCCTTGTAAACCGGTACTCCGGGACAGAACCCAACAATTACAGCCGCACTAGAATACACTCCAAAGTTTTTTTTACTGATAACTTAATGAGAAGCAAGAATTGCGAATCGAACGATCCGCTTAGACACATCACCTCTTGCGAATAAGTGTGAAGAATCCCTAATGAGATGCAATATACGATCCGTAAACTCTACTATACAGACCGCAAGGCACTTAATGATCTGTACGGATCGAATGGATCGTTAAATCTTCTGCCCGCTACTATCTGAAAAGCAGTTTTTTTTTCTAAGTGTCCCTAATCAAATGCAATATACCATCCGTGAACAGTACTCTACAGAGCGTAAGGCCACTTAACGATCCGTATGGATCGAACGGATCGTTAAGCCTTCTGACCCCATCACTATCTGTAAAACAGTTTTTTCTCTAAGTGTCCCTAATGAGATGCAATATACCATCCGTGAACAGTACTCTACGGAGCGTAAGACCACTTAACGATCCGTACGGATCGAACGGATCGTTAAGCCTTCTGACCCCCTCACTATATCTGTAAAGCAGTTTTTTTCTAAGTGTCCCTAATGAGATGCAATATACCATCCGTGAACAGTACTCCACGGAGCGTAAGTCCACTTAACGATCCGTACAGATCGAACGGATCATTAACCCTTCTGAACAACTCACTATCTGTAAAGCAGTTTTTTTCTAAGTGTCCCTAATGAGATGCAATATACCATCCGGGAACAGTACTCTACGGAGCGTAAGACCACTTAACGATCCGTATGGATCGTTCAGCCTTCTGACCCCCTCACTATCTGTAAAGCAGTTTTTTTCTTAGTGTCCCTAATGAGATGCAATATACCATCCGTGAACAGTACTCTACGGAGCGTAAGGCCACTTAACGATCCGTACGGATCGAACGAACTGAATAAGCCTTTAACAGATCATTACAATGCGGGTGTATTGGACAACCCTCCACACTTAATCCTCGCTCCCACTGCAATGCCCTCTTGTTTCTGCACAAGAATGATTTTTTCGCTTCAAGCTTGAAAGTGCGTGTGGAGGAACAACTGCAATCGATGGAAGACAAAATAAAAAATTTCAAAGGATATTTTTCAGATTCTTCATCAGAGGATAATGACTGCGATGATTCCGAGGAAAATTAATGTTACTACTATGACATGTTAAAAACTACCAGGCGTTGCAAACATGTGAGAAGCCTGGTGTCTAGTAAATTTCTCGATTGTTTTCTTAGTACATTGGTTCACTCGGAAAGTATGGTTCGAATTCGTTATAAATATCATGTTGATAATATTGAAAAGTTTGTTTGATATCGGTAGCTGTAGTAAAAGAATATTTAGCAGGATTAATACTTTGACAAAGTGTCTTTCTTATTGTTGTTGGGTTTTTTTTTCCAGAACCTGGTCATTCTGCTTTTGAAAATACTCATAGCCTGTCATTTCGGGGGCAGAATTTTCCATGGCCCGGTCACTTTTTATCTGACCCGGTCATCCCCATAAATAATGAACCGTCCCTTACTGAAGCTTGCCATGAAAACAGTGCGAAACTATGATCAATCGAATAGCGACGAGCTTAGACAAGCGCCATGCAATGAATTTGATCGTAATTAAGGAACCTGCTATTAAAAATTAAAAGCGATTATATGAGGGAATGTGTGCAGTTCCTTTGTTGCTGACAGCCGCTTACAATAAATCCTGCACAGGGTGTTAAAAGCAGCACGCTTTATAGTAAATGGGGCTCAAGGTGGTAAAATGAGACTACTCAGAGTGCACAAATTACACAAAAAAACTATTGTCTGTGTTGTGTTATTTTGACACAGGATTGCTGAATATCCAAAAAGACCAGCAACACAACCTAAACATAATCTTTTTTGACGGGGGTCAGGGAATACTAAAATAGTGTTAACACAGCATTGTAATTATTTTCCTTGCTTTCCATTCTTCTTGCTTGGTTCGCCGCTTGCAAGCCCAAACCCCACCTTTGCCTGATTGACTCTCTCTTCGCTTGCTTTTTCGAAAATAGAGACACTGAACAGTCTACAGTGGTTTTTGTTAACTTGACAAAACATACTCGCAGCTTGAATAAAGCTACTGTCTTGGGAAAAGTATTTCATGATAATCTATTTGCCATCATTAAAGGTCACTGTGTTTTTCATGTGTCTTTGTTTTAACATGGTCTCTGTTAGGATTCAAAGAAAAGCTCGGACCACATGCAGATTGGCCCCCTTTAGGGTTTTAATTCAAATTTTTTGAAAAGCATCCCTGCGCCTTTTCCATGGGTGTCCCCGCGCCTGGCGGTTTGCATATCATGTCATTGAAGAAATATGAGCAATAAAATACCTTTCTAAACCGATTGCATTGTGCTGCCTCCGTGAGAGTTGAACGATGTCTTATTTGCGTTTTAAACGTAAACTCTTGCCAGACTTGAGCTCGGATGAAGAAGAATACTCTGCCTGGAAAGTCCCTTGTACAATTCTAGGACAACATTGAATTCTACAAAACCTTCTGGGCAGCTCTCAAGGATAGTTTTATCAAATGTGTCAACAAATGTTTTGAAAAAGGTGAGATGTCTAACTCTCAAAAACAAGCTGTCATCACTCTAATTGAAAAAAAAGGGAAAGATCGCTCGCTTCTTGAAAATTGGCACCCCATCTCTCTTGTAAATGTGGATACAAAAATTATGACTAAAGCAATTGCATGGAGGATAAAAACTGTTCTACCTGACATAATCCATCAAAATCAGACTGGATATGTAAAAGATCGTTTTATAGGCGAAACAATATGATCTATCTACGATATTATGGATTTCACTGCAACGGAAAATATCCCCGGTTTAATGATTTTTATTGATTTCCAGAAGGCTTTTGATAGTGTCGAATGGGGTTTTCTCATAAAATGTCTCGAGAAATTCAATTTTGGACCAGACTTCATTCGCTGGGTTAGAGTTTTCTACAAAGACATAAAAAGTTGTATCATAAACAACGGCCTAACATCAAACTTCTTCCCACTTGAACGTGGCGTTCGACAGGGAGATCCTTTATCTCCATACCTTTTTGTAATTGCGGTAGAAACGCTGGCAATCGCCATTCGACAGGACCCAGATATTAAAGGTATTGTTATTGGAAAAGAGGAAACAAAAGTTCTGCAATATGCTGATGATACAACTGCAACATTAGCTGATGTCGATTCAGCAAAATCACTCTTTAAACTGATGGAGATTTTTCAAAATATTTCTGGCCTCAATATTAATTGTTCAAAAACGGAAGGTATGTGGATTGGTTCATTTAGAGGAAAAAAAAAGGAAGAACCATTTTGCATCAAGTGGCCTAAAACCCCGATCAAAGCTTTAGGAGTTTATTTTACATACGATCCGAAACTTCTAAAAGAGAAGAATTTTATTGAAAGGCTTGACAGTATCAAAAACCTTATTAATATATGGTCTTCGAGGGGTCTATCTCTTCATGGAAAAGTAACAATAATCAAATTCTTCTTGATCTCGAAGTTTGTTTATGTTTGCTCTATATTGCCAACACCAAAAGAAGTAGTAAGTGAACTGAATCGATTACTTTTCAAGTTTCTGTGGAACGGTGTAGATAAAGTAACTCGTGTGTCTGTAATAAATGATTATGAGAGGGGTGGTTTAAAAATGATAGATGTTGATTGCATGATTAGATCTTTGAGGTTAGGATGGCTACAGAGAGTATTTAATTCAAGTGAGAGATATTTTCTTTATCTGTTAGAACACGTTTGGGGTATCTTCTTTCTCAGCTGCAACTTTGATGTCAAATATTTTAACTTACACTCTCCATTCTACTATGAACTTCTGCAATGGTGGTCAGAATTTCACGATACCTTTGCCGAAGAGAAGGATTATCAAAAAATTATTTGGAACAATGAAGAAATAAAAATAGATAACAAACCGGTTCATTTCAAAAATTATCGCGAAGCAGGAGTTACGTACACGTATGATCTTCTTTTTGACCGGGATATAAATGCTGCCTTCACTCATCTCTCGAACAAGATAAACAAAACCAATTTTCTTCAGTTGGCGGGTCTTCGACACTCTATACCCTCACAGCTAAGGTCCGCGAATGTACCATTATCAACCCTATCTCCCTCTTTTACATTTAAAAATAACACTTTCAATATTAGACAGAAAAGATCAAAAGATTACTATTCTCTGCTTGTTTCCAGAAAGGCTCAACATCCCAATATCACCGTCAAATTGCAGAGGGATTTTGATTTTACAATCGATCAAATCAATCGAATTTTCGTATTACCACATTCTGTTGCACTTGAATCCTATGTAAAAGCTTTCCAATATAAAGTTATAAACTCTATTCTCTATACAAATACCAAATTATTTAAAATTGGTTACAAAAGCAACGATTTGTGTACGTTTTGTAAAACTGAGTCGGAAACCTCAGATCATTTCTTTTATAACTGTTCACACACTAGACAATTCTGGACAGATTTTGCATTATATTGGCACCTACTATCAAAACATCAAATCCATTTCTCCCTAAAAGATGTTTTATTTGGGATATTTTCAGAAAAAAATGCCCTTTACTTGATCTTTTAAATTACTTCGTAATTATTGGAAAATTGTTCTTGTGGGACTGCAGAAGAAGTCAAAACCTTCCTAAAATCGAGGGACTTAAAGCCAAAATTAAAATTAAATATGACATAGAAAGTAAAATTACAAAACAAGAATATTTTAATAAAAAATGGATAATTAAACCTATGTAATATATATGTATTATTATTACTATTATTATTATATCAATGTTACTATTTCTAATGTTGTCTTTGTGCGTGTGTAATTGACTTTATAATACAAGATTGTAATTTGGAATGTAATTACTAAGAGAATGTAATTATTAACATGGTATTAAGATTTATATTTATTACTAATTAATTTAATCTATCTATTTATTTTTTCAAAGACATGTATTTTTTTTTAGATCTAAAATGTATGTAACTCTAGATTTAATGTGTGTATATTAATGTTCTATTTTGTAACTGCAATAAAATTAATTAATTTTTAAAAAAAAACTAGCAATAACCCCAACTCAAAAATCAATGATTACTTTGACAATGACGAGACCAATGACGACACCGATGATGAAGAAATTGTGTTCGAATATCGACTGCATCAGCAACAACAACAACCTAGTAATAATCCGGACCCAAAAGACACGTTTTTTTATGAAGACAAAGATGCAACCTATGATGAGAGAGAAGACAACGGAATTGAATTTGCTCAACAGCAACATAGCAGTAGCCCTGAGCCAAAATTAAGTGATTATGACAACGATGAGACCAATGAGAAAGAATGTGATTGCTATGACAGGGATGAGACCAATGATGAGACCGATGATGAAAAGTGTGATTTTGCACAACAGCAACATAGTAGTAGTGATAGCAGTGACTCTTATGATGATGATGAGACCAATGATGAAGAATCCGATTTAGAACAACAGGAACAATATAGCAGTAACCCTGCACCAAAATGAAGTGATTATTTGCGGCTCAGCTCTTTCATGGTTCAAGTCATATTTGGAAGGGAGATCTCAAAGAATTTGCATAAAAGAGACGCTTTCGCAGTCATTTGATTTGAAGTGGAGTGTACCTCAAGGTTCTTGTCTTGGTCCGCTTTTGTTTACTATCTATTCAAGTGATTTGTTTTCTCTCCTGGAGTCCCATTTACCAACTGCGCATGGTTACATGGATGACACACAATTGTATCTGTCCTTTAGTCCTAGTGTTAGCACTGTCGAGTTGGATGCTGTCACTGCCATTGAAAATTGTATTTGAGAAATCAGACGGTGGATGTGTGTGAGGAAATTAATGCTTAATGATGACAAGACTGATTTTCTGCTTGTTGGGACAAGGAAGCAGCTCACAGGTGTCTATTGATGGCATTAGAGTCGGAGATTATAATATTAGTCCTTCTCCATCAGTCCGTAATCTGGGCACATGGTTTGGCGCGCATTTGGATATGGATGTACATATTACCAAAACATGCAGCAGTGCATTTTATTATCTTTATAATATCAGACATATTAGGAAGTACCTATCCAGAAGTAGCACCGAAACACTTGAAAATTAAAATCTGTGGCGATGGAGCAAGAATGTCGCATTCCAGTTCCCTCTTTGTTTGTTCTTTCTCCCTTCTGGAAGAAAGTAAACATGTTCTCTCCACTGCAGGTAGAGTGTACTGCAAGTTATCTATTTCAGCAATTTCTACAAAATCACAGCCCAATATTGGAAATCAAACATTCACAGTACCAAACAACAAGTACAACACCTTACAGTGGCAAGAACATTGCTGACAATAAATCTATATGTAATTCTAAAAAAAATGTTGAAAAAATACCAGTACTCTGTAACGTAACTGATCTAAACTAACCTGGCTTCTTGTGTTATTGCAGGAAACCACACTGTTGCTCTATTAAAGACATCTGAAGATTACAACAATCTGCGAAATGGCCTAGCAAATGCAACGGAAACTGTTAACAGGTTGATTAATGATGGGTTCATCTCAATCAATGGAAAGAACATCAAATTGCAATTCTTCTTGGTGGGGGGGATTACAAAGTAAGTGGAATTTATGTTGGAATTCAATGTTGATGAAGTTGCAACATAGTTTAAGTATAACTAAACTACAGTGTATATTGGATGATAATAAGCTCGAATACTTTTATTTCAATAGTTTCTACTTCTTGCAATGGGTATGAAAAGAGCCATATCAAACAACTCATGCATCTGGTGTTTGATTCATAAAAAAGACAGGTACTATCTTGAAGTATTCATCAATCAGAATTTACTTGGTTTTGTTAATAGAAAAAAATATGCATGTCATGTCTTATTCTAATCTATAATGTCTAATTTAAACTTATTCATAACATCATACCCACTAATCACTCTCTTTATAAAATGAATATAAAGGCTTCACCAGAATGCGAACGCTGCCTCTTTCCGAACGAAACGCTTATTCACATGCTTTGCGAATGCCCAGACATTAAAATCTTTTGGAAAGACATAATGATGTGGTGGAACGCTAAGTGCTCTGACAACATCAGTCGTAGTAATACTGAAATCCTGTACGGTTACAAACCTGAAACTACCACCTTCTACGCGTTAAACCATTATCTTCTTATTGCTAAATATCATGTTTTTCTTGCAAGAAACCGGTCTGAGACTCCGAATTTAGAGGTCTTTCTGGCCTTACTAGACAGCAAAATCAAATGTGAAAGACAAATAGCCATTAAAAATTCTAATTACGAAAAATATAGAGCTAAGTGGACCACTCTCAGCAACTACGATGCGTGTAGCACATTAAGTGTGAAAGTTTGAGTAAGGGAATCTTTTATTATCTCTTGTATGTATGGGCGGGGTACGTGTGTGTGTGTGTGTGTGTGTGTGTGTATGGGTGTGTTGTGTTAGCTTTGCACCGTATGCAGTGTAATGTAGCACGTGTATTTATTTCGTAATTAATTTAAAAGAAGAACAACAATGTAAGTACAATTTCTGTAAGTAGGTTTAGCTGTGTAATGTAATGTAGTAATAGCAGCGCAGCTCAAATAGTCATGTAACGTAGTATTGTCTGTATGTGTCGTTGCAATGAATTAAATTTAAAAAAAAGTGCACGTGGATGGGATTTTGACATCCACAACGAACCCCAGGGTAGGAAATTTGACTCAACCGCCATCTTGAAAAGTTGAGACGATCTGGGAATGAGTGACGAGTGGTGCACCATCTTGGAAAATACCAGAATTCATTTGAGCTTTCATATGAATTTCCTGCGTCGAAGGATGGTAATCCCGTTCTGAGGTAGAGAGAGGACCCTGGGAACGAGGTTGCAAGGTTGGCTTAACGAAAGGTAAGGAGTTTGCGTTGCTTTTTTTAAGCAGAAATGTAATGTTTTTTAATGCCTATCAGTGCTCTGTCTTTAAAGACGTGCTTCTTTGTTTCAGGTTCTGGTTGAGTTTGGCGAAACCCGAAAAGTTGTCTCTCTAAAAGAGGGAAACTCTATGGTTAAACTAATAAAAGATACATTTGGAATTGAAAGTGAAATCTTGTTACAGAAGTTTGACAAAGAATGGCAAGAATGTATTGATCTTGATGGGAATGCTGTTGTGGAAGACAAGGCAAAGTTCTGGCATTGCACATTTTGTATTGCTGTAAAAACTATGTGAAACAATTCATGGGTATGAAGCACAAGTTCGTAATATACCTACAGAAGGTGAAGAATACAAATGAAAGATAATATATTAACTCGCAATGTGACCAGCTTCCAGATGGCTTGATAGCTCAGTTGGCAGAGCACTGCACCAGTATCGCAGAGGTCATGGGTTCAAATCCCGTTCAGGCCTGAATTTTTTTTCAGGCTTAAATTTCACACTGCTTAAAAGAGCATAACTGCGATGATCAATCATGTCTTCATATCTTTCTCCACAGTTCAAATATATGATCTTTCATATATTCATTTGAATTCACGGGTATTTTCAGCAGTACAGAAGGTGTGTGAAATTGCTTACCAAAACTGAACCATGCTAAGTTAAAGTATCTAGAATATGCCTTCTTCATTTGGGGAAATGCACAAACTTGGAGGGGACCATTTGCCAACAAGTACTATTAATCTCTGGAGGAGTGCTGCAATAAACTTGTTGTAAGTACCTAGGTCCCCAGGGGCGGGAATTTGACTTACATGTATAATGGAGACTCAATTTCCCCTGGGTTGCCCCAACCCCCCCTGCCCCCCATCCTGGGGCAAACCAGTGATACAAATGTAGGTGCATAAAGCAAAGTACGAAATGACAGTTCACTGCACTCTCCTTTCCTATCCTCAGGCCGATATTGCACAATACTCTGACTGCACTGCAACCACAGTCAGCAATTCAAGGACGACAAAACCATACAAGATATAAGTTTTCTTTTGAACTTTTCTGTATCAAAAAGTAAGCTCATATAAACCAACTTATTGCTTATTGCATATTAATTTCGGCAGTTTCAGGTACCTGCACATAGGTAGAGCATCGACCAATAACGATTGTTTAACCAACAAAAAATGAGACGCACTATACCTGTAGTATCTATTTCATCGTCTGATTCACCGTATTCAAACTCTTCATCATCAGCAAACTTTTCACTGTCACTTCCATCAATAGCAGAAAGCGAGGACGAGGAAAGTGCAGGTTCAAATAAACAGTCATCAATTTGCACTTCATTTTCAGTATAGGTGTCTTGAACAGATTCGTCAACACAATTCTCCCAACCTTCTTCGTCAGTGCTATCTGGTAACACAGTAGTATGTCCAAAAGGACCAGGATACTCAACTGGCTCGTTGACAGAGTTCACATCACTTATGCTTACATTTGGCGGCGCTGTTCAAGAGATCTCGGAAACACCATGCTGAGATGCAGTCGTTGACAACACATTGCATGTCCCTGCTTTCTCCAGTTCGAAACTTTTGGGACTTTAGCAGCCGGATCAGCCAAATAACGCAAATATGGCCCTCTTCTTTTGGAAGGTGTCGGCGCATCGTCAGATCCCCTCATTTTCTGTAGATTTTCAGGGGAAAGAAAGAAGAACAAACAGAAGCGAACACAACGACACTTTTTGAAGGGCTTGGTAACCGTGCCTCAGAAACTGTCAAAACCTGACTCCTATGCCCAAAACAATCTCGTTCCCAGAGCCCACGTGCCTTTTGGTCAGCACCAAGACACGGAGCTCTGGAATAATCAAATTTCAGAACTATGATGATTGGCTCCTCGATTTATCAAACTGCTCATGCGTAAAGAGCAGACGTATTTCCGGCTGTCACTTTTTCGACCAAGTTACAGCCGGAAATACGCTGATGTGTAAACTACCGGAAGTAAAATTGCTTGTAAACAAATCAGAACAGGTGAGGGCCGGTGAGAATTTCCAAAAAATATGGCAACTCCAACTAAACTTGCAAACACGAAAGTTTGTCGCTGCTGCTGTAAACGCTTAGGTACTAATGATCACCCTATTTCACTTTTCGGTGAAAAGTCCCAAAGGGAAGCGATCATCGAAGGATACAATGAAATCACTGGTCTCGAAGGAAATGAAAATGACGGATTGTCACAGTTTGTATGTCGGTCTTGTGCTCGGAAAATTGCGACGTTTCAAGAATTTAAAACTCTCTGCAGAGAGTCCAATAGCAAACAGAGAGCCAATCCTTCAGAATCAGATAATACACGCATAAAGAGGGGAAAGAAGCTTGAAGAAACCCCACCGCATCCTACGGTATCGCCTTCAGTATCGCACACAAGCAAGAAAACTCGATCTGACCAAATAGCAAATGCACCTGCAAAGATGCGCCTGGCTTGCCGGTTTCATTACACGAGCACTTCCACTTCTGCTCTTATACCAATAGCACGCAGACCTGTAGTCCAAACCATGCAGCATTCTGATAAAGATTCCACGCTATCAAGGGATGACGACGAAATTGCACACAAGGAGGAGCGTCAGGAGTCAACTGATGTCACACGAAATTTGCCAGAATTTCTGAAACCTAAAGCTGTAGACAAGGCTAGCGTGGACAGAAAACAAGGGCTTGATATTCTTTCCACCTCTGGACTGCACAAGAACACGGTGAGTTACAAATTACCTTTTTTAATATGCCAATAAACAGAAGAGAAATCTGCAGGTACATAAATGTACAGAATACAAGGGTATGTTGTATTTTTTACATGTTGTTGAATGCAAGATTAATCTTCGTGGCTAGAATCCAAACAATTGCAAACAATTCACACAATTACATATCTACAGAAACAGGTTGCTGAGCTTCCTGATACAGGGACCATTGGGGTGCTTACAACAGAAGAGAAAGAAGAACTGGTCGCAAAGATAATGACATCATCACCTCCAGCTTTGGCAGAAACCATAATGACAATACCACTCATTAAGAGTTGCGTGAAAGCTATCATGCTGCAGGATATTGATAGTCAGTGCCAAAAGCTGTGCAACAAGAAAGAAAATCCATCTGTTCTTCGAATGACAAAGGACAGTGAAAAGGAACTAAACAAATTTCAGTGGATCTCTATTCTGAGTGAAATGAAGGAAAAAGCCCCTGATATACTGGACATTTTGTCTGCCGTGGCATTACCTAAGGTGAAAGTAGATGGCAGGCAGATACCACGGATATGTACTGCCTATGGTCTGCTTATGAATACCAGGTATTGTAAAAACACTATTTCAACTGTTTTTTTCCCCTAGGCAACCTGAACAGTATGTTTGTAAACCTTGCTGCTAAAAATGCAAATTTCCCAAATATACAATTTGAAAGAAATATGCCACTGTTTCAATAGCCAATCAATCCCAGAGTGGTTGGTACATTGGTATTACAATCAGGGATGATGGCACATTAAGTAATGCTACTTACAAAGTTCTTGTTATGTTTAGATGGTAAATAGAAAATTAACACTCCCAATGAGCAATCCTCAATCCCCTCCACCTCACTTTCAGTTTGTCCAGCTGACCCTTACAGAATTCTTCTAAATATTAAAAAAACTTGTCTATTAGTAATCCTGCATTATGAGTGGCTATATATACTACATTGGGTAGACAGACCACCTAGTAGCACCAAGTGTGACAAAAAGTAAACAATTAACCTTACTTCCCTAAAATTATTGTTTGTATATGTACATAAATTATAAAAAGTGTTTGACTAAAATAATACTTGATTGATACTAAAACAATTTGACCCTTCAGTCTTATGGGCTGCTGAATCAGAGCCCATTTGGGCTGAAAGTCAGTTGAGTAATCACTCAATAGGCACAGTAAGTTATAAATTTGGTTCATGCAAGACACTGAGTGACAAATATAAAAAAAAAATCCAACTTTATTTTACTGATCCTTATACAGAAACAGGGAGTTGTCCCTAGTACAGAAAGTCAATACAGTGATCCTTGGTTCTGGTCATGCATCTAAGAAGGTAGGCATTCAAGCAGGATTCAATTCTAGTATTCATTTCTGTCATTCTCCGACTTTTAACATAAAATAGTTGATGCCCTTCCAACAATATTTAGTTGACATCATGTTAATAGGTTAGTTAAATTCACATCAAAATCACTCTAGTGGTGTGTACAATATTTTGGTTCCTGATGGAAGAAAATTCCATTCTCAGATTTTAACTGGGAACCTTCAATTTCAGACTTTTCAGAGATTGAATAAGACTGGTGTCACACAGAGCAGAGACAGTTTACTTAACATCATGGACAGCGTTGGTGGTGATATCAAATCAGAAGTTAAGCAAGTGCTTCAAACCAATAGCAGCCTTCGCATTGTATTTGATAACCTAGACTTTACTGTCCTTGCCAACATCATATTAAAGACCAACAGAAATTCTGATATGCACTGGATAGGGCACTATGTCACATTTGATAGGGTCCCATCAAGCCACCTAGACAACACTCAACCTCTTGTGGCCGACATCAACGAGTTTGATAACACTGAGTACTTACTTAGTGAGAATGAGCTGAGGAAGTTGAAGAGTGACTTCACCGTACTGGTGGCCAGGGTTCTTGTTGAGTTCTTCACTTGTCTGAACCACCTAAAAAGTGCTGTTGCCATCCACATACCCCACAGGTAACTGTTCAACCTTGTGGTGGTTTAATTGAAAAATAAATAATTATTGAAGTGTTTCTTTCAAAAGAACTACATACAGTAGTTTATATATTGACAACAGACAAACCAGGTGAGAAAAGGAAATTTTCACTTACTTCACTTATATGTTAGAACTTAGTTAAAAACTGACCCTTTTTAAAATTAGGTATTCCAAAGAGATGGCAAAGAAGTCTACTGTGATTGGTCTCCCAATTGTCCCTTACAACCAAAACAAACACTCAGATGTTGTCCAGTACCTGGAATATATTGAGGATTTCCTAATGAAAGTGTACACTCCTGATGATGACCCTGTGCCACCTGGGACCTCCGCTACAGAAGAATCTGCAAGGCGGGAAAGAGTACTTAAAAATGTGAATGTGCCTCTATGTGGTGACTTGCTGGGACGTGAACGAGTGACAGGGGCTAAGAAGACAAGAATGGGGTGTGACCTACACACTGAGCGTTTTGACAACATTACAGAGAATGCCACCTTGTGGCATGCAAAACAGTCATTTCTTGGGGTAAGTTGTTCCGATATTAGCTATCAACCAGAAAAAGTCTTATATGTAATGTAGTAGTATCAAATTTATGATTCATTCTTTGGTGCCATGTGCATAAGAGAGTGTGCAGTTTTAAAATTCCAAAGGTTGACTTGTTAACTGTTTCACGAAAACCTGTTTGTTGCTGAAAATGGGCCAAACCATACTAGGCAGACACTGGGTAATGAGCTTGTGTTATTTGCAATATTACAAACACAATTGTAAATACATGCCTGCTGGGTCCTTTGTGCTGGTTCATACCCAGGCCCAAAGATAAATTGATAAAAATAATGGCACAAAGTACAGGGAAACACAGGAATCCAATCTCTCTCAATTTGTTTGTGCACCTGGTTATGAAGTGGTCACTTAGTGTGATAAGAATATGATATGATATGATATGATCATTAACAAACTCAATATATCGTAATCTATGCAAATAATAACTAGTTATGAAACACTTTCAAGTTGTGTACCATGATATGTAGGTTCAATAGGATACACAATTAATGTGTTGCACAATGGGAAACTACAGTCAGAAATTGCATGTCAGCTCCTATAAACCTTTGACAAATGCTGATTTTTTTGGAGTGCCCCTAATCTGAGAACTAAATGAGTGCATAATTAGTTTCTCATTACTCTATCAATTTCATTTCCTGTTCTCCCAAACAGTACATCTGGGAGCAGCTTTATAAGCCCAATGCCATATCAGGTAGAGAACCAGGGACACTTTACCATTTGAGGCAACAATGGCACATGAACAATGTTTACAGCAAAGTGAAACAAAACTACCAAAGTGCTGAGAACCTTATGCTGTGTGCTACCAAGGCATACTTGTGTTGTGCGTTTATGAGCTGGGCAGGCCTAGACAGCCTTGATGGCTTAACACCCACGAAGATAACACTCCCAGATGAGAAGGCCAGCAACAAAATGAAGACAGAGTTCATAGAGGAGGTCATTGGCAAATTTGTAGAAGAGTTTGCTTTTGTGGAGTTTGACATTGAGAAAGCCTGGAGAGTATGGCGTTATATCTCCGCCAAAATTCAACTTTCGCCTTGTGATGTTTAATTCACATTTCAACTTCGCACTCTACGAGTCGACATTGTAGTTTTACAATACAACATTTAAGTTTCGTGATGCAAAATTAGAGTTTTTCAGTGCAATATTGTAGTTTCCTCATACGACGTGCAAGGTTTTACTTTTACAGAGCAACCTGAGAACATCATTCGCAGTTCCGTCTTCAATATTCTTACTTTATCGTTTGATGTTCAAATTTGACAGTGGTAGATTGAAGTACGTCGACGCGATATTCAAGTGTCACCATGCGACATTTAAAGATCTGTCAATCACATTTCATGTTCGGTGCATGTCATTCCATATCCCAGCACCTTCGTGCTACATTCAACTTTGATCATTTTATGCAAGTTTGAACGTTCGTCACGCTTGAGTGGTTTACCTTTTGCACACGATACCGCTGTAGTATAGCGGGCTCAACCATATCATGTGTATTCTTCTTCTTGGCGGGAACGCATCAAAAAATGGCTTTGGAAAATCAGAACGCAAGGAGTACCCTCCGTCGAGTTGCTGAGCAGCTCATTTCGCTGGCAAACCAAGGTGAGAGTCCCGAACAACAGCAAATGCAGTCTTAGAAACCTTTAAGTACATGAAAAACGCGCCGTATTTGAGTGATTTTAACGCCAATAACAGCATGACAGGGACAAATCCTACATACATGCAAGCTTAAATTTCTTTTGTTATAGCTGTCAATAATTATATTTTAAAAAATTACTTTTCTGCAATGAATTTATTACGAAGAAAAGGCAATTAGGATTGTTGATCGCCCTCGTCCTCTTCGTTGAGACATTCACTGAGCTTTACAGAAAGCAGCTAATCACACCCATTCGTGACATTTTTACCAAGCGGAAAACAATACAGATTTTTCCTAAGACTGCTAAGCTATATTATTATTCCAAAACTTTTCACATTTGCGAATTCTTACATGTGGTTAGCCTTTCACAATGCTAGACTGACAAAATTAATGTCATTGGCTTGGGCTAGCCGTAAACTGGAGGGGGGTGGGGGGGGGTGGGGAGGGAGGGCGGGAAGGCTCCGCCTTGAGGTGCGACCCTTACCCTTTAATATACCATTTTCGGCAGAAAAGATACCGCTTTGTTATACCTTCCATTGAAAAATAGTACCCCTTTCACAAACCTACTTAAGCTTCGCTCAGTAACTTAAAACAGTACAGTCATAATGCATGTGTGTTGGAAATATTTCAATGAAAGGCCCTTTTAAATACCTGAAGGACATATTTCCCTACCCTTTCATACACCTGAAGCATGAGAAAGGTACCTCTTTCGGGCAGAGTTTCCCAGTATAGGCCATTATAGGAGTCCCTCTGTCCCGGCCTGTGATGGTTGTGATATGAGACATAAATTAATGTCCTTTTCAAGATTATTTTTGAGTTTGTATTTTGTTTTGCCATAACTAAGAAAGCTCTTTCTATCATAAGCCACGATGTGCACACCCTTTACCTTTGCTAGACCTGGAGTCTTTAATGATTCATCACCAGCCCTTATGTCAGTCACTATTTGGTAATAATTTAGAGGACAGCAACCACCGTGTCCATCATTTGCTCCCTCTTCTTGTTCAAAATACACTCTCAGCATACCAGAACTTTTGATGTTAAGTTTAAAACATGGGAATGTGGGGCCAGTACTAGTTTTGTTACTTATTTTCAATGCCTGTGGGTTAAGTCTTCAATATTGCCATTAGGTTTCTATAACATTTACTTTGGATCCCTTATTTGTGTATTTTTTTGTTTATTTTTTCCTTACTACAGCTGTATATTTCAATTTATGTAAAACTTTAGCTTTTTTAGTTATCACTATATTCATATATACCCAATTCAGTCCTTCGCTGTGATGTTATTGGTAAATTATCTTCATCCTTATCATCCATCCTTGTATCTAGCTAAAAATGTGAATTTGATTTTTCAAACAGGTTCTGCCAACACACGTACCAGCACCCCCCACACTAGCACTGCAGGAACTAGCAGCCCTTTGGTTTGCAACCCTTCAGTAAGCAATCCTGTAAGCAACCCTGTAAGCAACCCTATATCTGAACACAGAAGGGTTTTCAACTATGCATCCAGAGGATTTGCTCCACTGTCGAGACGCCAAAAAGGAAAAAAAAAGATCAGCACATGTACACTTAAATTTTTTTGCTTGGGAAGCAAAGATGATGAAAAGCCACCGTCAACAATTGTGGGCAAAGCAGCTCTGGCGAACTGTGGATTAGGCCCTGCTTCCATCACATGTGATGTAAATGCAATGAGCATACATGAGTACCTATGTGAACGCTATCCTCCCCTATCAGCAGCTGGTGGATATGAGCTCCTCCTATTCCAACGAGGGGGAGAAGACAGGGGTTTTTGTAAACTACCAACTCCTTACACACCTATGAAACTCAAAGACATTGCAGGTCAAGCACACATATACATAAGACCATTGCAGAAGAATATCTACATGGAGAACCAGGATGCAAATATTGAGCAAGTTGAGGTTAGTGATCTATGACTTGTTACTTAGTTGAGGCTCTAATGTGTATTATCTATGCTTCAGTACATTTGCATTAATATTCCTGTTATATTTTACAGAGTGGCCCTATGATTGAATGTTTTCAATGTCATGAAATGGTGTCAATGCATGAATTTAGACAACATCAGGAAGACAAGCATGGAAAAAGGAGGAAGGTAAACAGACTTTGCTTTGGCTGCAGTGTGTAAAAAGAAGTCTTAAAGCCTGTGGCTAGTGGATTTTTGCCTAAATAACGGGCAAGTGATGTTTCTTCTGGGTTTTTAACTCCTTTTTTAACGGTTGGTGGGAACATGGTTGGAATTTTATTTTTTTATTGCCACCAACCATTCAATATCTAAATCACACGAAGGTACAAATTTATCAACATTCCCACCTATGAAGTGGAATTAGGGTTACAGTCAATGTTCCAGTTTAAGATACATTTTGCAACCTTTGATGAACCTTAAATTTAAGGTACACCTGTAGGTTTAAGGAAATGAAGCATGAATTTTCACCCCTTATTTGATCGCATATCTGAAACAGCCACAAAATTAATACAAACACCAAGGCGTACATATAACATACCTGACCACAATCACTTAAATAGAACATGCATACTTCACTTGCAGAATGTCTCACAAATTAATGGAATTGAAACGTTTTCAATCAGTTCAGATGGTTCTTGTCATATCAGCGACCATTTGATTATATTCACTCCAGTAAAAGTCTACTTAAAATAAATTAAAGTAAAGTCTTTAAGCATGCCAACCCTGCATCATCTTCCATGTTTTTTTTTTTGGGTAGAGACCAGCCACAGACAATACAATAGAAGATTACCTTGAGAGGTGAGTACTACCATTTCAGATGATCCTGGTCATTCTTGCATGTAACAGCATTAAATTTAATGCTGGAGCTGTTTATTGTTCACCATTATATGACAGGGGTTTGCAATGTACATGCTGTGTGTTATTAAGTGAAAGAGTAGGTTTTCAGGGCTTTGACAAGTTTACTTACATGTAGGTATATTAAGCATAAGTAAACTATTTAAAGTCCTGAATCTACACTTTCAATGAACAATTTACTCGCAAAAAACCATTACAACAGACAAGGGAGATTTTTCTACTGAGAATGGTCACTGCACCAAATTGTGGTCTCGTGCTCAACGTGAAGACATCATAATTATTATCTCATATTGCATTGAGTATCCAGTGTACATACCCTGCATACTCTACAATGATAGTAATATTGTTTACATTATTGAGTGAGCTTGTGAACCAAGTTTTATCATTCAAACAGGGATGTGCCTGTTTGGCGATGTACTCTGTTGTTCACAGCCATTGTAAAATTGACACTCACGGGCTGTTAAAAAATAATACAACTTTGAAGAGACAAATTGGGTGCAAAATACCTGCTATAAAGATAATTTCACCAATAATAATTATTATTGTTTTCTCTTCAAGTGAGAGTGGGGATGAATGCAAAGCAAGTGAAATGATAGGTTCATCCAGCAGTCCAATTCCTGTTGATTTCATGCCTGGTCCATCAAGTGCATTAACAGATAGTGAACAGCTCAACCAGTTGGTAGAAATGTTTCCGAATTCTAGTGAGGGTGACTTAAGAGTTGCCTTAACTACACATGGAACAGTTTCCAGAGCAGCTCTGTCATTATCAAACAGCATGGTTGATGCCATAGATGGTGACAGTGACAGTGAACTTGGTGAATCAGTATTTCTTCCCAAAGATACCAAAACTGATCAAGTTCCATCTTTGACATCTTTATTGGAGAGGCTTCAGAAAAAAATGAGCAATGAAAAGGAGAAGTTGAAAATTGATGAAGAGGACTTACTTAATGATGCATTAGCATTTTATAAAGACTCCGATTTTGATGCAAGCAAAAAGTTGCGGGTTATTTACAATAATCAACCTGCTGCAGATACTGGTGGGGTTACCCGACAGTTTTTCACCCAGCTACTTCGGCAGATTTCAGATGAATTTTTTGAAGGTGATGGGTACAAGCGCCCTATTTACAATTCACAGGTTGTGGCATCAGGAATGATGAAACTGTGTGGCACAATTATTGTGCACAGTATACTACAAGGCGGACCAGGTTTGCCCATCTTTTCACCATCAGTTTATTACTATCTTGCCACAGGAGATAGTGACGCAGCCATAAAAAGAATGACTGTTAATGACTGCTCTCTACGAGTGCAATCCTACATAAATGAGGTAAGTGCAAGTGCTGTATCAATTAAATGTGTGGTGGAAACATTTGTGCTAAAACATTAAAACACATGATATTTAGTTCACTGAAATATGAGACAGTCTCAAGAGTAAATAGCTTGTATTATTTTTATTTAAATACCCTCCCCCCCCCCCCCCAACACACACACCAAAAAATGTATTTCATTACGGGATTGTGAGTGTACATGTAGTCACTTGAGGAATAATAATATTATTATTAAACCCCAAAGTTGGCACCTGACCAGTCCTTTAGCCCCTTTTCAACACTTTGGTATCAGCACTGCATTCATGTCCTTCACATTGTCCTTTATTCATTTGAAATGACATGGTACTGATGGGAATTTGTTGGCCACTAAAGTTTCCTTGACAGTTGCTTTTTTCTCATGACCATTGACTTTGATTCAGAGCAATGCCATAATAGGAGGAAATTTCATGCTATTAATAAGTCATCATTTTATTTTAAAATAACCTGTAGGTTATCTCAGCGGTGGACATATCAACTGTCAATGAGGAGGAAACTATGAATATTCTTTCAGAATGTGGCTTAACCATGCCCTTGACGGTAAGGAAATGTCTCCTTCTAATGACCTTGTTGTTTTTAATAGTCACTTTTATTATCTGTAAAGTTATGCATATACACTGTACAGATATGATTTTAAATACAGCATATGAAAATACATTAATTTTACCTGAGTTGTTGCAAGTTTTAAAGAATACATTCATTAATCTTTCAGAATAACAACAAGGTGGATGTTATGAAAAGCATCATAGTTCATGATTCTATTGGGAAACCGAAAATTGTACTGGATCAGCTGAGGGAAGGGTTGCATACCTTGGGGTTTGGAGACGAAATGAAGAAATATCCCGACATATTCCAGCCATTGTTTGTCTTTGCTGAGGCAGATTTGAAGGGAATGCTTGTTGTTGATGTACTACGTTTCCCAGAGTGCATGAACAGTGATGAAACAAACACCCGCAACTTTCTTACAGCCTATTTATCAGAGGCAGGACAAGAAACTCTGGAAAACTTCCTAGTTTTTACAACAGGGGCACCATCTCTGCCCAACTTTGGCCTCGGAAGCATCGAGGTAAAATTTGATGAAGTTCCCTCCATCTTTGCCTCTACATGTTTACAGGAAGTCACCTTCCCCAGAACCTTCCCTGATGAAGCAACATTCACATCTGCACTGGATGCTGTTGTAAACACAGTGGCAAAGTCATTCAACTGTGTTTGATAGCCATAAACAACACCATACTTTTGGGTTACTACATTATATTTTATAATAATTTTTAATTTTTTGACACATTTTGATAACACAGCACGCAAACAAATGGTAAATTTGATTTAATGTTTTGTATAACTGTGCATGGTAAATATTACCTATTACTAATTACCAAATCAGTGGATAGCAATTTCCGCGTGTTTTGATTGGCTCCTGTAACTCAGAATATCCATGGCTATTCACTGTTTTGCAAAGAGAGAAAAAATGGTATCACATTTTGCTAAAGTTTCAGAAGAAGTAATTAAAAAAGTATTTTCATCCAGCTGATTTGGTAAATACTAAAACAACTATCCCCTCATGGTCGGTGAATAGCAGTAGATATAATACTTTGATGCTGCATGTCTTGGTATACACGGTATATCCACCTCCCCTTCGGGGGAGAGTTGCATACTATTTAATATATATTTTTCTTTTCCCTAAATTGTTGTAGATGTACAAAGCAGAAGACCATCAGGTTCTTGAGAACTGACTTTAAGAACACTTTTTGAGAAAACAATATAAAATTGCATTTCTCCTGTGTTTATGTTCCTTACCCCAAGTATATTCTTTGCCTCACACACAATACAATTGCCTCAGATAACCATCATTTGCTTTTTTATACATGTAGTTTTGTAGCAGAATCACTCATTAGAATATGTTTCTCACTAGCGTATAACAATGGGTTATATGCATAACATTTTGCAAGGCATCTATCTAATAATTATTCTACAAGTACCACTGATTTCATATTAATTTTTACTACAGGTTACAAATGCTAGTTTGGAATCAATTTTTTTTCTACAGTGTAATCAACTGATATGACTTGTGTGATTTGAAGCATAAAATGTATAGGGCTGGTTATTTACATTAAGTCCAGCATAGACTGCAGTGTACAAAAATACATTTTCTCTACTTCTTTGTAGATATGCCAGTGTATAGTAAACTGTTGTTCCAAGATAATAGATGCTTGTATCCTCTGCTCTACTTTCTGTGCCTGCACTTTGCACAGTCAAGAGCCTTTATATCCTAGGGTGAGCCATAAAATGACTTAATTGGAACACGGTTTTGTTGAGCACAAACTAAATGCCATTTGATTAACCAGCTGCCCATTGGTGTGAAGGCAGTCTACCGGTTATGCGTTAAAAAATGTTGTTGTTACTGTTGGTTAAATTAAACTAATGTTGAAATAACCACCAGCTCGAGTTTATGAATGTGTTTAAACATAGTTAACTATGGTTCAAATGAAGAGCTCCATACTTTTCTCAAATATGGTTTTGGCTGAAAGTTAAGGCCCACTTAAACGGTTTCAACATTTGTTTCAACATGCGTTCAACACTTTGTCGAACTAAATGTCGCGTATATTTGAACAGGCCGTCCAACATTGTTAAAAGCGTAAAAATTGTTGAAAGCTTGTTGAATCAAGTCTAAATCGATTTAAACTGTCATTCAACATCAGTTCAACTTTTCCTTTATTCTTGAAAATGTTGAATGGTATTGAAGCCATTTGAACACTTCATTCAAGAATTGTAGGACACGCATGCTCACATCAGGCCACAAAAGTCTGGTTTCTAGTTCTTAGTTCCTCGCAATCAAATTTCTCTAAGTGTTGTTTCCTTTGTTGGCTCAATGTTGGAGCTGTTTGAATACATTATTTTGTTGTTGCATCCAACATTTGCCCAATATCCGTTGAACGAATGTTGGTCAAATGTTGCAACCCTTTAAATGAGCCTTTTTTGTTGCTGCTCCCATACAAATGTTGATTTGGAAACAACTTCTTGCACTCCATGGATGTGTCTGATTTTAAAACAAGAGTAAAGGTAGTTAAATACTCCAAAATAGTGATTATTGTTCCTGTTAATAAATTAAATTAGTTTTTTCTAGAATGATAGTTTTTGAGCTTAGGTTTTTCAGAGCCTACATGTGATATTGATCTTTAATATCTTTCTTTTACTTCAATTAAGTTAGCGTTCCTGTTCTGATGTATGTTTATTACTGCTGGTTATGTAACAAGTTTGTTACTTTTGCAACAGTGTCATTAAAGGTGTATATTCCATAATTTCCATCATCAACTGCTATATCTATTTGTTGCATTAACACCTGCAAGTTATCATTATCCAGTGGGCAAGTTGTGTCTGGAACTTCAACCAAGTTGTCACTTTCTGTGTTTACTGGCCCATCCCAGTCAATTCCATACTGATTGAATTCTTCCTGCAATCAGATTCAAGCAGAGTATTTAAATACCTTTTTACATAATTCAGTTAATAATCTGAAGTACTATTTTACATCACATAATTAATTTTCACAACAAATTTGCACTGCAAGTAATGGTCACTGGTCAAGAAGGCCCTTAGAAGGATTCAGTGTGAATTTTACCTCTGTAAGTGGATCTTGTACATTGCTGCTGAGGAGAGTTTGTCCAAAGTTTGTCACGTGCAACCCACTAATCCAAAGTTGCATTGGAGATTTGTTTTTCTGAGTCCGGATTGGGTGGTGAATCCATGCAGCTTTCCATGTTTCCAAATGTTTGTTGATCATGGGAAGGTACACCAAGTGTAAGCACCACATGTGTACATCATTATCAGGGTCAAGATAATTACTCATTTCAAGATATTGAAATATTTGGTAAAAAAGGGAGAGACAACCAGCATATATATCTCTCCAGAGTCGCTCTATCCTTTGGTTGTGGGTACTTCTGCCTGTGGTTTTAATAACAGGAGTAACACTTACTTCATTTTGTATTTACTATTTTAAATTTTAGTTTTTTTTGTTTTCAGCAGCTATTATTTTCATGTTTTAGATCAAGAAATAATCTAAGCAATACGAGACAAGAAAAGAGAAAAGAAACTAGTTTGAACCTTAACATAACCAACTTTTCCAAGACTTCAAGTGCATCCACTGACCCCCCAACCCCAATGATTTTATTAAAAACAAACGTGCATCAGGTTTTGGCAAAGTGTACAAAACACAAATTTCCACATTGTTGGGGGTGAGGGGATAAGAAACTTTTATTTTGACTCCATGAATTGCCCCAAACCTCCATTGCAGAGAATGTTATAGTGGGATTAAGGTCTTGTGGTTCATATATTTAGTTTTGTTTTGCTGAAACAACAGTATCAAACCTAAATGAAATGTCGATTAAGTCTTCTTTTACATGCTGTGTTAAGATGCACCTGACCAGACTGGCTTGTCCCTGTTGGCTAATCAGGGGCACCCAATGACTATTTTCTAATATATAGATTAAGCCAAGCCTAAAAGCGGAGCTCCGTTTTGGCCTGGCTTGAGCCTGCGATCCAATCGGAAACCAGAAGCTGGTCAGCAGTTAACTTAAAAAAAAAGGTGACCTCGATGAGTTCTAAACTTGAGCCTGCGATATGGTCACCTGATACTGGTCAGCGGATACCTTGTTTTGACAGGTGTCAATTGACCACAACAAGTTGTTTTTACTTCACAAAATGCGGGTGGCCATTCGTTGTCGCGCCAAAACAAAACTTATGACATTTCACATCTGCTTACATGAAATGTGTGTACGGGCGGGCAGGCGTACGCTACGTCATAACCAAATTTTCTGGGGAGGATAGTTTACCAAAATTTCTTACCCATGGTGCTCCGCTTTGCGCGCGCGAGGAGCTCCGCTATAAAATGCCTGTTTGAATGAGCAAAAAATTATTGACTAGAAATTTCTACAGCTTGAAAAAATTTCTGATGAAAGTTACCCTAAGAAATCCGAACAGGTAAATATTATTTAGGGCAGCTCTAAATGACAGAGAAATTCATTTTAGACACATCTGGCATATTTGCAAAGATTCCATCGTTGGGTGCCCTGGGCTAATAATTATGTTATGAATGAGTTTGGTACGAATCACAGAACATTACCGGCTATGATACTCCCTCGACCTGGTCCTCTGTGTGGATGATTTAACATAAACCACCCCACGTCATAATTTTCTCCACCTTTATCACTGCGAACTCTTGAGGGTAAACCATATTCTTCGACAGCTTGACTAAAAAGCCTAAAAACTGTCGAGGCTTTGTTGTTTGAGGATGCAAACAAATATACTGGTAGTCGTGAAAAGCCATCGATACCGGCATGAACAACAATTCTCCATCTGAAAATTGTTAATATTAATTTATATTAATGAAAATTAATAATGATAACTATTCCATTTAGACCCAAAACCATTGAGGACACAAGTTCCATAGGAAAAGAAAATCTGGCACGGGAGACAGTAATTAGTGGGTTTCTAACTGTAAATCAACATTCCTGAAATGTTTTAGGTGTTCACAGTATTATGTTGTTCCAGAAAATATCCATACCTACTCCAAGAAGGGTATTGGAAATTCTGAGGGGGAGGAGAGACATTAAACTGGAATTTCCAGTGGGGAGAGTATGGATATTTTTTGGAACCACACATTCTCAGTTTCACTGTACAAAGTCTAGTACAACTATGATTTTTTTTAGATCTGATCATCACTACTTGCAACACAATACCAAAATTACTGGTGACTAAAACATTGACTGTCAATAGACAAAATTTGTACCTGATGAGTTTATGATTACCATCAATGTGCCACAGCGCAAGAGGTCCGGGCACCCAGTACTTTCGCCTTCGAATGGACTCACTCCACCTCTGGTGTACGCCACTGGGATCTGTCCTAAGCAAAGACTGTCGAACTCTTTCCCACTGTACTCTTAATCCTTTACCTCTTAAGTAGCCCTTCAACATTCTTAGTCCAATTCCAGGATGCTCTCTCTGTGCCTCTCTCGTTATGTTGTCCAAATCTGTGTCACTGATGTTGCTGTATGTACCTTTAAAGAACTCAAATGAGGGTTTACCAAAAACATGGAATCCGGACTGCGGAATTGAATCCAGAATCCGGAATGGGCATCATTAGAATGCTTACAATCTTCCTATTATATTAGCCTTCACAACTATACAAGAGAGACAGTTAATTTCAGAAGAAAAAAAAAACTGAGGACTTTGGGTGAATGTAGCATGTTTGGGTCTTATGCAGCTGGCCAGAAAAAATATAGTAACAGTAGGGGTAGTTTTGAAACCTCGGTGGAAATCAAACTCCGCATTGCAGGGGAAGGGGGAGGGGCAAGTCATATTAAAAAATGTTAGGGGCGGACCATTGGAAAACGTTATGGGGGAGGGGGTGGCAGGGAATTTTTGAGTTGCATGAATGTATTTTTTCATTAACAACTTTCATCAAAATGTTAGCTTCCCGGGATGCATGATCTTTTCCTATTAATTTTCCCTTGCACTGATATTTTTTGTAATACCCCTCTCCACCCCCCCCCCCCCCCGCCCCAACCATGAAGTTTCTAATGGTCCTTATCAAATTCGCATGCAAAGCTTTCTGTAATGCTATTTTGAAACGGTAATGTAGCAGTTGTTCGTAAGGTCTTTTCTTATTGGATGCTTGAAACAATGGACTTCAAAAGTCACTATTGTTTTAGCATTGCTTGGGGTTTGGGTGGCGAACCAATTGCCTTAGGATCTTACGGCAGCTGCTACATGACCCATTTTGAAAACTGTCCCATGAGAAGGGTCTGCTTTGAATCTTTGATTGCCATTAGCTCTCTTCGGCATGCCAATTCCAGAATTTATGCGGTAAAAAATAAATTAAATAATTGTTATCAATTAATAAAAAAAAGAGACTGGAAACTAGGCTTGGATAAATTCTACTTGCAAAATGGCTTATTCTGCCTGCCAGCAGTGCTTGTAAAAATTGCTTATTCTGCTCGAAATTCCGCCTGCAGAATTTACCCAAGGCTACTGCAAATGCGAGTCTCAAACAACCTGAATAAAGAATTGAGACTTTAAGACATGCTGTTGCCTTGAAATAATGAGAGACTCATGCAATATTTTTTTCTGGCCAGCTGCAAAAGACCCCCACATGCTACATGTATCCGTCGTACTCACAGTCTTTCTTTCTTCTGAAATTAACTATCTCTCATATATAGTTATTAAGGCGAAGATAATAGGAAGATTGTAAGCATACCAATAATGATCATTTTGGATTCTGAATTCCGGATTCCGGATTCCGGATTCTTCATTCGCTATTTTAGGCAAACCCCTCAAATGATGTGAGCAGATTTTATTTTCCTCGAATCCCAGTCATACTATAAGGAAGTAGTTTTTTATTTACACAAGCTTAAATGGCTTCAAGATTTTCAGTACCTGAAACTGAGAGCCCATATTTTGCCATCCTTCTCTCGATGGTACGCGTGGATACCTTTAGTAGCTGAGCAATGACAGGCACTTGAAAGCTCTGTTCAAGAAGCATAGAGAGCTGCTCTTCTTTTATCTCAAACGATGGTCGTCCAGGCCTTCCAGAATGTATTCGAGGAACAGTTTCGAAGGCGAAAAGAGAAGCAGGAGACTCTGAGTCAATGTTGTTCAGGTGTACTACGGTTTCCCCCAAAAGGCGAACGATTTCCTCAATTTCTGAAAATCCACTATCTATATTCACTACTGTCCGAGCTACATAATCAAGCCTTAACACTATTCCATCAATTTCGTAAGAAGAAATTGGATTTTCTAGAACTTCTATAGTTTGTTGTACAATATCGTGCAGTATCCGGAACTCCGCCATGTTGATGACTTCCGCCAAGAAGAAGAATACACATGATATGGTTGAGCCCGCTATACTACAGCGTATTCGTGTGCAAAAGGTAAACCACTCAAGCGTGACGAACGTTCAAACTTGCATAAAATGATCAAAGTTGAATGTAGCACGAAGGTGCTGGGATATGGAATGACATGCACCGAACATGAAATGTGATTGACAGATCTTTAAATGTCGCATGGTGACACTTGAATATCGCGTCGACGTACTTCAATCTACTACTGTCAAATTTGAACATCAAACGATAAAGTAAGAATATTGAAGACGGAACTGCGAATGATGTTCTCAGGTTGCTCTGTAAAAGTAAAACCTTGCACGTCGTATGAGGAAACTACAATATTGCACTGAAAAACTCTAATTTTGCATCACGAAACTTAAATGTTGTATTGTAAAACTACAATGTCGACTCGTAGAGTGCGAAGTTGAAATGTGAATTAAACATCACAAGGCGAAAGTTGAATTTTGGCCGAGATATAACGCCATAGGAGAGAGCAGCAAGAACAGAGAAATAGTCCTGCTGAGCAACAGGCAACTACCACTTGTGCTTTTTTGACTGTGACTCCAAACTTAGCACCAGGTACATATATATGGATACACACGACAGTCAAAAAATTGTGTAGTCCAAGAATACTTTCGACATATTTTAGACAGGCAGCCTTGAAACCCTCTGGTTTATCTTCCTTTTATCTAGTATTGCAGGTTTGAGAAATGCCACTATGTATCCAATAAATTATTGAATTGAAATTGTCTAC
>OZ026596.1:39857942-39877942 GCA_964020085.1 Micromussa lordhowensis | reverse complement strand
CAATTCTCTTTTATATGGAGTTTGTTACCCATAAGTTAAGAATTATGTGAATACCGATATAGTATAGTTAGGCTCTTCAACCGTTTTTTTTACGAAATGAAAGACCACTCAAACACTCAGCTAGAAGGGAATCATTTAGTACAGAAAGTACGTGTACTAAGGGAAAATCAAAGGCTCCTGTGAGCAGCTCATGGATTAATGTTTCCTTCAGCCTCTGTTTCAAAACGAGTCTTCCTGCAAAACCTTTTAGAAGAAAATGAGTTTGATTCAAAACATCAGTTCTTCCCAAAAGTCTCTGTTCCTGCTACAACAACCAACAAATACAAAATTCTTTTCCATCAATAACCAAAAACTGCAGTTTAGAATTCACTTCATACAGCTTATATAATCTAGTGCATACCACAATGACAAAACCACTTTGCACTCATTTTGGATGAAGAATAAAACTCCGTAGGTAAGTTGAATAAACATGCTCACAATATTGAGATTCCGGACCTTTGTTAAAACAAATTTCAAATCAACAAAAAAAAAACAGCTGAAAATGAGTTTCAATGTATTTCGTTCAGACAACAATGTACAATGCAATAGAAAAAATATTACTAGCAAAATATGTTAAGTGTGAATGTTCCCATTGACTTTTAAAGTGCTTGTGAAATTTGGCCTTTGCTCAAAATGCTCGCAAAAATTAAATGATTGCTCTCTTTCTTGTGCTGGCAAAATTTTGCAACTGCTCGCATGCTTGGATTCTCTTAAAAGATGCCGAATTCAAGTGTGGTACAACTGAAAACATTGGCAACACATGCGCCCTCTATGATTTAAAACATGCTTCCCAGTTTCGCTGAAGTTTATTCAAACCGTTGAGGTGCGCAACAAGTCTTCGGAGAAGGCATCCGCAAAGAAAGAAAGTAATCTGCCACCTTGTTTACATTTCCTAAAAATAATCTAACAAAAAAAGTTAGCTTCTTCTTGTGGTCTGTTCACATTGTCCGATTACAAAGCTTTAGATATCAACATTGAAGCTCACGTGAAGCTACCTGTAGTAAAGTAAAAATGCATCAAACGATTAAGGCGTAATTAGCTGTAAGCGCTGGAATGGGTGCAAAACGTTTTATTTGTATTAATAACAATTTTAAAAACTTTTCGCTGCTCGCCATCTCTACTTTCTAAAGTTCTCCGGCTGCTCACAAGACAAATTATGTCACAGCTCTTACTCGCAAAAATAAAAGCACCGCTCACATTCTCGCGAATACCATTCAATAGCCCTAGCAAATCTTATCCCTTTCATTAAAAGGTCAACTTAGCTTACATGTTTCACAATCGCATGATTTCACCTGTGACATATGATGACGAATTCACTTAACAACTTGTTATCCCCCATAAAATTACTTCAACATCTGGTTATCGTTAAACTAAACAATAACACATTCGTTCTTCCCAAACATCTCTGTTGCACCTATTACCTTATTTCACCAAATAAATACAAAACTCTTTTATCATTAACAAAAACCTGCAGTTTAAATTTACTTAGTACAGCATATAATGATTGCATATAACAATAACAAATCACTTTGCACTCATTTTAGATGGTGAAATTAAACTCGCTAGGTACATTGAATAAAGCATTTCACAATTTTGCTATTCCGGACCTTTATTAGAACATTGCAAACCATAACCATCAAAATAAAACCTAAGAGTAGCTTTCAATGTATTTAGTTCAAATAACAAGTACACTAAAGAGCAGAAGAACAATGAAAACATTAACACTGATACAGATGATCGCGAAATACACTTCTTAAATTGTTTTTCTACATTTTATATTACTTGTCTCAAGTTCTATGCTCAAAACAAAAATTAAATAGAAGAGAAATGCTGTTTACCTTCTCTCTTTGAAAAGGGAATTTCACTTGTGTCCCTCTGCATTCATTATACCCACCCATACTCGTGTTATTCACAGCAATGACTCACACTACACGTTCATTCCAAAGCAATTTGTAACTCAGATAGCATAGACTACACAAAAACATGTATGCAGTACAGTATATATCTTCACATTGCAACAAAAATGCATGGAAAAAATGCATGGAAAAAATGCATGGAAAAACTACAGCAAAGAACTCCACTTCTTTAATATTACTGCTATGAAAAAGATCTAACAATTCTTCTTCCTTTTTCGCGGAAATTCGCGCTAAATACAATAACATATTGTCTCGGGTTAAAACGTGATGCGTTTATCTCGCCAAAAAACATGCCATTCTCTACACATTAGAGCATAGCAGAAATACTCGAGCTAAAAAGATATCTCCAAACACCATACAGTATTGTGCAAAAGTAACGCAAACGAATTTCGACGAATTTCTTGGCTTTTCATGGCTTTTCAAAGAAATTTCGCCTCAAACGAAAGTTCCGCGACTTTTCCGCGAACTTTCAAGGTACCTATTGTTTTATTCCTCCTGATTTTTCGAACGATAATTCACGGTGGACGCTAACAAGTCAGGAAATTTCGAGGGAAAGTTCGCTTTTTTCGATCGTTAGCCGCGAAATTGTGGGAGAAAATTCGCTCTGGTTGATAAGTGTTCTGACACAAACTAAGCAAAATACGACTACATTTCGTGATTTGTTGTTGTGTAAAGAGACATAAAGAACATCTGAAATTACGTTCATCAACTCGGTCAACTATTACAATGTTCTCACCTGTTGAATGTTTGATTGTTAATGCATCCTAGCGGCTAAAAACATCAGAGATTCAGTACAAACTTGCTGCTTCAACCACACAAGCACCGAGGCAAGTAAAACTTGCACTGAGTGCCATTTTGTTAGGGTAAGCCCTTCATGTAACAAATCATGACATTTCCCGCTGGGATTCCAGTCCCCTCGCGAGCGAGTGCGACCTGCATTGTTTCCACGCATATCAATCACTCTCTCGATCATTTGCTTCTTAGCACTTAAGTGGTAATCATGCCGAAATATTCTAACTACGTGAGAACTCGAATCGAGCTCCTCCATAACCAAGGCCTCCATCCAGCTGGAATATTGAAGACCTTGAAAGGCGAAGGCTTAATTGCGAGCCTTTCAGGTATCACTCGCATGATCAAGAAACTGCGTCGTACCGGCTCTGTGGCAAATTTACCTCGCTCGGGGAGACCAAGAAAGCTGTCTGCAGAAGCAAGAGCCTTCATAGATCAGCAGATGCGCAAGGATGATGAGATGACGAGCGCCAAGATCCAAAAGAAGCTGGCAAAGCGTGGAATTTCTGTGAGTTCATCCACGGTACGGAGATCGCGAAAGCAGCAAGGCTGGACTCTGCAGAGGACCGCCTATTGCCAGCTGATTCGTGACGCCAACAAAGTCAAGCGGCTGGAGTTCGCTCAACGCGTTTTGGAGAGTGGAGACACTTTCCACAACGTGATTTTTAGCGATGAGTGCTCAATTTCCCTCCAGTCGTATCGCCGTACATGCTTTAGGATGGCGGACGAGCCCACCAAGCGAAAGCCGAAACCGAAGCATCCGCTCAAAGTTCATGTCTGGGGAGGGATTAGCCGCCATGGTGCCACTAAGATTTGCATCTTTGATGGCATCATGGATGCTGATCTCTTCTGCAACATACTAGAGACGACGCTTGTCCCGTTTATCAGAAACAAACTTCCCGACCACCGGTTCATGCAAGACAATGATCCCAAGCACACGTCCAGGCGAGCACAAGCTTTCTTTGAGGAGGAAAGCATCAACTGGTGGCGTACTCCTCCAGAGAGTCCTGACCTCAACCCAATCGAAGACTTATGGCATGAACTTAAGTTCTACTTGGAGTCTAAAGTCAAGCCACGCAACAAGCAAGAGCTGGTAGATGGCATAAAGAAGTTCTGGGAGAGGAAAGTCACGCCAGAGAAGTGTGCAAAATATATTGATCACGTTTTGCACAAGGTTGTTCCAGCTGTGGTGGAGGCCCGAGGTGCTGCAACCAAGTATTAAAAAAGGGCTCCTGTAGGAGCCAGCGCGCCCTGCTCCGTCGAATGCTGATTCGACATTGCACTGTAGGTCGCTAAAAACAGCTCTTTTAGGAGCCATCAGATCTGATAAAAGTCAATGATCAATATTTTTTGTATCACAAACAACTTTTACAGAAGTGATTTTAAATAATTGATTTCACAGTTAAACAGTAGAACTTCTGTTTATCGAGAAATGGCAAATAAAGAACTTTGTCGTTCTGTTCCACGCGACTACAAAGTTTTGATAATGAGTTTTCTAAGTTTCATGTTCTGACCATGTGTGTCCACTTATTGAAAATTAAAATAAGCCAATAAACGTGCGAAAATTACTGCACGTATTGTGAAATAAGTTATTGTAATTGAAGTGAATAGACATTTTTACGTGCCAAGCGGGCTTGTTAAAATTAGCCTCTTCCAGGAGTTTAGTTGGTCACGGCACAACGTGGAAAACAGCGCGCGAAAATTGAAAAAAGCGCGGCGAGAGCAAGCTTTTTCTTACCGCGCTTTTTGATCATATTTTCGTGCGCTGCTTTTCGGCCCTGAGCCCCAGCTAACTTAACGCCTGGAAGAGTCGAATGGAAATACTCAGCGAATTTACTGCCCATCAAAATGTCTAATAAGTGATTTAACATCCAAATGCGTTCATTTACTTAAGATTTCAAAAAGTGTAGTGAGAACTCTGAAAAGCTAAAAACCCTCTGTTTAGCGCGTGCACACACATTGAGGTTTACTTTGCAAAACTTTTTCAGTTTCGTTACGTTGGTAATCTTTCAAAATTTGTTTGTGGCTGATCTCAAATGGAGGGTGTACGGTATTCTCTCAATGAAATGCTACGTCCCAAATTCATTTTGCAAACACTGGGATTGTAAGTTAGAGATGTGAATAAGCCCTGTGGGCGCTTTTTTCGATTAAAAAAAATAACATGTCCTATTCATTAACGCCCTTTTCAGTTGTATTAAGGGGTGTGATATTTATCAAATAAAAACATCAAAGGTGTGACTTTTCGTCTGAGGGGTTTTTTGTTAACCGCTCAAGCACAGCCATGGGATATTAGCATCCTTTTATTTGCAACGCGCGTAAGACGCTCTAGAACTCGTAATTATTTTGACATCAAAGCCCTACTTTAACAAAACATGCTCCGGTTAAATTGAACGAAGCAAGCTCCTGTTAAATTGATAACTCTCAACAAACAAAACCAGAAAGGTAATTTTTTCATTGTTTTAATTTTACTCCAAGAAAGGGCTTTTGCTCGAAAGATAACCAGTTGATCTGCATAAAGTAACGCACTCGATCTAGTTTCCTGAACGTGCGCCACAGGAAAACCGCAATGCGAGTTAAGTTAAGAATTATCGACCGACAATTTCTTTATTTAAGCAACTTAAAAAAAAAAACTGTCAAGTAATAAAGCCATGGAAAAAAGCTACCACCAAACAATGCTTTCGCATGTCTATTGACATTATAATTATTTTAACATCAATAGGCACGCGAAAAGACGCCAAATTTTGTTATTGTCCACATAAAATTGCCGACAACTTTGCCGACAACAAAGTAGTTTGCATAATAAAATAAAATGAAATAGCCAATCAGGTTACAGGATTTTCGATCCGACTTAGCCGAAAGTGAAGTATAAAAGACCAAAACTGTTCGTTTTGGCCACTTTTATCACCACTATCATCGCTGCTCTCACGATCATAAATAATGGAAAACAAAATTGCTAGAATAAGCTGGAAGCGTGGACAGTATTCGGATGTTTACCGTTCCACCATCATTGACCCATCCCCATTGAAAGAGGGTCAGAAAGTGAAGGTCGTTTGGGGTAAAACTCGAAAAGAGTACGCCGCAGTGGTAGCTTGCTACCCGCTTGAAGAGGAGACCCAGCAGACTTCCACAGAAGAACAGAGCGACCTGCCACCCCGGCGGGCACGAGCAAAGAGAAAATTGGTAAGTATTTATTTAGTTAAATAGCCCAACTCGATTTCCTCACTAGCAGAAACTTAAAAGTTTTTCCCTTTAAGAATTTGCTTCAGATATTACTATCGACTAACTGGAATCTTTGTTGACTAGTTATCTCCTCGTTACTCTTAGCAGTACGAGTTTTACTCTGTCTTTGGTAACAGCAGACCGCTTTTCTGTGTTGTGGGAGATTTTAACGCATTTCTTATCTTACTTGTAGATCCCAGAGTCTCCTCTTACAGAAGAAACTGCCAGCAAGAAAGGCCGCAAACAGAAAGAAAAACAGCAAGAACAGCAACAACAGAAAGAAAAACGGAAAGAAAAACCAAAAGGAAAGGTAGGCATAAATGTAGATTTTTTAATAATGGTAGATATAATTGTTGCTGAACTCCTGCTGTCATGATAACACAAGCTTAGGTCAAATGCATATTTTGGTTTTATGACAATGTCGATCGCTGACTAGTTGAAATAAAATCAGCCCTTGCAGAAAGTCTCTTACTACACCTTCCTCAACTGAAAGAACCTTCCGTAAGGAAAAAAGTGTTCGAGGTAGCAGGAGTTATAGTTTTTGTATTTCTATAAGCTTGCGAGGGAACATTTGTGGAAGTAACCCTATACAAAACGTTCAGTGACTTTTGTAATGTATTAGTGTTAGCTATTTTAAGAGACTTGAGTTTGAAAATGTGTCATTTGAAGCTTGTGGTCAATCGTGAATTCGTAATCATACAGCTTTTTTCAACTGATCGAGTTCGCTAATGCGTTCAGTCAATTCGCTAACGTTGTCAAGTTGCCTAAGTGTATTGAACTTACTATTTATCAAATCTGTTTATGCATTGAGTTCTTTATTACTATTTGATCAATACACAATACAAGATACGCTTGCGAAACTGTAGTTTTTATTATCATTTACTCGTCTTTGGAGATAATTAGCGAACTAGGTGTTAGCGAATTGTCTCGATTCGCCTACACAAGTAAATGCTTCTTTTACGTTCACTATTGCTTTGCGAACTCATTGATAGCTCACGTGTAACACAAAACTATTACACTTCACTTAACCAAACACATTGCGATTATTGATTACATGTTCTGAGATAAACACAATAAACGCTAATTACCGAGGAAGGTGAGATTTTTTTCTATTTCAATCGGGCAACACTTGTATCCTTTATTGATTTGCTCCACAGGCAAACAATCAGGCAACAGTTGTATCGGCTATTTATTTATTTATTTTTTAGTGTGTAGGCGACTCGACTTTACTTGTGTAGGCGAATCGACTTCAGTGTAGGCGAATCGACTTCAGTGTAGGCGAATCGGCCTGTAGGCGAAACGACCGGTTTCCGTCTCAGTACTTTAGTGAACCGGACATTAGCGAAACAACCGCTACAAATACTATGAGAAGCTTTGCTGTAGTTACCGCGTCTTAGTTGAAAAATTTCAAACGGAACAATTACACCCATTTGTAAATTAAATGTTATCTCTGTTCTTGGTTGGACTTATTTCAGTTGCAGTGTTCTCTATCTCAAACACGCCGTTTTCTTAAACTGTTTCCAATCTCTCTGGCCAGTTCATGTAGGCAGAGACATGTCTTGGAATTATGCTCGTTTCGCCGCCCCATCTCATAGTTGTTATGGAATGTCAGACAACTTGTCCCCTCGACAATTCGCCCCAGACAACTCGCCCCTAAACTTCAGAATCGGTAGTCGATAAAAGAACGAAGAATAATTTCTATGGCGTTAAGTCTTGATTTCATACATTTAATGTTCTGTTTGTATGGATAAAAAAACGAGGGGCTAGTTGTTTGAAGATCGGGGGCGAGTTGTCCAGGAGGCGAATTGTCTAGATACCTTGTTATGTCCTGACCTAAAGTTAGTTTGCCCGAAGTTTTTCCGTACGATTTAGAAAGCAACAAATGGCTAACTTCAACAAAACAAAATTAAGTACCGGTATACAGCTTATTTCAAGCCGAGTAGATGACCGGAACAAAGCGACTGTAATTCTTTTTCAACAGAAAACTTACATACGTATGGCTATTACTGGTTATAGATTTTAGATGCAGCATCACCTTCAAAGGAAGCAGATGTCATCTCTTCGTCAGAATCTTCAGATTGTGAAGATGATTGTCCGCTCTCTTCCTTCATACCAGTGCGCGCTGGCCACGAAAGCAGTGAGTTTATGCCGTTAGATGACTTTTCTGACCTCGAAGAAGAAAGCCTAACGACAGTAACTGCAGAGTTACTTTCCGAAGCCATCAGTACTGTTGACAACACGACAAACGTAAGTTATTATCTGTTCAATACTGATAGTAAAGCAAAATGGAGTGTTTATCTCAGGGTTTTCACTTTCTAATGCCTATAGCGTGAAAGAAACACCAGCTAGCTTACAAAAGAAATCAATGAAATTAGACATTTTATCTAATTACTTTTTTCCGATGTCTATCCGTAAGGTGTATTTAAGTCTACAGTTTTTCAAAGGGGCAACCATCACGCAAGACATACATATACAATGTAGTAAAATTAGTAAAAATGTCGTACAACAGATTCACTAAGGATATAAAATTAGATATTAAAAAACTACTAATTAAAACTGAAAAAAAGATATTTACTTCACTAATAAATCTTTTCACTGGCAAAAATACTCGACGAAGGCTTTCTTGAAGCGTCCTTAAAAGTAATGTGTGTGCAATATTTTCTTACAGCGGTTAAACCAGTACAGTGATAGTACCTCAGAGGCCATAAGTGAGGAGCTCCGCCTATTGAGGACCATCCTAGAGAGATTAGAGTGCTCGTTTGCTAAACAGGAGGCGAAGCTGGACAGACAGAGGGCTAAGCTGGACACGCTCCTCAATTATATGATGGCTGCTCAAACACCAGTGCCACAGACACCTCAATACACACCACAAACCGCAGCTCAGCCGCATTCTTTCACAACGCCCATCACCATAAGTTCTTCTGCTTCATCAGTGGAATTTCCACCGCCCCCAGTTGTGCCGAGGCAGCAGGAGATTCCAGTAAATCTGCGCCTGTTTGATTTTCCAGCCGAAAGGAGTGCTTTGCCAGAATTAACGGACAGCCCTGTGGAAACAGGTAAACAGTACTGTTAAGTTTGCTGGAACAGTAAAAAAAATAAAAATAAATAAGTGACTGAGTTGAGAGGCCCGGATTACAATTAAAGAAATGATTCTTGACACCTTACCTTTCGTTCTCTCTCTTTCTAAGGAAAAAAGCATCAAGTTAGTTTGATAACAATAGCGAGACTAAAACAGTGTTGGTAAACAGTATGCCCGAATTTTAAGTTTTAAATGATTTCAACAACTAACCTGTTTCTTCTTCTGCTTTCATAGGAAATGATACAGTTGCGGTTGGAGGCATGAACAATGTCCGGCTATCTAGAACTGACTTCACTTTTGCAAAGGCTGCCCACAAACCTACAGCAATGACCCTACACCTTGTGGACCACCTTTTCCCGAAGGACATATTACAAAAATCAACAGTCCACGGTACAAAGGAGTATTCTCCCCTGGACCAAAACATACTTGCTGCAATAAAAGGTTAGTTAATGACATTGCACACCGTGCCTGAACGTAAATGGCTTGCAAAAAATGCGCAAATCAATAATTAAAATTTTGTAATGGCCTTTATTTTGATTATTGCCTTCTCAATTAGTGATTACATTAGAACTAAGACCTCCAATTTTATATCAATCATAAAATTACTTTTTAACAATGTTTCGCAAAAGTGAAGTGATTGCTAAAACAAAATTGCATGAAACCAACACATAAAATTATGTCGGTTTATTATAAACAGTATGATTATTGTCAGTGCGTTGGAAAGCCTACGCAAGACAATAGACACGATTTTGTGCTGTAGATTTTTCAACGCATTAGAAAGATCATTTCTAACGTCTACTTGAAGTGATCTTTCTTTCTGTTTTTTTTTTCAGCTGAAGTGTTGGCAGCATTCGCCTACCAGTGCCGGGGTGTCGACGACCGCTTGCGCATGTGGGAACAGTGCAAGACAAGTATCGCAAAACGATGCCAGAACTTGCGCAAGAACAAACTAATCTAATTAGAGAATTTATTTTGTTATTGTTATACCATATGATAAGTTTATATTTAGCTTTCTTTCGATTTCCTTTAAAATCAAGGGACGATTTTACAAGCTTTTAGATTGGAAATGTATTTGATTATTCTTTTCATTATCGTATCGTTATGTTTCAAAAGATGCCGCGACGGTAGACATTATTTTTAGAAAAGCGACCCATTAAACATTAAGTAGGTTATCTGTTTGGTGATTCTGGAGGAACGCAAGTCTTCTCAAATTTTTTAGTGCCTTTTGGTCTGTTTGCCGAAATTGAAACCTTAAGTCTTATTTAAAAGTTTACGAAAATGTAGGATCATAATCGAATTTTAACCTCTTTCATCATCGTAGATGAGTTTGCGAAATTTCCAGTATTTTTAAGAAAAGCATCGTTCAGTTATGCAACGTACATCAGATTTATTGAATAAAGATTAGTAGAACAATATCATGCTGCTTTGCTTGTCTCCTTCGACCTTACAGGGAAAAACCGCTAAGTCCTGCCTAACAACACTGTGAGCTAAATTCGGTCTTAGGTCACTCGAATCGCGGACAGCAAAAATTTTGTTGATTTACATATAACAATGACAAGAGAGGCAATTCTTTGCCCAAACATTTTGATTTTTTTACACCTTAGCTAATTAAGCAAAGTTTTTCTGAAATCACTTTCGCAACACGATCGTATGGTTGAACCTGTACCAATCACGTCATCCAGCGCGAACTTGAGCTCCTTCCCTCTCCCAGACATGCTTTTTTGACATGACAAATGCTTACAAAATCCTTTTCCAAGCGGAATCTCGCTAAAACGATTCAAGCTTCTTCAGGTATTAGGCCGGGCCGGCTTAAGCGTCACTTTTCACACGCACCAATTTGAATTGCCCAATTAAATGCATTAAATGCGAGTTCAGTCGAATACACGACTTAAGGTCGTCATTTGATTTGATCGCCAAACCTAATTCAAAAATTATGTCCAACAAATTATGTTTGCTCGAATAGCAATTAACACGTCTCTCACGCTCAGCAATTTTATGGGGCAAAAAAATGCGACGTTTAAACTTACTCATTCAAGTCGACTAAAAGTAATATTTAATTCGGCTCATTATTAATTTTACCGGGCCGAACTTGCGGCATTTCATTTCTTTGCAGAGATTGTCAGACACGCTGACAATCTGTAGTCTGCGGATCCACTTGGCTATCGCCTTGTGGATCCACAGCTACTTTGACAATGTGATGACGAAATTTATGAGCAATAACAGGACAGACGCATGAAAAACTGACGTCAATTTGTTAACTCTCTTGTGCTCTTCAGCGTAAATGACGTAATTAAGTCAGCTATTAAAATGCGTGGGGCTGGGACCGAGAACAACAAACGCATTTTACATGAGCCACGAAATCATGGTTATTGAAACGTTCAGAGTGTTAAACAAACTCGTGTTTATCGAAATATCCGAGTACTGAAGTTAATCTGCGAAAATGAAAGGACCATTTTGGATACTCTCACGGACAAAAGCATGTGTACTGATTTGAAGAGCCACGTGGAAGAGGGATAATTTTCTACACAGCTGACATCTGACGACTACACTGATCAAAATAAGCTTATGTTCTGTCTCTTCTGGAATGAAACTAAATTCAAAGTCTTCACTCATGGTAAGTTTTACTTATAATTCTCATTCTTTCTGTTCGTGACTGAACTCTAGTTCGGGAATGCGTTTAAAACCCTCTGTATATCTTTCGCGAACGTTATATGACGGGTAGATCGATTAGATCGTGCAAGGAATTGTTGTGTCTGTCCAACGTGAAATTTCGGGCACTGAATTAGTGAAGCGACGCTTTTGATCGTGAAATTTCGTTTCGTACGGAAAAGTCGACGAAAAAGCGTTCTTTGTTCTAGGGAAATTTCGCTCAAAAGGCCTTGAATTGTCACTCGAACTTTCGCGCGAACTTTCCTGGAAAGTGCGCTTGAACAAAGAACGAAGTTCGCGCATTTCGCTTGCGTTACTTTTGCACAATACTGTATAATATTACTTACTTTGGCGTTGTTACGAAGATAACTATCTTGTTTATTGTTTCTATAAACACTAAGCTACAACACTTGCCATGAAATCATTTTCCACAACACATTGGATCTCAAAACAAATATCATACCAGCATTATTTACGCTAAAGTTCAATTCATGCCTCTGGGCTTTTGAATTATAGTATTGCTTAGAAGATCTTATCAAATTAGCTCAAATTTAATTCAACCGCAGTGGCGGATCCGATCCTGACCTTGAGATAAAGGTAGAGACATCGTCGCCTTTTAGCATTGTTGATTTCGAAGCGAACATCGCAGCTTTCAGTATTTCAAGGTCCATATTGCCGAAGCTAATGTTCCTTAGCTTTATAATTTTCAATTTTAGCACTCCACGAAAAGTCTGATGGTTAAAATTGAACGAAAGCCCATAATCATGCTGCGATACGCCATGCTGCCGCACGTCCTTCTAGTCTTTCCATGTCCAATTGTCGCAGCTACTACTGCTTATATCACTAACTGGAAACGATTTATCACAGTGTGTAAACGATATCTCACTTACAGGAAGTGATATCTCGTGAAAAATAAAACAATAGCTGTTACAATACAGTATATCGCTCGATGTATCGTTTGAGGTTAATTAGCATTAAATATCATTGATATGTCGCGATATTCGTCGATTATCGTTTGCACTACACTGTATTACTTGACTAAATCAGTAGTAAGGAATCCATATCAGTTACACATCTTAAAGCTCTGGTATAGTCTCAATAGCAATTTGGTTACGAGCGCGCGTTGGATGGGATAATTGTTTTATTAAATTCTCAACCTTCGGTTCTGCTAAATTTTATTAAAGTCTGAAAAACGACCAGAAAGTGATACTTCCAGGTGCCAAAACGAAATGCTGAAAATTTTATGCTGAGCAATATTTGCCGCATTCATTTCCATATAAGGTCAAACGCAGGTATAATAGCTCGTAACCAAGATCTAGTGAACCAATCAGAAAGCTAGAAATTCTTTTCTCCGAGGTTGAGAATTTAATACTAATAATTATCTTTTTTTACAGAAAGTGAACACAGAAGTCTGCAAACAAGTTTTCTCCTGGCTCTCCAGATATGCGACAATAACAAAGCACATGAATCAATGGAGATTTTTGTTTCTGATTTTATATATTTTAGACAACCACAATGAAAATGTTACTAACTATTAATTGTCTTCATCAAATATAATTCTGCATATCCCAAAAGGATTGCTTTGAGTGCCACCCTTACTTGGTAAATGACATTAACATTACTTCAACCTTCAGTAAAAAACTACAGCTTCCAAACAAATGTAGTAGCCATTAGAATGAAAATATAAAATTATTTTCAAGAATTTCATTGTTTCTGTTATATTTATATCACCTAAAATGATAATGGTGTTATAAGAATTTTGAACTTAATATGATGTTGATAAACATCAGGAAGAAAAAGCATACATGTATGTTGGAAACAAGCAACAAATAAGGTTCATTATGCAACTGTGCTATCCAAGTCAACAGATGACTATTTTGACCCACTATTTTCTACTTACCTTCAAGTTATCTATTGAAAACCCTGAGCATCCAATGATACTAATAATTTTGTATCAAAGGATTGTTCCACTTACAAAATTTCCAAAATCTACACATAATTTTGTAATATGTTTTTAAGGCCTGTGATGCTGTAAAAAAATTCTTTAAGCTGTAAAAATTGGTTTAAGCTGTAGAATAAAAGCTGAACAGGAATTTCCTTGAGTCCCATTTCAAAGGATTCTGTATATATAGCAATAAGGAAATGTAGTTGCACGTAAATTTTTATGGACAAATTAAATAGTTATAGTTTTGTTATGAAATATTAAAATTGTAGATAATTGTAAGTATTCAGAACAACATAATTTGTCATAGTCCTAGCGAACAAAACTGTTTCACAATGTCATTATAATTATAGTTTTTTGTCGGCGTTTATCGGTCGGTTCGACAAACTGTTTTACCCGGCCTTTTATGTTTTTAGAACAAGGAATGTTTACGTATTAGTCGTTTATCGGTCGGTTTGACTAACTGTTCTAGCTATTCCCTTTTGTGTTTTTAGAACGAGGAATGTTTATGTATTAGTCATTTTTCGCCGGCGTTTATCGGTCGGTTTGACTAACTGTTCTAGCTAGCTATTCCCTTTTGTGTTTTTAGAATGAGGAATGTTTAAGGTTATGTATTAGTCGATTTTTTGCCGGCATTTATCGGTTGGTTTGACAAACGTGTTTACCCGGCCTTTTGTGTTTTTAGAACAAGGAATGTTTATGTATAGTCGTTTTTCGCCAGCATTTATCGATCAGTTCGACTAACTGTTCTAGCTATTCCCTTTTGTGTTTTTAGAACGAGGAATGTTTACGTATTAGTCGTTTATCGGTCAGTTTGACTAACTGTTCTAGCTATTCCCTTTTGTGTTTTTAGAACGAGGAATGTTTATGTATTAGTCATTTTTCGTCGGCGTTTATCGGTCGGTTTGACTAACTGTTCTAGCTAGCTATTCCCTTTTGTGTTTTTTAGAACGAGGAATGTTTAAGGTTATGTATTAGTCATTTTTTTGCCGGCATTTATCGGTCGGTTTGACAAACTTTTTTTCCCGGCCTTTTGTGTTTTTAGAACAAGGAATGTTTATGTATAGTCATTTTTTGCCAGCATTTATCGATCAGTTCAACTAACTGTTCTAGCTATTCCCTTTTGTGTTTTTAGAACGAGGAATGAACAAGGTTATGTATTAGTCGTTTTTTGCCAGCGTTTATCGGTCAGTTCAACTAATTTGTTCTATTCCCTTTCCCATTTTTAGAACGAGGAACGTACATGTGTTAGTCATCATTCAAGTAGACTTAACAGGGGCTATAGATATTTTGATTTGGTCAGATCACATTTCTCTGATCAAGGAAGGGCATTTCTTTGAGATCTCCCACTGCACTGTAAAGTACTACAATGGGTTGAAAATTAGTACCACTACAGAAACCATCATAAAGCCAGCCGAGAAGCAAAATATTACCAACGTAAATACAGATGCAACTGCTATCAACCCTCAAATCTGCTGCCCAGAAATACAAAATGTCATCATTCACACTATTGCAATGTGCAACACCAATGGATGTAAGAGCAAAATCACAGGAAACACAATCTAAAGTTATGGTTCGTTGCACAGCCTGTTACATTGACATGAGCACAACCTTTCAACTGGAAAAGGAAAAAAAGCAATTCAATGTTGTGGCGAGCCACGCCACACTAAGCGTCTACCTAAATGAGGACATTTTCCAATACCGAAACAAAATAGATGAACTAACAGAAAAACGTCTGTTGCTGGAAAATGTTGACTATACATTGACAAAAAAAAAGAAGCTCACCCTGTTTCTGCAGCAAGAAAGGCTGATACATGTCAGAGAACTTTGGCTCTCAGGGCATTGTCAATTTATAGTCTGGGTGCGCTTGGTTGTAGAGCTTGAATGCGTAATTGGTGTTCGTGAAGTTTTTCTGTGCGTGCTCTTTGATTTTTCTGTTGGTTTCAACCCAGTCAAGGAGCTGCGTGCATTCGCATGAATATTTTGCCATCGTCGCCTGATAAGCTTCCAGGGCTTTGTCATGCCGTATTTGACCATGACCATTGTCGCTGGCCAAAAATTTTGCAACATAGTTGCCACCAGAAGCTGCGGCATTGAGAACTGCGCCTCCGATCATAATCACAATGCTGGCCATATAGAAAGGTTCTTTTTTAACCCGATTCAGGAAGAATCTTCTGATCCCCGAGATACTTTTTCAGCGTGATGCTGCCAGCCATTACAGCGGTGAATTTGGCGTAATTCATGACATTGTTGCTGGGGTCAGCGGTGAAGTCCTCTTTCACAACCTTTTTTTCAATCCAGGCAATTCCAGATTTGCGGCGTCCATGATTGTTTTCACAAGCTTGTTGTCAGACATGGTTCATATTTCAGAATTAATTTTTTCAATTCATAATCGCGGTGAGTCTCACATAATAACTGGAGAAGTGAACATGATGCACCAAGCCATTTTGACAGCCTTCACTGTGAAGCAAAACCAGACAAAACCTATTTCACTGACAGCAGCAACTTTGATGATGATACCTAAGACGTCAACTTTTGGTGTCATTGTTATATATTAAGAGAAATATTCAATTCATCTTGAATTCATCGGGCCAATGCCTCCTTTTCTTTTACGAGCGACCTGGGGAGCCTGAGGCGCGGTATCAACAGGTGATGGAGGGGGAGCCTAAGGCGTTTTTTTTGGTTAAAAAGCTTTTGATCTCTTCACGTTTGTAGTAGATCCCTAACATTGAAACGAAAATGCTGATGACACTCAGCCATTGTGTTGTTCTGGTGGTCTCATTAAGGACTTTAAGATAGGGTCACTACGGACTACGGACGACGTGACTACGAGGCGGAGGCCTGGTTCGAGGTTTACTGCGCATACTCATTAGCACTTGGTTTTCGTAGTGCGTTGTCGCGTCGCTTGCTACGGGGAGTAGTGAGGCTGATTCGCGTTGTGAGGACTACGTAAGTATTTTTTTTAATGAATTTTGACCTCTTTTGATTTCGAAACTATATTTTTATGTCAAACAGTCTTTAGGCGAGTACATTTGAGTGTTAGTGAAGTAAAAGTCGCAAATTTGGAGTGTTTCTGGCTCTGAGTTGATTACTCATGCTCTTTTAATTCTGTATATTGTTTACATAGAGATCACAGCTGATCTTAGGATGTCGACAGAAGGTCAAAAGAGGTAAAAAGTTCTTTTACGACTTCAATGTTGAACTTTGAACCTTATTCAAGATATGTACTTTTGCAAAATCGAAATAGACTGTCCGTGTTATTTTGCAAGAAATAAGCTTTTAAATGGTTTGAAGATTCTCCTAAATCATGTTTGTTTTTGATATTCTGCCTTTTCAGTGAGTGCTCTGGTAGCCAAGCTATTCGGACAAAGTAGGTTTTTATTTCTGAAAATGGCATTTGTATATAAGCTTTGTATGTTGTACTGAGCTGTAGTAAGCACTAGACTGATCATTTGGTCATGAAGTAGTTACAGGATTTGTGTCCAAAAAGGGAGCTGGAGTCGGCACTGAGTTGAAGCCTTTTAGCAAAGGGGAATTAATGGAGAGCTAAGGTGAATCGAAATCAGACACAATGGACAAATTCTGTGTATGAGGTTTTCATTTTTTGAGTTTATAATGGGTATTTTTTAAACTTGAGACTTGATTGGCAATGAAATAATTTAATGACTAAGAGGAAGGGCCAGAGTACAGCTTGTTTATGTTCTATTCTTTTAATTTGATCAAGAGGCAATGAAACATTTCTAGATTATAATTTTAGACCAAGGCATGCAGGGAATATATTTTTTTAATGCTAAATATTAATTGTTTGAAATATCTGTCTATTTTAATTTTCTTGCCAATTATAGTGTCCCATTTCGCTGGACTGAAGCAAAAAACACTCTGCTCCTTCGTGAACTGTATTCCTCAGAGCCATTTCTGTACAAAGTTGGAAGCAAAGAAGCTGGACAAAAGTGGACAGAAGTGGCTGAAAAACTTAACTGCTACAGTCTTTTTAGAGACATGCCACGGGATCAGCGCAGTGTCAGGGAACAATTTAACAAGCTGTTAAAAGACTACAAAAACAAGAAGAACAAGGAAGAACGAGCAAGTGGTATTAACCCTAATCCACCAACAGAAAATGAAGTAATGCTTGAGGAAATTGCTGAGGCCATGGAATCCACACCACTTCGTGTAGAAAATGCAAACAGCAAAAAGGATGACAAGAAGAGGAAGGAGGCCCTTGCCTACAGGGATAAGGCCATGACCACCTGGGCAAAGGCTGGGGCAAGTGGTGACATCTCTGATTCTGGGCATGAAAGTGACACAGAGAAGAAGACTGTAAAGAGAAGAGGAAGAAAACGAAGAGCTAGTTCTGATCCCTTCCAGTACTTAGCAGAGAAAACAGCGAAGGACACAGACCTCAGAAAAGAAGAGCTAGAACTTCAAAGACAACAACTGCAACTCCAGGCTGAGCAGCAGAAAGAGCAATTCAAATTACAGCAAGAGCAGATGAAGCAAGTTATGCAAAGTCAGATGAACACACAAAACCTTATTCTTGCTCTAGTACAGAAATTTGGAACAAAGTGAACCACTGGCAGTGTTGTTGTTTGAGAGTATGGTTGTTTTGCCATCCCTTTTTTAAGAATGATTTTACATTTTTGTATTTTTTCCATAAGGAAATTACTTTATAAGCAAGTTGTCCAATGATGTACGTACCAGTATCTGTTCACTAAGAATCACTGAATGCAGGTTTTTGACTACCAGTCAAAGGACTGAAAAAAATCGATTTCACAAAACAATTTAAAAAGAGTGCTTATGTGTAAGTCATTTTGATGAGAAGTGGCATTTTTTTTAGTTGTGAGAGTGCAAAAATTGTAAACTCCAGCTCGTGTTACTGGCTTCCAAATGTTCATTTGCTGTACAGTTATGTCAGTACTTGGAAGTGTCACCAAAATGAAAACTATCCCTTTGATTTTAATGTTCTGTAAAAGAGAGTTATGCATTTTTATTATATTGATTTTTCTCTCCTGTTTATAATAAGATCGAAGCAGTTCTATCTACAGTGTGTTCTGAACATTTCAAATTTGAGTATGTAGTTTTTTTTTCATCAGCACCTTTAACAAACCCTTGAGTTTTGATATTATTTATTACAGAAATCTTGCATAGGACATTAATAGTGAAGCAAATGCTCTATTTTGGTCACTTTTGTGGTAAATGCAAGCAGGGGAGAGGATAATCTGTTTACTGTTCATGTTTTATTTAATACAGCAGCTGAATGATGTTTACCAAAGTGGTTGCAAACTCCTGTGTAAGACTTTATTTGACAGCTTGGATCTAGCATCATTGTATCAGTTGAGTTGACATATTAGTTGATATAGTAAAGAAGTTGCACATAACATAGATGATAATTTTGAGCAGTGTTATTCCAAAGGACAATTGAGTTTATCCAGGATTCTATTAAACTTTGAATGTAACTTTTTGAAGGCGTGCTGCTTTAGCTTAGATTTTTTAATTTCATCTTGTCTGGCTACTATCTAAAGACTCTACAGCCAGTAGCAGTGAGCTTTTATAAAAAGAAAAATTAAAACCTTAAATCCCTGGATTAGCTGGCTTTTAACAACCAGGACCTTATTTACCTTTTGTGACTCGGCATTGATCTCAGACATCTTTACTTAGTGTATTACACTGTTAAGCTAAATAGTCTTGAACAGTTGGTGGATCAAGTTGAAAAAATGTTGATGTTGTGTTACCATAAAGGCAGGTTAGAATGTTCCTAAAAAGTGCTGCAACTATATACTGCTTTCCAATTGCACTTAACCCCAACTTTAAGTTTTTTTTTAAATCTATGAACTTGAAGGAATTAGAGACATCACCAAACAGCCATTCGACCGACGCCCTAACAGAACTCATTGCTTCATTAAATGCTACCATATCTGCTGTAAAAACTGGGACCTCCCCTATTCGGTAAGGGGCCATTAAATAAGGATGAAGAGGGTAGGCCGGGTCTCCATAGAGACACAGAACATCCCCTCTTGGACTGTAAGCTTCTCTTTCAAGTGTATTTAGAAGGCCAGAGTCTCTCAACATTCCTGCATCGTGTCGTCGACCCTCCACCGGACCATAAAGATTTGCTATCAAACCATTTGGCAGTGCTACAGATTGAAATTTCAGCGCATGAACACGCTTGTGCCCATTGTATACAACACGCTGCTTTTCTCCAGGGCGGCATATTGGGCGCACCGTACCATCAATGAAACCAAAACAATTGGTGAGTGGACTTCCTTGTCTAGTTATGGCGCGGGCGTACTCTTGAAGGCTAGCACGGGTGAGAAATGGCTGATTCCAAGCAGTTAAACGAAAACCATGTTCATTATAAATCCAGTCAAGT